>CAHIKZ030000898.1:92500-160000 GCA_903632075.3 Acanthosepion pharaonis | reverse complement strand
TCAGCAGTGGATCGGGCCGATCGAAACCAATACTACTCGTCGCACAAGAGGTTGTTTCTATCCAGGTGTTCAACGAGCAGACTAATGGGTCTATACCGGGAGGAAGAGAATCGGCTGCTCACGTTCTTGAAGATCGGGCATACGCTTTCTAACTTTCACATGCTTGAGATAGACTTTTCCTTTAAGCAGTGGTTAAATAACAGCGATAATTCTGGGTTGATATTCTTAAGGACGACCACTGTTATTTTGTCTGGGCCAGTGGCTAAATTGAGGTCGAGATTTATCTTGCTGAAATTAGTATATTACTGAAATTTGGTCAAGTTGGGGAGAAGATACTCTTTGACATCTAAAGTTGAGTTCGAGTCAAAGATCGAAGCGAAGAGCTTCACTTTGTCTGTCCAGAAGGATATAAACTCGGGGCCATTTATAATTTTTGGCACAGTCGCTTTGCCTCAATTCATAATTTGGTTCGTGATCTTCCAGAATTCGCTAGATGCAATTTGCTTCTTTTCAACCTTGGCCTGGATAGATCGCTTGTAGCTGCACTTTGTGTTTTCCAGTACTTTCTTACAAAAATTGCGGGCTGTTCTCAAAGAAGTAAGGGCCAGACAATATCATATTCTCCAAGCCCTCTTTCCTCATTATATGCCCCAGAACCTTCAGCTACCACTTTCTGATGTTAAGTATAAGCCTCCTCCAAAGCTCTCAAACTCTCTAAGACCTCATCGTTGCTCACACGTTCGGTCCATGATATCCTTAGCATCCTTCTGTAGAAACACATCTCTGTCGCCTCGAGTCTTTTCTTCATCTTTGAGGAAATCGTCTAACATTGGTAAAGGAGAACAGATGTCCCGTAACAGCTTAGTTTTATTTTCTTTTTTACCAAAGAAATCCTCCTGTATCGCATACTCTGCCCTGTTTTAGAATGCGTCCTTGGCCATCCAAATACATTAAAATCAACAAATACATTATATAAATAAAGAATTAATAGATGTTTTTCTATAAAAAATTTACATTCATCTTTGTTTTGCAAGTGTTGACATCTCTGAGACGTTGCTTTTCAAATGAGAGAAAGGAAAGAAAAACAATTCTAATTTTTCATTTATGTAAGGTATTTATAGATTTTAAGAGGCAAACAGCGAATGACGTTCTTCTGTTGATGTAACAACAGAAAGGGAAAAAATCTAAGTCCGAGGATAAAGACGAAATGAGCTTACCTGTCTTGTTCGCCAAAGGCAACGTGAGAATGTAGGCCAACCGAAAATGCATGAATTATAACTCGTCCAGAAAAAGATACTTATGTACAGGGTGGGGAAGAGCAACTTGCTTATTTGGAATATCAATTAAAACACAAGTAATGCAGGTATACATGTAATTCTTTGAACTACAACTCGTTCAACATTTAAATTTTATTTTTTACCAGTTTTAAAGATGATATCAGTAAGATGGCGTCCATTTTTCTCTATACACTGAGTCAAAGTTTTGGTGTGACCTTGCTGTTCGTGGGAGGCCAGGTTTCTTTTTCTTTACATCACCCGTTTTCCTGAAGCTGTTTACCCCTGAAACAATCGACTGCCGGCCAGGAACACGACCACTTCGTCCACTCCATAATACTCAGTGGGGTTCTTGAAAAATAAACAAAAAATAAATAACGCACGTTAAGAACCAAACTTTAAGCCCCACCCTCTCAAATAAGTCCATCCCTACCATCCTTGGAGCAACCATCGCTTTAGGGCGCCAAATTTAAATAAGCAAGTTGCTCTGCCCTACCCTGTATAGTGCGATCTATATTTATTGCGTAAAAGTAATCAGAAGAATCTCACACTATATTAGTACGAAATAATTTTTGTTGATTGATTCATTGATTTGCGATGTCCTATAAAAGCTTTTGCAGGATAGTTAAAGCCAGATAATATTTTAGAGATAATAGTGTTTTAGTGACACAAGTTTTACTAATTAACCCTTATCTGTGGGGAGATCAGGTGGATTCATACATTTCTTAAGGGTATTTGCCCGTAAAGGCATATAAAGAAACCAGACTGTAATTGGTCCTTGATTCTCCAATTAACAATTCCGAGCCATTATCTATATCCATAAATCTACTGACCAGGCTCGACGTTGCTTAACTTCAGTGATCCTTCGAGAAACGGTATTTCAACGTGATGTGACCGTAAGCCAAAAAATATTGGATTAAAAAAATACAATTAAAAATTATATAATATTGTTTTCCCTATTTTATTTTAATGATTATAAATAGAATACGAGATCTGTTGAGTACGGAATAAAATCTCGTCAGTTGCTTCCAATATTTTCTTAACTTTCATTAACATGCCTGCTGTTGATCGGTAGAAATCTAACTCATTACGTCTTCACGGACTGACGTTTTTCAGCTGAAAGTATTGGAAAGGGTATATTGAATCAATCTCAAGGTTTGCTGCTAGGAAAGCTGGTCCACTCTGTTTTGCTAGACAATTTGTTTTCGTCAGGAAATATCTTACATATTTATAAGTCTGCCATTCGTCCTTATTGTGAATATTGCTGTCACATCTAGCCTGGTTTTCCTGCTATTTTTAGAGATTCTTGATAAAATCCAAAGAAGAAACAGCAATATTATTGGTCTTGATCTGGCATCTTGGCTCCAAACATTTTTTCCTATACTGTAATCTATATTCCTTTTGTCTTTTATATAAAAACTTTTATGGCCATTGTTCTAATGAACTTTCCTCTATAGCACCTAGACTTTAAGAATTTCAACGCAGTACTAGACTGGCAGCATAGTCTCATCATTTTATCGTGGAAATGGTTATATTCTACCGTAAGCTCTATACTAAGATTTTCTTCTATCGCACTTATCGCTTTTGGAACTGTCTCCAGATTTTCTACTTCTCACGCAACTTTGATTTTCAAAAATCGAAATACAAAGTCAATCGTCTAATTCTGTCTTCTTAACGTCTCTTCTTTTATTTTTCTTCGTTAATATTTTTCCTCTTGCCCATATTATTTCACACTCATTAACCTGCTGCGTCTTAGTGGCTTTGTCGCCTTGCTTGTGATTAAAATGATAAGATAAACCATCTGGGTACTGGCGTAAGACAGAATGCATGGCTTTCAGCAAAGGAGACAAGATAAGGTTTGACTTATATATTGGGAATGTCTAAATCAATCACGTACAGAGATTGAAGCATCTGCTTGAAATTCATCTAATGCCGTTAATTTCGGACGGAATAATGTTACTTTGTTCAATGTTATTACACATATATTATACAAATTTATACTTGTGAATACATTCACCCGTGACACAAAAGTATTCGAGTATAGTTTAGAAGACTCACGAAGGTAAGTGGAGTTTAATGTATTTTATCTTCTCGTGTAGTTTCTAGTGTTGTACGAACAACATTAAAGACTACAAGTTAGATCTTCAAAGCGACTACCCATTGGTCGATAGGAAGTAGAGTAACTCTGTTCAAGGCAGTAAAGCCACTAAGGCACAAGGGGTTACTGAGTACGAAATAGTGAGAAAATAGAATCATTATTAAGGAGCTAGAATATTAGAAGAATAATCAGGAAAGCCGTAGATCAGGGTTGACATTTAATTTTCTGAAGATTAAATTTGCTGGAAATTATGGAGCCGGAAGTGTGTTCCACAAAAGATAAATGGAAGAAAAGAAACTCGTAGCATAGAATACTTTCCAGCCAAATTTAATCTTCACAAACTTAAATGCAATGTCAATCATGATCTACGGCCTACCAGAATACTCTTCTAATATTCTAACTCCTTAATAATGATTACTGTTTTTTTAATTATTTCGTACTCGGTAACCCCTTGTGTCTTAGTGGCTTTATTGCCTTGCACCCAGTGATTTCGATGAAAGAATAAGAATAAAAAGTAACATGAATTCTGATTCAGGCCTGTTTTCTTTGAGAAAGCATCTGCTTGGGAGTCCTGTCCAGAAAATAGGATGAATAATTTTTTAGCTTTTCAAATAAATTTCTCTTGCATCTTGGAGTCAGAACATGGAGATTTGAAGGAATTAAAGTTACCAGAATATCATTAATGCGAAAATGTGGAATTTGATGATTCCAACACTGAAGATTACAGTTTTTCACGGAGGACGTCTTATCAAATTCCAGCTTACAATCAAACGAGAAAAGATTATTTTCCAAGTGACACTATGTGTAAGTAAGCTAAGCTTCTTAAGTATACTTATTTTCTAAGCGTAGCTTAGATATGTGAGAAGGCCGAAAGTATGGGACACCTAGTGAGGATCGAACTCACTTTTCAGTCGTAACTGATCTAAAGAGACAATCTCGCTAACCATTACACCAGATCAAGATGTTCAAATGATTATCTAAGCCTAGGTTAGATGTGGCACAAGACCAAAAGTATGGGGCACCCAGTGAGGAGCGAACTCACTTTTCAGTCGTAACTGATCTAGCGAGACAAGCTTGCTAACCATTACGCCACACCGAGTGCCCCATATTGATTTTCTAAGCATAGCTTAGATGTGGCACAAGGCCGAAAGTAAGGGACACCCAGTAAGGATCGAACTCACTATTCAGTCGTAATTGATCTAGCGAGACAAGCTTGCTAACATTAAACCACGTCGATTTGCTCAAATGATTATATAAGGCTAGCTTAGATGTGGCACAAGGCCGAAAGTATGGGGCACCCAGTGAGGATCGAACTGACTATTCATTTGTAATTGATCGAGCGAGACAAGCTTATTAACCATTACACCACGTCGAGGTGCCCATATTGATTTTCTAAGCACAGCTTAGATGTGGCACAAGGCCGAAAGTATGCGGCACCCAGTGAGGATCGAGCTGACTATTCAGTCGTAATTGATCTAGCAAGACAAGCTTATTAACCATTACACCAAGCGGAGGTGCCCATATTGATTTTCTAAGCACAGCTTACATGTGGCACAAGGCCGAAAGTATGGGGCACCCAGTGAGGATTGAGGTGACTATTCAGTCGTAATTGATCTAGCGAGACAAGCTTATTAACCATTACACCACGTCCAGGTGCCCAAGTTTCTTAAGAATAAATGTAAAATAGTCTTAATTTTTAAGATGCAGTAACTTTTAGTTTTCACTTCAGGAATTTAAAATTTTCTTTTTTCTTTTCAGTGTTAATAATTGTTCAGATACCGAATCTTAATATTTTTTTTCACATCTTTAACTCAGGGATTTCTAGTTTTCAATTCAAAGCTTTTCATTTTAACCCTAGAAATGTTAACTTTACCAAATTTTTAAGTTTGAATTCTTTAATATTAATCTGACATAAGAAGTTTTAATTTTGAATTCAGGATTTTTCATTTTGTGATAAGTGTGAACATTGTTTTCAAAACTTTTAGGTTTGAATTTATTTTTAAGTTTGATTTAAGAAATTCTCTTTAAATTAAGAACTTTTCGCTTCAGCTTCATAGAGTTTGATTTTCATTTCCAAACTTTTAGGTTGGAATTCTTTAATCTTAAATCAGTAATTTTGAATTCCGAACTTTTCAATTTGGTTTCAGAAATTTTGATTTGAGTTTTAAATTTGGCTGCGTTATGTTACGTCTAAATTCTGAAATTTAATTTGGAAATCAGAACTTTTGAATTTTATTTCAAACATTTTATGTTTGACTTCTGTTAAATTTGACTTCGTGAAATTGGAATTTGGTTTTTGAGTTTAAATTTTTAATTTATACATTTTAACTTCGATTTTAAAATCAAAACTTACATTTTACATTCAGAATATTAGATATTTTTAGTGCAGATATTTTAAGTTTGACTTCAGAGAATTTAGGTTTGGTATCTGAAATTTTAGGTCCGACGTCAGAAATTTAAATCTGGCATGAAAATTTTCAAGATTGATTTGATTATTTTTAATCTTATTTTCAGAACTTTTAATTTTGAATTAAAAAAATGTTAAATTCTACTTCAGGATTTTAAAATTTCTCTTAAGAAAATTATTTTGACTTCAGAAATTTTAACTTCGACTTAAGAAATTTTAATTTTGAGATAAAAATTTCTAACTTTGAATGCAGAATTTTATCTTCGAATTCGCAACTTTTAAATTTAATTTCAGAACTTGAATTCAGAAGTTTGAACTTTGACTTCACTTTGAGTGCCGCAATAATAAGTTTGTATTAAAAGACTATTAACGTCGTAGTTCCTTCAAAGCTTTATTTAAATCGAAGGTGGACACTGCCAATCTCCCATGGCGTTCACAACGAATTTGCAGACGAAGCAAGCAAGAAATATAATAGTTTCTTACTGTACTGAGACATGCATATACCCGTGAGAAATAAAATTCCTAGACACAAAGAAAATAATCTCTTGTTTTCAATCCATGATAACTGAAAATTGCTATAATAACATTTGATGGATGCTTTAAATGTCTTCTCCTGTTTTTCTTCAGGTATTATTCCAAGGGAATTATGGAGCATAGAGTTGACTAAGCCGTTGGTATTATTTCCCTATGAAAAGATGATTGTCAAAGTAAACACATGGCCAAAGGATTTTTGCATCACTGAGGCATATTCGCTAGCTTTTCTATGAATAATAATGACTTTTTGTAATTGACCATGAATAATAATGACTTTTTCTTTTCTGTTTGACATTAGGTATGGGAGAATAACGGATGAATCGATCTAGCTGGGGAAAGAATGCGTGATAAAAAATATCGAGACAAACAAAAAAAAAAAAAGAAAAAAAGTTCCCTAATCAGAGTAAACAAGACTGTAAAAACTTTATATTTCTTTGAAGTACTAAACGTCCACTAAAAATGGTATTACCACAAATGATGCCATAAAATCTATTTTCTTACGCCAATCTCTATCGTTCTGCTACTGAATCTATAAATAGTTTCATAAACACACACAAACACACACACACATATATATATATATATATATAATTTGTGTGTATGTAAAGAAATTAATTATTTAAAACATGTAAACAAATAGATAATTCATCAAACTAAAATAAAATAATGATTAATAATCACATTAATATTAAATGATAATAATAAAATAAAAATAATGAATACAAATTGAACAACAGGAGTAAAAATATTTCCTTATTTTCGTTTAATAAACATTAAATTACAGCACTTCGCATACTCCATAGTTTACCTTGATTTTCACAGTTAGCCTAGTTACAATTTTGAAAACCTAATGATATTTTAGTTCTGTTTAAAAATAATACTTGTTTCTAAATAAATTCCTCTCATATGCGACAGGAAAAAGAAATGTTTTCCTTTGTCAATATATATATACATATATATATATATATATATATATATATATATATATATATATATATATATATATATATGAAGAAATATAGTCTTACGATGTGCTATATTTATAAAAAAAGTGCTCAATATCAGAGATAGAGCGTGTGTAAATATAAAAGTGAACAGGCCTGACGATTGCATCTAGCGTGAAACAGACTGTCACCAGTAAGTGTTGACTTCTATGTTCACTTTTATATATATATATATATATATATATATATATATATATATATATATATATATATATATATAAATATGATTCCTTCGCTATATATGAGTTCTGATGTTTCAAAAACAAGAGCCAAATATTTCAATATAATTGTTAGAATTAAAGTATTAAGCTCTGTTTCATTCTCAAACGAAATTTTTTTTTGAATAACTAATCTTCGTTTGCGCATCTTTATAACAGATTCATTCGTAGAATTAATTACTATGGAAACAGCTGAAAACAACCAGTCCAATAAGGGGCGTAACGCAATGTTGGTTAACAATTTGTATCAACAAATAATATATATATATATATATATATATATATATATATATATATATATATATATATATATATATCATATGTAATGAGAACGAAAAGAATATAAATTCAGACGTTCATAGCATTAATTTAAAATAGGGCTCGATGCCATGGATAGAACGATAATTATTTATTATAATTTGTTACATATAAATAAACAAGTAATCACTATAAAATGCCTATTTATTTCGATGGCTAAATATAAGAACCTCATCGGGAGCGATAAAATGATGGCTAGAAACGATTTTATTTATTTATTTATTAAGAAAAGCTGTCCATTTTTTGTGTAGCATTTTAAAATAAAATCGTTTATAACCATCTTTGTTCCTCACTTGATGAGATGGTTACATTTAGGCATCAAAACATATGTATCTTTGTAGTGATTACTTGTTAGTTTGTATGTAACCATTATTATAATACTCTATTATATATATATATATATATATATATATATATATATATATATATATATATATATATATATATATATATATATATACATTCGTTGAAGCATGTTTCATTGAATGATTTAAACATATTATGTCTATTTCTTTATAAGAATCTTTTCTAGTTCTCTAATTAGTCATCAATGGAGGATCCGTAGTTTTTGTTAACTTAAGAAGTTTCGATTTCTTCCGAGATCATCATCAGCGGTGAATTGCGAAGACAAACTTATTGTAACGGTAATCGTTGTGATGGTAATTTTTGTAAACACGCGTGAACGCCTTTTGTTATAATTATTTAATTTTTTTTTAATTTATCAGTTGTAGCTATAGTTTGATTTGGTTTGTTTTGTTTTACGGCATATCAACCTCAATGAGTTATTTAATGCCGACAAAATTTTTATTGCTGGTAATGTTTTTCTTCAAAAATCTATTTCTACGAATATTTTTCCTTGAAGAAACCTATAGCTGGTCATATTTTTTCAAAGAATATATAACTGTTTGTATTGCTGGTATTTTTTAAAAGTATTTCTGATCATAATTTTTCCTTCAAAAATTATTGCTGGTAATATTTTTTACAAAGTATTTCTGGTATTAAAACCTATTTTTACAAAAGTTTGGGTGTTAACTATTTTCCCATAGCTTGGACCCTAACAGGTGCTACCACCCAGGATCAGGGTGGACCTGGAAACACCAGCAATTAAGAGGTGGTTCCACGCTTCTCGAAACCTCCTGATGAGAGGCCTTGCCGTTGGACGTAGTTTATCGTCATATCCAGGACGCGGATGTAGTTTATCGTTATACACAGGACGCCCGTTGTAGGTATGGTGTTTTTTGTAAACAGGCGTTCACAATATAAGGGAGCCAATGAGAGATGGTAAGCATTTAAATGGCATTAAGTGTTGGTCAAATGCAATTTAAAACATTGATGCTACACTCGTAATGAATTTTGTTCAGTGTTGGTTGGTTTTGACGTAGAAGGCCTCGAGAATTTGTTTATTATTTTTATGTTGGAGTATACTGGTATTGTTAACAATTATATATATTCAGTTGTAAATGTATTTGTAATGAGTACATTAATAAAAACACAAGAGAGGACAAACTTTTATCCTGAGACGTTTTCTTTCTTGGGTAAAATTATCGAGAAAAATGTAGAAATTTTGTCTAGCATTCTGTATTTATACAAACAGTTAAAATTAGCGTTGAGATAAATTACATTTAAGCTCAAATTTGAATTAGAGATCGCTCAAAAGTGCATTTATAAAAACTTTATCAAATATAAACATACACCCTCGAGCGCAAATATTTCTATACAATTATATAACTGTTATAAAATTAAAGGAAGTAGGTTAACTTAAGTTTTTTTTTAATAAATAATAATGATAATAACAACTATATTAATTCACTTTCATTTAATAGCATACCAAAGATTTGCGTCACTTAGCGTCTTCCATAGTTTTCCTTTCCTTAACCCCGAGAGATTGTTTTTTAATTCCATTGTGTTCTCTAATTCAAATACGAACGCATAACTTTTTTTTCTCAGTGCTAACTTTTAAAAATTTATCTATACGTCTTCGGAGATAAAGTTTCTAAAGGAATTAAACGTGCCTGCATAAAAGGATTTCACTTTTTCAATTCATATTCCTGCAAACAGTCGCTAAAAATGAGCATACTTGATAAAAAATGGCTCTAAACAAAGTTTTATCATCGAAAGCTTTTGTTATTATTAAGAAGGAGGCACGGTGGAGTAATGGATAGCGGCTTGGATTGAGGAATCGGAGAGCAGAGTTCGAATTCCAGTCGAATCCATTACATTCACTTACGTGCTAATACCCTGGGGAAAGGTGTGAATCCTCTTTCTTCTCCCTCCAGCTATGAGTAAAAAGCAGGACAGACTGTGTTCTATAGCCTTGGTCTAGGAGAAAGAAAAATCTGAATTCAAAACCTGCTCTTAAATGAGGGTGAATGGAGTCTCTCTGAGCCTTGGTTGGCAATCCATTTAGTGATAGTGTCACGATAAAAAACACCCTTGATAGCCCTAGCGAAGCATCAAGAATTCAGCTATTTGACAAGATTATGAACTACACCAATCAAAGTATTAGTGAGTTCAATCTCGGCTGAGGCCGCAAGATGATGATGATTATTAAGAAAAAGGACCAACGAGCATTTTGATTATTAAATTATATTTTGTATCCTTTTTAAAACTTCGAAATTTTTTTTTTTTTTTCTTGCATCTTGGTGAATATAAATTAATACAGTAAATTTTGTGGTGAAAAACACTTTGATTTGAAAATTCTGGAAAAAGCATAAACTATTTGGCGAATGTTAACGAAACTTTCAAGACTTTTTAAGAAACGAATTAAATTATTTTTTAAATATTTCTTTTAAAAATATCTTAGTGAAAGAAAAAGAATATGGCACCACTTACTCCCGACTTACTTAATTTTATGAAATTTCAAGAAATTCATTGTTGTACTCCTTAATGTTTAAATTACTAATAAGCAAAACTCTTTGGAGATTTTAAAATCATCATTTTTCTTTTACAAAAAGAAGTCAGTTATATAAATCTGCTCTGAATCGGGAAATAAAGAGACAAACGCACAAAAACTAAGATATTGTTTAATTTTTTAAAAATTGCTTTTAGGAATAAGATATATTTTGACACTATTGTGGAGGGGCCGTGGCGGTTACGGTTTGTTGTGGGAATGTTGATTGCCACTTGTTGTTGATAGAAGTCAGACGTAGAAGAAACGCAAGGTTCAGATACTCCTGCCCGCCGAGCCCAACTACATAAAAGATTGGACTTTGATTAAGTCCAAAGAAGAAGGAAAAGAAAGCAAACAAAACAAGACCGATAATATATGTATATACAAATATATATAAATAACAAGTTACAATACACGGAAACAGTACAAAGGACGAAGTGTGTGTGAATATTCTGTATGTGCGTGCGTGTGTGAATATTCTGTGTGTGCGTGCGTGTGTGTATATTGTGCTTAGCGTGTTTCCACGCTATTCCTTGTTAGCGACTACATTTCGAGGTTGATAGTTGAAATCCTCTAGGAATAAGAGAAATTTACCTCGAGGTGTTGGTGCACAGGCCTGAAGGAAAAAAGAGATCAAGGCGAAGGGTCATTGGCTATTTATAGCCAGGAAAGAGAGACCCCTGGTGAAAGGGTTACGAACTGAAGGAGGAGTTAACTCCGACACTATTTTCTTTAAAAACATTCTGAATAATGAAATTTTACAATAATTTTATCAATTAAAAAAAAATAATTATAATAATTTATACAGTTTTAATTTTTTTAAATCCTGTATTAATTTGTACGGGGTATTTAATATTTTTATTAATTAAAAATATATTTAATGATCATAAATGGAACAGCTTGTTACAATTGAGCGCCCCCTCCTCAGTATCTTAAAAATGTTTTCGTATATTTGTGTTTGTATGAACGCGACGATTTTTGTAAATACGGCCGTCCATACGCGACATTATCAGAAAAATAACGTCAGCAACTATCGTAAATTGAAGGTCAAAGTAACTAAAATAAAACATTAGATTACATAGAATATTTTCATAACTATTTAAGATTATTGGGTATATAAAAAATTATATAAAACGGTGCTCACATTATTTTCGTCAACTAATTCTTACAGAAAAAATTAAGTGAATTTCCCAAAGATCAGGCTGTCAATATGGCCGTTATAGCCTCATAGAAAACACCGACCTCGATGGAAAAAAGGCTTTTCTGCGATATTTTAAACTTTAAGTAATATTTGTTATAAATCAAATAAAGTAAATTAATTTACCTCAAATAAAAACTTAAAGCAGATTTTATTTTGAAAGATTTGTTTTTAAATTACAGGAAAGTAATTTAATTATTCAATCAGTAATGTGCCATGAGTGATACATGACAGTAGTTTGCCGTATCTTTCTGAGGTAGACCAGTTTCCATCCAAAGTCTATAGAACCTGGTCTGTCCTGCTATTTACCCATAACTGGAGGGAGAAGAGTAGGATTCATACCCTTCACACGGGTATTAGCATGTAAGTGAATGTAAAGGATTTGAATGGAATTCGAACTCGGCTCTCCAATTCCTCAATCCAAGCCGCTATCCATTACTCTGTGCCTCCCCGCTGGAAATGTTAAATTTAATCTATTCGCTTGAAATTAAAACTAAAACAAAAACTTCAAAAAAGATTTTCCATATTTCAAAATTCATTTTAAATCTTAGGAATCGTGTTTCTTTGAAGGTACCCGTATATATTTAATTTATTTGTTTAAATTTTATTTTAATGGATATTCTGATTTGATTTGATCTTTTGTCGTTATTTATTTATTAAACAGTATATTTAGGTATTTCCAACTAATGGCCGGAATATTAAAAAAAAATCTTGTTATGTGAATATATGCCCTTCGACAGGATTCAAACATGTGTCCCAAAGGAGAAACCGTGATTAATTCTGGCGTGCCTTAACTTTGGGGACGCAAGTTCGTACCCTGCCCTTAGGCAGGCATATTTTTCGAGCAAGATTTCTCAAATATTCAGACCGGTAGATGGAAATAAATAACTATACTATTTAATAAATCACTAAAGAAATGAGCATATACTTAAATATGAGTATCTATTGAAAATAACATTAAATTTGTTGGATTATTAAATGAAAAATCCATTCCTACAAAAACACAACACACACACACACACACACACACACACACACACACACACACACACACACACATATATATATATATATATATATATATATATATATATATATACATTATTCTTTATTTCTGATGAGATGCATTGATACGCATCGAAACACTACTACACTACTTAAATAAAGGATATTGCTCTATTTTGTATTGAGCCCTCTTTTAGATTAAATGTTACGAACGTTGGAGTAATCTATTCGTTCTCATTTTACCTATATATATATATATATATATATATATATATATATAGAGAGAGAGAGAGAGAGAGAGAGAGAGAGAGATAGAGAGAGAGAAAAAAATTCGGTGTATTTAGGTAGCAAGTGTTTTTGTTATCTAACCATGGGTATGTAGTACCCAGCGCAAATTTTCCTATTTTTAATTACAATTTTCAGTACCTGATTTTCCTACCTAAATAATGTTTTTCAGTTCCTATTAATGTTATCTCAAAGTACAAAGTTTGAAGTTCCTGCATGTCAAATATTTTAAAAAAGATTTATATTTAATTTTTTTTTTTATATTTTCAAAATCGGGTATAATATACCCGTGGTGTAACTTTAATTGAGGGTTAGTGTTCTAGGGTTAAAGACGTCAGACATTTTAGCTAGGTTCATTTTACTGAACGGCTTTTACAAATTACGAATAATTCTTCTCATGCAAGGAGGAAATTCGATCAGAAATTGTTCAAAGTTCATTTCGAAAGAAATGTACAAGAAATATGGTTCAGTCATTCTATTTTCACAACTCATCAGCAGGGTATGTAGAGACAACTGATGAGTTTAGTAATTTTTTCAGATCGTGTAATAAAGCTATTTTTAAAAATACGATTTTAAAAGCACACACTTGTGAAATCTAATTGAATCAACCTCCATATTTTCCTTTCTTTCACCATACGGTCAGTTTTAGACTCACTGGATTTTTATTTTTTCTCAGATTCGGTCATTTGCAGTGGTGTGCAGTAATATGAATCTATTTTCGGGATGTATGGTGAATTTGTTTGGCCTTGGAAAATATTGTCATTCGTGATTGCATTAGATTTTTATCACGTCCAGACGCTATTGTCTCCACTGTCGATTAGTTGTCCTACGAAAGCGTACGAAAATTGTAACGCTTCACGAACGCACTGACAATCCTTACGATTGTATTTTTCTGATCGTAATTATACTTTCTTATACTTCCGAGACTGCTGACAGCTACCTCGACACTCGCATCGTCTGTCCATGGTATTCTACACATTCATCAACAGAACGACGTCTCTGCTGCCTCCCATACCTTGTTTAATTGGGAGCAGATTTGCCTCCATTCATTGCTATATGTAAGTATATTGCATTGCAATTCCGCACTCTTTTATCACGCTTCTGAGAACATTTCTCTTTATAACTTAATATCTGGCTTAGTTTCTGGAAGACATCTTCCGCCCTTGCTATGGGCATTTTGTTATCTGTATCACATTTTTCGTCATCTGTTACGCCATTGACAAAATTAAATGAAATTTCTGTACATGATTGATTTTGACATCCCCAATATAGAAACCAAACTCTTATCCGTCTATTTTACTGAGAGGCATTTATTCTGTGGTACGCCAACGCCCAGATAGTTAAATTAGTGTACATAATTGATTTCGAAATTCCCAAGGAACTTCGGAGAATGGACATACGTCTCTATGACCCGTCTCGCCAAAAGAAATGTTAGAACAAAGTAATGGACTATACACAATACGTCATTGACCTGTATATATAAATAGTCAAGCAAAAACGCAACGCACATGGCCTGATGATTGCGTTCATATATATATATACAATATTCTTCGATAAAACGAATCGAGTTCTCTCAGTCACTGGAGTGTTTATTTAAAAACAGATACGCTTAAAGTCAACTTCATCCTTGCCAACGTCTTACTGGTAGATTCTCCGACTTACGCCAATTCAGCCGGGTTTCGATCCTAGCTAGAGGCAACCCAACGTCTAACCACACTGATGAGCTGTGATACGGCGAAATAGTGGATGGCAATGCATATATATAATACATATATGTGTGAGTGTGTCTAATTAAATAAATTACAAACATTATGTATGCTTAGTTTTTTCCCGTGTATTACAATCAAATGATGCAAGAAATGCACTGTGTGACACTATTTGGCTTGCTAAAAAAGAAAGAAGAAAAAAAAAGAAAGGCGAGAATTAAATTTAGGTGATAAGAAGCCATCATGAAAAGAACACTAAGCGGTGTTATTTTTCTGACAAGGAAAAGTGGTAAAATTTTTATTTCCATTGTCGAGAAAGGAAGATACTGGAATTAATCTGATTTATGTTACGGGGCGGCTGGAAATCCCAGGTTGGTCAAATAACCTCAGAGACAGAATTCTAAATAGATAAAAATTAACTGGGTCGCAAAAAAAAAACAAAAAAAAACGAAAATGTCCATTTGGACCACACAGAGTTACAAAAACAAAAGACCAAACCATTAGTTATCTACGGGAAGGTCGTTTGGAAAAGGCATCTGTTTTGTGTCGAAACTGGCTATGGTGGCGAAATTATTTTATCGGGAATAGATAACGCCAGAATGTGAAACGTCTAATTGACCACCCACTTGATAATTGGCGAAAATCTCGTTGACGAATTCCATATGAAATTCGGCTGTGGTGGCGGGAGTGTTTTATCGGATCAGTGGTTGGCACCAGGAGTGCAGGTACGTCTGGTTGGCCACCCGTTTGGTGATGGCGAAAAGCTAATTGACGAATTCCAGGTAATTCGGTTAAAGATGAAGATTCTAGGGTGTGAGGTCTCCTCGAAGAGAAGAAAGAAAAGGAAAAGAGAAAAAAAAAGAGAAATTTTTTTTTCTTTGAGCAAGATTTTTTAAACCGAAGCTAGTCTGGCCACACCCACGCCACTGAGCGCCCATTGGCTGAATGGTAGCATGAGCGTGGGCGGAGGTAATCATGTGAAGTAGGAGGGGAGGCCTGTTGGCACACATTGAGGGTATGGTGAGATACCAATATGAGAACAGAAGAAGGTGGGAGGACGAAAAGATTTCCAAAAATGGAAAATAATAAAATTTTCCTGACCGAAAACAAAGAAGTGGATTGTGGGTTTGGAATTATCAAGTAACCTCAAACCCCGACAGGCCCACCACGGTTTTGGTCGGCGTCCATATAAGCAAAGTCGCAGCGAGCGAAAATCAGTTCCAGTTGAGTCCAGTTCAGTTCTAGTTCAGTACCAATCCGAGTTCCAGTTGAGTACAGTTCAGTTCCACTTGGAGTTCAGTTCAGTTCGAGTTCCAGTTAGTTGCAGTGAGCTGAAAGCTCTGAAGACTCGCCTCGTAGAAGCTGACTTAGATTTACGCAAATCACGACACATCTTCTAACCAAGAACAATTTATTTTTGAACAACGACTTAGACTCACACCACCAAAACAAGTTTTACGAATTTCGCCTGAAGATACACCAAGAACCAGTTTCTTAAAGAACAAACAACTTAAGATGTTAAGACTCGCCTAACAAACACAAAGTGTCACGAATCATTATAGCGGGTTGGGAAGTAGACGCAGTCTTGTATTCAGCAACCATATATAAAATATTGTTATCCTTTTTTAACACATTTGAACTTATCGAGTTATTATTTTATTTTCTTTTACACATACTTGTGCGATATCACCCTTATTCGAACTCGACTTGCAGTACGGCCCGGCGACTGATAGATTTCGTCTGCCTAAGATCAATTCAGAACGTGGGTAGGTTAGACTGGAAATCAAAGCAGTTACTTCGGTAATCAGACGTTGGAGACGAGCTGGGAACGACAAGGCTGATACCGAATCTAATTCCCATCCGAATCAACAAATGGTTAGAACGTCACATTTGGTGCCGCGACCAATACCAGGCCAGTTTGTCGTCACAGGACAGGATAGCACGACGGACGCAGACAGGCAGACGTCACATTTGGCGCAGCGACACCTGGGGGGGGTTAACGTCACAACTGTAACAGCGAAAATCACTTTTATTTCCCAAGTACTTTTGATTGTAATACACGGAAAAATATCCTGAATATGAAAAGATTATGTAAAAAAATAAGCAGACATAATGTTTGTAATTTATTTAATCAGACATGCCTAAAAAGAGAATTTGCTGCCTAAACACACACACAAACACGCACACACAGACACACACACACACACACACATATATATATATATATATATATATATATATATATATATATATATATATATATATATATATATATATATATATATATATAGTTACCTTTTTCTTTGGCGTATGAATGTTGCCTACTAGGCAAAAATTCTCCGTTTGCCATTAAAAAGAAGTTCCTAAACAACTATGCAATTTTTTTTTCAGACGACCCATTACATTTTCTGTGTGCCAAATTAAGCTATGTCTATGAAGTCAGTCTTATTGTATATAGCCTTATTTTAAAGGAAAGGTTCGAGACATTATCCTTTATTAAAATTCCTTTAAATACCAAGCCAGGGATATTCTATAATCTTTAGATGATCCCGTTTAATTTAAATGTGTTGTGTCGTAATCCTCTGAATGATGAATTCGTTAATTAAATTAAACAGGAGATTCTTAGAAGAAAATGAATAGAAACCAAAACCGTGGAGAGATTAGAAGAGATATATTTTTTGTGGATATCAATGGAATTAAGTTACAGTTTTGCGAATCGAAAATTACTGCAGTCCATCAATAATTGTCTCCAGCTCTTTATATGAGTGATTTATTGAGTTCCTCACGGACCCATATTCTTCTTCTAATGTCTTATGTCCTTTAATTAAACTATATATTCATTAAAGAAAAAACATTTATTAATCGAATTAGAAGTCTTTCATTATTTTAACAACCTAGAAGAAAAATAGTAATTAAAATTTCAGATGCGCAAACCCGCACATTTAATATTTAGTAAGTCTTCCTTTTGAGGTCACGACATTCGGCAGTCTTTTTAGAAGTTTCTGACAGTATTTTTGTTTCATTTTTTTTTACCATTCTTTTTGGTAACAATTACAGGATACTACTTGCATTTTCCACATCTTCGTTGCCATATTCCCAACCTTTCGACCGTTGTACGCTCCGCTGATCTTCAGATTATTTGAATTTTGAACCGAACCCTTTATTTCGTCCGCCAGGGGTAGACTGTTCTAGTTCCACGTTTCGTGCTTCTTCCGGACATCTTAGCTATTTCCCTTTAACTAAACTCTCCAAGATTCGTTTTACCACTGCTGTGGCCTGGTATTGAACTCACAAATCTTTCCATCTAGTCACTGAATCTAACCAACATCTTTATCCACTGAACCATCGAACTAGAACAATCAGTGGATAAAATAAACGGTGCGGTTCGAAATTCTAATCCCCTGAAGAAGGCGTTGTGAATATAGCAATGGAGATGAGGATATCTGTCCGAAAAATGTAAATAATGCAAGTAATCATAATACTTCATCTCAGAGATAAAGAGGCCGAAAAGTTATGAACATGGCAATGAAGATGAGGATAACAGTTCGAATAATGTAAATAATGCAAGTATTCATAATACCTCATCTCAGAGAAATAGAGGCCGAAACGTTGATAATATGACAATAAAGATGAGGATAACTGTCCAAAAAACATAAATAAAGCAAGTAATGATAATGCCTCATCTCAGAGATATAGAGGCCAAAACGTTGTGAATATTGCAATGAAGATGAGGATAACTGTCCAAAAAATGTAAATAATGCGAGTAATCATAATACCTCATCTCGGAGATATACAGGCCGAAATGTTGTTAATATGGCAATGAAGATGAGGAAACAGTACGAATTACGTAAATAATGCAAGTAATCATAATACCTCATCTCAGAGATATAGAACATATATTACCTAATTACTTACGGAATGTATAAATATTTGTTGAAAGAATTTCTCTTAATATTCTCTTAGTGGTTCACTTACTTTTGCGCAGCAATCTATATCTGTGTGAAATCAAACTTTCGTTCACGTTTCCATGTGAAACGTTATCATAGCTCTTCACAATTTCCCGTCCTTTTCGTTCGTAATGAATTTTGTTCATTTTATCTCTCCTCAAACTTGTTCCGTCATTCATTTACCCAAACCCGTTGTTTTTCTTTATTTTATGAACAACAACTTTTCCAAGCCCTCTTTCCTAATTATGACCCTTCAAAATTTAAAACTATATCTTAGGAATATCTTCTTATTTTTAATTTGATCTATAACTGCCTAGTTGCTCAATATGTTTGGTCCATGTTATTCAAACGTAGTTTCTGTAGAAACTTTAGCTTCTTCTTCATCTTGGAGGAGATTATTCAGGATTTACTGCCATATACGAAGATATAATTTTATGTAAGAGTTCAATATGATTTTCTTTTTTCATCTCAAAACCCTTTACGAAAATTTCATTTAATATCGCTCCTAAACTTTGCTTCACCATCCATTCGCTCAAGATCGTCAATTAGGTTGTATGTTGCTTTCTTCTGGCTCTCGTATGGTCAGTACTCTTTTTTTGTTTCAAATGATATTTTTCTGTTTCTTAATACTTTGCTCAGCTTTCGAAAGGCATCTTCCGCTACATCAATGCGCTTTTCAGATATCTAGATTGTTGCACCTTTATGTTACTTTCTTCTAGCTCCCTTTACTTCGATTTCTCCTGTGATTATCGTGCTACATTGCATCGGAAATGTTAAGCATAGGAGTTGTTTTTCTTCCCATATTCCTCGTCACTCACACATTCGATTCAAGGTATTCTCAGTATCCTTCTGTAGAACCAAATTTCTGTTGCTTCACGTACCTTCTTCATCTTTGAGGAGATTGTATATCATTCGTTATAATTGATGACTACAGAATAGGTCAGTACTCTATAGTTATTTTCCAAGCATAGTTTAGATGTGGCACAAGACCGAAAGTATGGGGCATCTAGTGAGGATCGAACTCACTTTTCAGTTGTAACTGATCTAGCGAGACAAGCTTGCTAACCATTAAACCACGCCGAGGTGCCCAAGGTCAGTACTCTATATATATATATATGTTTGGTTAGTGTTATTCTAATCGTAGTTTCTGTAGAAACTTTAGCTTCTTCTTCATCTTGGAGGAGATTATTCAGGATTTACTGCCATATACGAAGATATAATTTTATGTAAGAGTTCAATATGATTTTCTTTTTTCATCTCAAAACCCTTTACGAAAATTTCATTTAATATCGCTCCTAAACTTTGCTTCACCATCCATTCGCTCAAGATCGTCAATTAGGTTGTATGTTGCTTTCTTCTGGCTCTCTTAACTTAAGGTCAGTACTCTTTTCTTTGTGTCTAATGATATTCTTTTGTTACTCATTTCTTTGTTTCTAATGTTATTTTTCTGTTTCTTAATAATTTGCTCAGCTTTCGAAAGGCATCTTCCGCTACATCAATGCGTTTTTCAGATATCTAAATTTGTGCACTTTTCTTGATTTCGGTATCTTCAATCTGTAACTTGCATCTTGGACTGTCCATTTTGATAACAACCCTGCAATCAGTTTTCTTGCAATTGATGTTTAGTCTTTTCTTCTCTTTGCCATATAGAATATGAAACTAGAATTCATTGTGATTAACACTGAGATACTTAGAATATGACACGGATGATCTTGCAAAGAAGATGCAATATTTTCCAAATCCGATCGTGAACAGAAATCAAAAGTCGAACAGCGTTAATAATATCAGGCAAACCATTAAGATTTGGATAGATTTCTTTTTCCCGAATCTCTAATAATATCCAGCAGTTACTTTTGCCGAACTTGTATTTAATTTAAGGAAAGCTCTCTCCGTTTGCTTCACGAACAGGAACTAAGATTCCTGTATTCAAAGATATGAAATATTCTTCAGGCGGATTGCAATGATTCCTACTGTAAGAAATGAAAGAGAATCAGTTGAACACATTCCGTCGCGCCTATTACAGATCAATTCTGAATGAGGATGGCGAAATCAATCAGTAAATAAACAGTAAATATTTCATATGAGGGATGAGTGTGTGTAGTATAGCGGTTATTGGCGCTGAAATTGGGATCAGCGAGGCGAGTTCAAATTTTAGCAGAGGTAGTTACCTTCACCGATGCACGTAGAAAACATATGAATCCACTTTTCATCTCTCCCACTAACTATGGATTAAATAATTTGAATTGTCTTTTTACAGCTTATCAACCCTTTGCAATTTACATAAAGCCAAAAAATTTATTAGATTGTGTCACTCGAACCTAGCTACGTAAGCGACACATTAAAACACAGAGCCTTTTTCCCTCGACATTATTACACTTGGGATACGAAAAAAGTGGACTATCCTCACCATAGGGCCAGCCACTGGCACCAGGTTGTGGAGGAACAGGGCCAGCAACCTCAAGAGAAATTTCTACTGCCTAAAGAAGCTACTAGAGGACTGAAAATAAACTTTTCCTTCATGAAGTACTGTTGACAAGAATCCAGGACACCTTTTCTCTGAATCTAAGTCAACAAACGCACACTTTCTGCATATTTGAATACATATTTTTATTTACATCTCTTTTTCTCTTTATATAATTATGTAAATTGCAAAGGGTTGATAAGCTGTAAAAAGACAACTCAAATTATTTAATCCATAGTTAGTGGGAGAGATGAAAAGTGGATTCATATGTTTTCTACGTGCATCGGTGAAGGTAACTACCTCTGCTAAAATTTGAACTCGCCTCGCTGATCCCAATTTCAGCGCCAATAACCGCTATACTACACACACTCATCCCTCATATGAAATATTTACTGTTTATTTACTGATTGATTTCGCCATCCTCATTCAGAATTGATCTGTAATAGGCGCAACGGAATGTGTTCAACTGATTCTCTTTCATTTCTTACAGTAGGAATCATTGCAATCCGCCTGAAGAATCTTTCATATCTTTGAATACAGGAATCTTAGTTCCTGTTCGTGAAGCAAACGGAGGGAGCTTTCTTTAAATTAAATGCAAGTTCGGCAAAAGTAACGGCTGGATATTATTAGAGATTCGGGAAAAAGAAATCTATCCAAATCTTAATGGTTTGCCTGATATTATTAACGCTGTTCGTCTTTTGATTTCTGTTCACGATCGGATTTGGAAAATATTGCATCTTCTTTGCAAGATCATCCATGTCATATTCTAAGCATCTCAGTGTTAATCACAATGAATTCTAGTTTCATATTCTATATGGCAAAGAGAAGAAAAGACTAAACATCAATTGCAAGAAAACTAAGTGCAAGGTTGCTATCAAAATGGACAGACCAAGATGCAAGTTACAGATTGAAGATACCGAAATCAATAAAAGTGCACCAATTTAGATATCTGAAAAACGCATTGATGTAGCGGAATTTGCCTTTCGAAAGCTGAGCAAAGTATTAAAAAACAGAAATATATATATATATATATATATATATATATATATATATATATATATATATATATATATATATATAATATACAGTCTTAAATAGGGCGCTGGAGGGAGTCGTCAGTAATGTAAATTTACTTAGTTCATCAGGGGGGTTTGGGTCTTTCAACATCATACACACCATCGCTACGCTGACCCCCAATCAGGGCTAATCAAACTCCTATTTCTCCTCCGCTATCAAACGATACCAGAGACTCTTTCCTTTACACTAAATTGGTCGAAAGTAGAACACGTTTTCCGCGCACCTGATTGGATGTTCGTAAAAACCAATCCACTGCGTGGACTTAATTTTTAAATCGTCCACGGGGGACTGGCACCTTTTTTTTTTCTTCCTAATCTGATGTATAACATCTTCAGTGGATGACTGACGAGGTAATTTAGCTTAAACATTCTCTAGGTTCTTTTACAAACAAGGTTTGGTGCCTTAGTCTAACAACTAAATATATTTCAATCGAAATTGTTTTGCTTTAAAACCTGTAGCCCAGTTAGTTTCAGGACCCGTGGCTTACACTAACTCTCTATCAAGTTGGAGATATTTCCTAGCGTATATATATAATCACCATACAACAGTTCTCCAATGAAATGCATTTGGCAAAAATACATGAGTTGTATAAAGCAGTTTCTAAAGAATTAGATAATGGGGTAGAAACCGCTAGAAGAAATAAACAATGGTTTCTACGTAAATACGGGGATCCACTAAAAATAACTTTTGAGGTAATAAGATTTGCCTTATGCCACTTCTTTTGTTCGTTGGGAGACCCTGACTCTATTAATAATAATAATAATGACTTCAACATTTTTCTTGGAGTTTTACATGTGAAATCTTCCAGAAAAAAAACTTTATGGTCGGCAAATTTCTTCGTGATTCATGGATGATAACTCTTTGCATAACAAAGACGACAGCATCTCAGCTGTAGGGACTTGCGCCTAAGTCATTAACGTTTTCTCTAACGAGGTTTTTTTTTTTCACAGGCTATTAGAAGCCATAAATCACACGCTAAAGAAGAAGAATAATGTTGTTCTTATTTTTATTTCTTTTACATTTGATTATTATTCGCAACGTGTCATTTTTTCGCCGGACATCTCTGATTATTTTGTAAAAGAAAAATGATTAACAATTTCGGAAGATCTTCATACCAAAAAATGGTAAAATCCCCATGAACAAAATTCGTTTTAATCTTGGTGTGTTCGTATCAAAATGCCGTTTAAAAGATCCTATTAGTCAGCCGACGCTATAATCGCTTCCAGCAACATAGCATTAATTTCAACCTCTGGACATTTAAGAGGTTAAAAGATCGATTTTTCTCTTCTTCCCTTTTAAAATGACCAACGATGGTCAAAAGTACTCGGAATATTGCACAGAATTTCCGCTTGTTAGTTTACAAATTTCCGATGTGAAAGAATACTAAGACAAGGTGGGATCGTTAGCAATTGATCAGAATATCTTATTGGTGTGATATTCTGAGAGCAATGGGTTGACTATGTCAAGAGAGGGCCACAGAATGCTTGAATCGACGATACGCGTCTCACACCTAGGTTCGACACACGCGGAGAGACACTAACTCAACGAGTGACATGCCTTCCAACGATGTTCCTCCTTTCGCTGCCTCTTACAATCCAAGCTGCCACGTCTGTTCCTCTTACCTAAAAAGAAATCGTCTTTTTGGTAGCGTTGGGGTGTAGTGACGACACGGAACACAACACCGACTAATATCAAACAACTCAGGAGATCAACTCAGCAAAACGTTTAACAGATATTTCATTTCTATTGTATGTAAGAGAACATTGCTAAACGAAGCGCTTTTGCCTAAATACAGAAAAAAAGAATTTATTCTAAACAAATGTTGATTGTTATAGATTTTGTGACAAAAAGTGCTTCTGCTATTCTAAAGATGAATGTGTTGTTATTCTAGAATTGGAATTTGTTGATTTTTACTCTCATTTCCGCGTGACCACATCCCATTTATCTACAGGCAAACTCGAAGCTACATAAATGAAATTAAATAAAGTAGTTTTCATGATTGCTTCTTTCCTGTTCGCTGTCTTCGTTGGTGTTTCAATTGTTCCACTGACATTAGTAATCATGTTAGCACCTTTGTAAAATCTGGCAGATCTTCTGTAATTTTTTCGTGATTCATGAACGATAACTCTTTGCATAACAAAGACGACAGCATCTAAGCCGTAGGGACTTGCGCTATTCTAAAAAGAAAATCACCCTAAGTCATTAATGTTTTCTCTAGCGAATTGGTTTTTTTCACAGGCTATTAGAAGCCATAAAGCACACGCTAAAGAATAATAATAATGTTGTTCTTATTTTTATTTCTTTTACATTTGATTATTATTTGCTATGTCTCCAACTACGTTAATTTTTTCGCCGATCACCCCTACTGATTATTTTTCGTTCTCAAGTCTCATTTATTCTTTTTTTTTACGGATTATCAGCCCTTTTCATATTATTTAAATCCAGAAAATATTTTTAGATTGTAAGAACTTTTCGTGTAAGTTTGGGTGTATGTGTAATAAAACTGGTTTAGTGATAAAAAAAACTTACTAATTAACTCATAGCTGAGGGGAGAAGGGGTGGATTCAAGTTTTTCGCAAAGGTATTTGCGCGTTAGTGGATATAACAAACCCAAGTAGAATTGGAACTTAGCTTCGTAAAACAACCTGCATATCCAAGCTAACAGCAACTAGTATTATCAAATCATTACATATGCAGGTACTGACCAGGCTCGACTTTGCTTAACTTCGGTGATTGTACGGGAACCGATGTTTCAACGTGATGTGGCCGTAAGACCTGTCATAAAGAATACTGTTGTGGATTCCGAGATGAAATCCGGTCTCAAAATAAATGACAAACGCAGGAATGAAATATCGCAAATAAATGTATTGACGTCATAATACAATTGGTAATAAGGTTAGTAGATCCAGAAATGCGGTTAGTAGCAATAATAATATACATACAGTCTGGAAAATTCAGTATCGAAGTATGACTTACTTCTGAGTCTACGTGCTCGCAACTGTGACTCCTACAAAGCGGTTACGCCACACTCTCACTCTCTCACTGTATCACTGTATCACCGTCACTCTCTGCCTGACTCCCGGGTATTCACCGGCAGCAGTACAAGTACTCACTAGGCGAGTCCACTTGTATGAAAAAGTGGTGGACTCCTTAACAAATACCTTCTCTTCACAGTCACTTCAAGTTTAGTTAACGTCTGTTCTTCTTTTCCAATGGATTATACACACGTTTTTCTCGTGTCCCTTTAGGATATGGACGGTCATAGCTCTCCACAACATTCTATCGTATACTCAATAAAATTTGTCTTTTTACCAATCCAGCCACATCCCCTTTTGCTATCCCTTAAAACAAATCATTAGCTGATCCATTTTAACCTTCGATCTCTTTTGCTTTTTATATGTTCTTGGAGTGTGAAATTCAGCATGGTTTTCTTTATCATTATTTTCCCAAGGAATTTAATCAGTCTTTTCCTGATTCTGGGGATAACTGTTCTTTTTGTTTCTAGTTTCCTTAAAACTTCCTTGTTACTCACATGATCCGGCTATGGTATTCTCAGTATGCTTCTGTAGAAACACATTTCTGTTATGTTCAATCTTCTTCTCCATCATTGTGTTCACTGCCTTGAAAGTGTTATAGTCGAAAGGACTATCTGAGAACCTGAAACTAAGTACCATAATAGTTTTATTACCACTGTCAACGAAATAGTCTCTTGCATGACGTGTACATCTCACGTGTTCTTCTCATGAAGGTTAGTGTCAAAAATCTGTACAACGTCGAGATCAGCATTGCACATAACCGTAGATCAACATACTCATCAGTCTTTAGGCAAAGTGTGATTGCGCAGCTGAAAATTTGACCCTAATCCTTTACATATCTAGGTTGAATGCTGGAAAGGTAGTAATTCCTATGTAGAGTATCATCAGCCAATACACCTGACGGAGACTCTACCTTTCCATGTCAAACTATGATAGAAATATTTCCACTTGAACGCTTGCATTGGTCACGAACGTGTGGCCATTGATACCATCTGATTCCTGTCAAAGGGAATTTTTTTCTTTATTATCACTTTCAATATCTAGGCCGGATAACATTATTTTCTCTGTTTATAAAAAAGGAGAGAGATTTATACTCAAAAAAATATATTCACTAATTATAAAACGTAATGTATCAGGTCATCCCATAAGTTCTGTCCGAATTTTGAGTAAAGAAAACAAGTGACCAAATGTTACATTTAATTACAGATTAAATCAACAATGTATTTTCCCTGATTATCAATGACTTCCTTCCATCTATTAACAAGCTTACTAATTCCATTACTGTAAAATTCTTTTGGCTTTGATTCGAAGAACTCACAAATGTCAGTTTTAACTTCTTCCTGTGTTACAAAAGCTGTTTCTTCCAAATGATTCTGTAAGCTACGAAACAAATGGTAGTCTGAAGGAGCAAGATCGGGAGAATAAGGTGAATAAGTTGCGCATTGTCCTGATGAAACATCACCTCTTTTCGATTCACTAGAGCAGGTCTTTTTTTCCTCAAAGCTTGGTTTAAACGCTCTAATTGCTGACAGTATATTTGAGCATTAATTGTTGCATTAGGTGGTAAGAATTCAAAGTGCATTATTCCTTGGCGATCCCACCAGAACCTTTTGCCCATGAAGTTCCCTTCTCGGCTGTGGCTGGGGTCCTTCACCTTTACCAAGCCACTGTCTACGACGCTTAACATTTCGATAAAAGATCCATTTTTCGTTGCCAGTCACAAGTCTATCCAAAAAAGGTGAAACAAGTTGGCGAGAATGGAGAGAAGAGCAGATGTCAACTCGGGGTTTGAGGTTGTTTTCAGACAATTCATGAGGCACCCATTTTCCAAGTTTAGGAGCTTTTCCAAGTTGTTGAAGATGACAATGAACAGTTGTATGGTTTGAACAGAGAACCACTGCCAATTCTTCAACTGATAAAGCAGGATTTTTTTCAAGGGCTGCTTCAAGAAGCTTTTCATCAAACTCAACTGGACGTTCGGTTCGATCTTCAACTTCAAGGGTGAAATCTTCACCTCTGAATTTTGCAAACCATCTTCTGCAAGTTCTTTCGTTCACACATTCCTCTCCATAAACTGAGTGAATGTTTCTAGCCGCTTCGGCTGCTGTGTTTCCTTTCTTGAACTCATAAAGCATTATTTGCCTCAAATGATTCTTGGGTACTTCCATGTTAGGAGGGTTTTAATCAAACAAAATTTAATTTTATTGTTCTCTGAAATAAAATTTGATCAGTTTAAATGCATCTAAACATAAAAATAGTGTTCAGCTCCATTAGACATTATAAAATACTCTTTAAATTTCGTTCATTTTAACAAAAAGTTAAAATTCGGACAGAACTTATGGGATGACCTGATCATAACTCGTCCTGGGTAAGACAATAAACTATATCCGTGTCTTTTGTAAGACGATAAACTACATCCACGTCCAGGGTAAGACGAAAAAACTACATCCAACAGCAAGGCCTCTGATCAGAAAGTTTTGAGGAGCGTTGAAGCACCTCTTAATCTCTAGTTTTCCCAGGCCTACCCTGACCCGGGGTGGTAGCACCTGTTAGGGTCCCAGCTTTGGGCATATAGTTAGCCCCCCCAAAAGGGTCAAAACACTATGAAAATTTAGAAATAGGTTTTAATACCAGCAATACATTTTTGAAGAAAAAAATATTACCAGCAATATATTTTTGTAAACAAATATTACCAGCAATCTGGAAAAAATATTAGTAGTAATACATTTTTGAAAAAAAATTATGGCCAACAAGGAAAATCTTGTTCGCATTAAAAAACCCCATTGAAGTTGATATGCTGTAAACCAAACCAAACCAAATCTACTGTCTCCTTGATTACTATTTTATTGTTCTCACACTTTTTTCTTTGACACTCAGTAACTTTACGTGTCTTCCCTGTGTGGCATAGGGTGATATGATTAAAAAAATAAAACCGTCCATGATGGCTCACATAACGCACTGTCCCAGAATGCCTAATGATATATTGGCGGGAAATAAAATTGATGTTAAGTAATGAAAGATTCAAGTCTCAGGTTCTCATTAAACGACGATATACACTTGATTAACAAATGAAATTTGATCACGTTCCCAGCTCCATCAACACTCCCTTTCAGCTGACTATCACAGGCTTTCCTTTCCAAGGTTTCCAATTCTTAACGGCTCTCCTGGTATTTTCTGTCAACGACAGACACAAATCAAATGAAATTCTTAGGATCTTTGAAAATAATCCGCCATAACAGAAATATATATCATTAAACTTATGCTGACGCTGAGAGCCAAGGTCAAAAGACTGAAAACAACAATTAAGATTTGTTGAACATTTTTTCCCTTTTGGGAAATATAGGGAAAATTGTAAGGCAATTTGATTATATGTTTAGCTATTTAACTTTGTTTTAGGTGAAAGGTGAGAGGTGGCGACAGTGAGAGAGTAATAATTGTATATCTATCTATCTATCTATCTATCTATCTATCTATCTATCTATCTATCTATACGTATATTAATAATATTAATGGTCAATATATATATATATATATATATATATATATATATATATATATAAGTTATGAAGAACTTGGTAATCCTTATGGGTAATCCCAAGGAGGATGAAATCCTGTGATCTCAATATAAATCCAGAGCTAGTATTTAAAAGAAAAACAGACCACTTTAAGGTACCATTATAATAATTTATTTCATCAGAGCCCTTTTAAAGGACGCCGGATCATATATATATATATATAATTTCCAAGAGGATAGAATCCAGGTAAAATTCAATGTCCAGGACAGAGTAAGAATTTAATATAAAAGACTGAAATCAGGCCGACTTCGTGAAAAAATTAAAAACATGTTGGGCAGGATCCGAACCTGCAATCCGGAAATTTTGGATTCCCAAGTTTTCATTACTGCGATTGCTTTCGGCGTTTTTATTACGTGTTTTTTTTCGGAGAATTTTTTGTATGATAACAATGTTTATAACTTAGAAATTAATTGCGAAATTCACCCATGAAATAAAAATAATGGTTTGTATGGAAATGCGTACATAAGATTGTCTTCAAATTAAGTGGCGGTAGAAGAATTATCGTTGAACTTTGAAAAAGTAAGCTTAAATATTAATGCAATACTTAAATGCAGCGATCAATTTTGAGTTCTTCTGTGGTTTATTGCATACGGCAACAATAAACCTCGCAAAAAATTATCTCCGCCAACAGAGGCCTATATGGTGAGAATATGTAAAGATTTAGTGAGCCTGAAACTCTTAAAGAAGCCGAAGTCCTAATCAACATCCCGCCACAGGATAGATTAGATAAATATTGGACAAAAATGAACGATGGACAGTTAGTTGCAGCTAAAAAAGGAAGAACATTCACTAATTGGCGATGCATCTGTATTTAGTTATTTCTGTTAATAATCGTCCAAACAACGCAAATCATCAATATTATTAAAATCAAAGGAATAAATAAGCTTACGCTTCCTGTTAGAACAATAAGTAAACTTTTTAAAACTTGACTTAGATGCCTCTCTGTTTTTCTATCTGCGTGGCAATCTCTGTTTGTCTGCCAGTCGCTCTGTCTCTCTCTCTCTGTCTGTCTGTTTGTCTCTCTCTCGCTATATATATATATATATATATATATATATATATATTTCGCCCCAAGCAAGAAGGTAATGTCACTAGGTCACAGGGGTGGGGTGACCAGGGAATTAAAGTAAATGTGAACGAGAAGGCGGTAAATAGAAAGGATTGGAGGAAGGGCAAAAAATAAACAGGGTTCAAGAAAACAGAAGATAGCGATTGACGTTGCATTTAGGCTTTTGAAAATTGTAATTACCAGGGAAGCAAGAAAACGGAAGGGAAGATGGGAGGTTCGAGAAAAGAAAATGTTGGAGTATATATAGCTACTTAGATAGTAAAACGGCGGAACCTAGAATTTAAAACTAATTAGAATACCTACCTTAAACAGGTAACGAGTTATAAACTTTTGAGATGTCAAGGAACACTTGTTGCCATTTTTGCGTTGTCAACGAAAACTCGTTGTCACTTTTGTAATATTCATTGTAGTAGATACTTTGTAATCGCATATACAAGCATAGTAACGCCGTTGAACAATACTTGAGTCAGACGCCTTCGAATATCACTCGCATTAATGGCACTTACTCCATAATACTCGCTCGAAAAGTCACCACCGTATAGTGATCCGAATAGAAAAATAGTACAGTGAATAGTGTAGAAAATAGCGGTTCGTATAGTAATAGAGGATAGATTAGAAATGAAGATCCGTATAGTATAGAGGATAAACTAAGAATAGCGATCAATTAAACAAACTGCACACCCCCCTTATATGCGTTTCCTCTATGGTCACGTGGTCTACTTAATTCAATAATAGGATCGCCTGTGTTTGCTAACTAGCGATCTATGTTCAAACTCAAGTGTCGGCAGCGACACTTTATTCATATCTATCTATCTATCTATCTATCTATCTATCTATCTATCTATATTTCTCATGTTGTCTGTCTGTGTGTCTGTCATGGGCGTTGTTACCTCGCCCAGGCCGCATTTCTCACCCGATTTCTATGCGGTTTTCACCACATGTTTGCAAATGGCTGCCTTAAGGAGATGACGCAGCCCGATTTTTCAGTTCGGACTCAAGGTTCCGAAAAAATCGATAATCGAAAAAATCTGCTTTACAGAAGGAATTATTGCATTTCAACCAAATTTGACACCCTCTTAGAGTCTACCTTTAGAAGTGTTGTCCAGAAGTTTCATGACCACGGACCCCTAAACAGCGCGGAAAATCGATAAAACCCAAAAGCCGATACGCCCAGATTGCACCTGAACCGCATGTCGGTTTTTAGCGAAAACCAATCGGATTTATGAAGAGGCCATTGGGAGTCATCATGTGAAGTTTTAACTCTGAGCCCCCTCCCCCCAACAGAGTGCAAATCGACAATCGGTCAACTCTTAAAAATGTTTTTCCGGTTGCAGATTAATTTAAGGTCACGCTATGCGCGGGAAGAAACAGGTTAGTGCGTGCAGTGCTGTATGAGTTGTACGATTTTTGAATCAAGCACGGGCAACGCCGGGCCATGCTTCTAGTATAACATAAACCACTACACCTCAACGATATTGCATAAATGTTCAGTACACTTTTTCTCTTGCTTCATGTGTCTTTTTCATCTATGAAGAGATTTTCCAGCATTTGCTGTCATATAGAAAGAACGATATTACTTAACTGTTCAGGGCTCTTTCTTTGTTTCCCTTGATTCATGTCTCTTCATCATCTATGTGGAGATTGTCCAACATTCGCTGCTATATAAGAGGAACGATGTTAGATAATTGTTCTGTATTCTTTTCTTTGTTTCCAATGACATTTTCGCTGCACTATCGCTATTTCTATGAAAAGTGTTCAGACGAAATATATTCTTTCGCTTTACCAGTTATAACGTTCACGTCTCAGAACAGCCATGTCCCAAACATTGTAGCGAACAATCGTTATTCTTCCTCAATAATCCAATACGTCGGGTCTTGTCCATTGGTGATCATTATTGAATCTTATAGAAAAAAAGAAATATATGCAACCAATAAAGCCAGATTTTGAACTCGGCATTATTCTTTCAAGTTCCGTGGCGATAACCGCTACGTTACGCGTACATCTACTAATGTGTCGACATAAAATTGGTAAATTATAAATTAGGTAGCTTAATGAAATTGCTTCATCTCATAAGTTCATCACTTATTTATTACTTTGCCTGTTGTCCGCTTAACGGAATTTCTAACCTTTAATTAAAGATTTGGTTTTGTGTGTAATATGCATCAAGGTGGAGACATTAAGCACTAGGTTGAAACGATGTCAAGAGAACCGAGTTGCACAAGTATATAAAACTGTATTTATTGTCTGTTATTAAACAACAAACTCACAATACACAACAGAGCAGAAAAAAAGCTAATTACGTATATGAAATGATAAGGAACAGGTTTAATCTATAAGTATGACACAGAAAGCGAGACATCTCGATGCCGAAGTTAAAAAAAATGCTAACAAAATGATGCCACCCGAGAGACGGAGAAAAAAAATATTAAATTCGAATGAACTAACAAAGAAGCTTATATTGATATCAAGTTGAAAGTTGATAAAGCATCGAGAGAAAATTCCGATTATCTAGAAAAAAATTACACGAAACGAGAAATCATGTAAAAAAAGAAATGAAGGCAATAAGTTGCCTTAAAAGAAATGCCCACAATAAGTTGCTTTAAAGCAAATGAATACCATAACTTGCCTTAAGACAAATGAATGCTATCAGTCTTAAAAGAAATGAATGCAATAAGGTGCATTAAAAGAAATCAAGGCAATAAGTTGCATTACGAAAAAAATGAAGACTATACGTTGCCTTAAAATAAATGAATGCAATAAATTGCCTTAAGACAAAGGGAAGTTATACATTGCTGTAAAAGAAATGAATGATAAGTTGGCTTAAAAGAAATGAATGCAACAAATTGCCTTAAGAAAAATGACGGCTATACATTGCCTTAAAAGAAATGAATGCAATAAGTTGCCTTAAGGCAAATGAAAACTATACATTAACTTAAAATAAATGAATGCAGTAAGTTGCCTTAAGACAAATGAAAGCTATACGTGGCCTTAAAAGAAATGAATGTTATAAGAAAGCCTTAAAAGAAATCAGTGCAATAAGTTGCCTTAAAAGAAATTTATCCAATAAGTTGCCTTAAAATAAATTTATGCAATAAGTCAAGGTAAAAGAAATAAACTATCTTTTTGTGGAGGTTCCTCTAATTTCCTTTCCGCGTCTTTTGTCATCACTGACATCTTCATATCTTCTTAAGACTACGTTAGTTATTGGAGTGTTTTGCTACCCCCAAATTTTTAAAGTACTCGTAATTCCTAGTTAGCAAATTGTTTCGTTTGCTCCCTCCCACTTCTCCCCTGACACAGTGAGGGTGTGTAACACACGGTGTTGCGCAGTTGTAGCTCACTTCTTTTGGGAGGCAGACGCTAGATGACTCTCCGTTTTCGTAAATCTGAGATGACTAACGCAGGGTTAAGATTGTGGCAGTGAATAATGAATCCTGGTAGGACTTCTAAGTCTGTTTGAATTGCCTCACTATAAAGTTAAAATAAAGTCCGGTGAGACGACACATCCTTGTCTTAATGATAATGAGTAACTACGGTGGTCTTATTAATTTATAGCATGATTAAGATTCAATATCGATCGTCGGGCAAGTTTACATTTTCATAATGGTATCAGTTTTCTTGAAAGAATTTAAGTTAGTAAATGATTCTAGATATAATACTAATGTGTGAGTAACTACGGTGGTCTTATTAATTTATAGCATGATTAAGATTCAATATCGATCGTTGGGCAAGTTTACATTAAAAATGAACTCGAAACATTAAACAGGGATGTCAACCCAAACTCGTATTGTTCACGAAACACAAATAAATAAAAGAAAAACATTATTTTTTTTTTTTAGAAATTATGTTTCTGAACGTTCCGGATACGAACATAAAAAGTTATGGTGTAAGTGATTCAAGAAAATTGAACAAGAGATGTAATTTTTTTTTATATAGAGTTTTTGCATTTTGCTTGACTGTGTAAGTCTTCTCTGACTGAGTAGTTTAAAAACGCGGCTACCTTAACGTCAGTTTCCATAAAATCGGGGTGTATATGCAAACAGCGGCAGAAGTCACATTTTCCTTATGAAGACACTCCAAATTTCAGGTAAGTGGATATAGAATTACACCATTAAAAAAGATTATGGTTTCGTTTGGTTTGTTTTACGGTATATTAAACTAAATAGGTTATTTAATGCCGACAAGATTTTTCTTGCTGGTAATATATTTTTTTTCAAAAATGTATTACTGGCAATATAATCTTTTTCATAAATGTATTGATGGTAATAATGTATTGCTGGTAATATTTTTTCCTTCAAAAATTCAAGGCGTGGCTGACCACATATGGAGAGAGAAGGCAGATCACCGCCCTCTGTGGGATCATGTTGAGATCATAGACAAGGAACACCATTGGAAAATTCGTAAACTTAAGCAATCAGCAAATATGCTAGGCCACAAAAATCTCCTGAGCCGACCAAGCATAGAAATAAATACAATATGGGAACCAGTAATAAGGAGTGCCAGAAAAAAGCAATGATAACAACAAAGTTGCAATATGAGCTGAGGTAAAAAAAATATGTAATGATAACAGCAAAATTGCAATATGAGCACTGGTAAAAATGGTTGCTGATGACATTAGGTTTATAATACTCAGAAATTCATACACAGATGTCATCAAGGACACATGGCACAGTGAATAAGGCGTTGGTTAGATCCAGTGACAGGAACCAAGGGGTGTGAGTTCAATACCCGGTTAAGGCAGTGGAGAACTTTCAGAGGGAAATTAACAGGAGATAACTGATATCCATGGAACTAGAACAGTCTACCCCAGTGAGAAAAATAAAGGGTTCAGTTCGAAATTCCAATCCCTGAAAATTTTTCATACTGATTGTTATCGAGGCATTTTTTTTTATTATTTTTAAAACCGTAAACAAACTGGCGGCATGTTTGTCATTAGCGCGGTGATTTTCAGGTCAGTGTTGCCAATATTGTGTGAAAATGTTGTGTGAATTGATTTGACGGTTTTTGAAATATTAGAAAAATAGTTATCTCGATAATAATTTGGCACGCAGTGTATATATATATATATATATATATACAAGAATAAATTTTAAGAAGCCAGGCAAACCTACCTAGGTTTCAACTAAACGGATCTTCAGCGTAAACTGGCTTAGGATTTATTCTAGTTTATCGTTCAACTTAGCATATTGAGCAATCTGCGTTTAAGTTTCCTCGTTTGGGGCTTTTTTTCTTTAGACTAAGGACTTAAAGCACTTGGCGATTGGTTTCGTCTTGTTCTGATGTTTTTAGTTGTTTTTTATTTCCAATTTTTTCCTTTTGTGCCGACTAGTCCTGATATATCTGCAAGTTGAGCTATCCGAGGTTTTCCAAACGAGTACTACTATTAATATATATATGTATAGCGAAACAGTCTTTCTATGGATGACAATATATATGCTCCTGAAAAATTTATTTCGGTTGAGCTCTCTGAGAAGAAAGTGTGGGTTTGTAAACATTTATTATTACGGCTAATAATGCATGACACTTCGGTAAATTGAATCGAGTTCTCTCAGTCACAGTGTTTTTATCTAAAAATAAATACGCTTCAATTCAGCTTTTTCCCTGCCGTGCGCCAACGACTTAGGAGTAAAATCTCCGACTGACGACAATTCAGCCGGGTTGCGATCCTAGCTAGTGGCAACAAGACGTCTAGCCACTCTGAACAGTCTGTTTGTGGATGATAATTATATATATATATATATATATATATATATAATAGTTAAGTAAAAAAAAACTTTTCAAATTACTTCTATTAACGCTCTATCTTCAATATCGTGCACTTCACTACACAGTCTACTTGATTTAAATGCCTCACTATAATTAATGCATATATATATATATATATATATATATATATATATATATATATATAGCCATTTCATCCCAAGCAAGATATTAACACCACTAAACGCAAGGGGTTACTGAATATTAGAGAATATGAAAAAGAAAAACACTCATAAGGATGGTGAACAATAAAATGACATGACTTAAGAAGATCAAAGTTGACTGGGGAGCCAAAAGACGGAATAGAGTTCCAACAGCGAGAAAATAAACTGTTAGCATAGAACTTAAGTTTGCATTTAGCCATTTCAACTGTAAAATGGTGCGACCTTGACACCAATCTAATACTGCGCTGAAATTCATAATGTCTAAGTATCATAGAAGAATGTTCATCAGAACAATTACCATGGAAGTATTTATAGAAAAGGCACAGGAATCTGTGTTAAGGCCGGTGGTAAAGTGATTGAAACCGAGATGCCAGGTCAGAACAAATAACATTGCAAATCCTTCTTCAAGAATCTCTAAATCTATCACAGGAGCAGTAGGAGAGATGTGGCAGCAACATTGAAAGCAAGAACCAATGGTAGACTTATACATATGTAAAATAGATTCTAGAAACATTGTGTAAATATTATAAAAATCTGTCTTTATAACTTTTTACGGTTTACGGATTTCAATCGCAGAGACAGTAAAATAAGAAGCTTATTTACAAAAAGAAACCTATTCACTATATTAATACTACTGGACAACAAAAAGACAGCAAAAAGAATTATTAATGAACAAACACCCATCACTCAAGTGCACATAGATTGATGTGCTAAAGAGGCACTTGGAAGCATTGTAATGGTTAGCAAGCTTGTCTTGCCAGAACTGTTACGACTGAGTAGTGAGTTCGTTCCTCACTGGGTGCCCTTACTTTCAGCCTTGCTCCACATCTAAGGTATGCTTGTAAAATCACTACATTGACGTACTAAAGACTATGCTCTACAATAATCGGGAACCTTTGAAAAAATCGCGCCGGAAAACTACGAGGAGGGTCGTGGTATCAAATATGCTATAATAACTTGTCTCGACCTCAGGCTGCTCCATCAAGAAAACTGCTTTGGTCTGGAGGTTTAAAAAATAAATAACAAAGTTAATGTTATATTATTTAAAAAAAGTTTCCTTATTTTACTAAAGGATAACAACTAACATTACCAATAAGAAATAAAATTCCTTATTACAAACAAAATACATCTAAAAACGGCCAGTTATTTAACGAGATACTGTTTATTTTTCGATAACTTCTCCACATCAGGTGAAATATTCCAGGTGTTTATTAACTAACCTTGTTCTCAAATGACTTTATATTTGCACTTCTAAATAATAAAACCATCATTTTCACATTATTTAACAGTCTTTTATATTTTCTGATTGGCAAAACAGATTTCTTGTGGAAATCACATATGGATTCGGAAAGATATTTTGATTTAAAATTTCTTTCCGAATGTAAGTCGATTAACACTAAAAGATATTTTTTCTGCCATTTACTCAACAAATTAAATAATTAGATGAGGTTATCCAGATTTTAAGCTCGCGAATGTGTCCCGGTGGCCGGGAGTTGCCAACCCATGATATAATATATGCTTGCTAGTGTGTAGCGCTTACTCTATATCGACAAAAAGCAGCAAATCGACGTGGCATCAGATCAATAAGTTTTCTTCTGTGCTCAATAGAGATGTTAAGTTATGTCGTTTCGGTAGATTTATCTTTTTCCAGTTATTTACACGAAGTGCATATGCCAAAAATGCATGGATCACATAAACATTTGAAATTAATTAAAACAAAACGAATAAGTCTGTTATTATTTACTGTTTTTTGTCGTATTCTTCCAATGGAATATGGATCTTTAAACATGTCAGCACTTCGTATATCCATTCCATGAAATCTTTACTTGCAGTTTGGCCACAGATTCTCCAATGGATTTAAATCAGGAGAGTTTCCGAGCCAGTTCATAGTACTTCGATTTCTTCACTGGTAAGTCTTGCCAGTGTGTTCGTGCAGCGATACAATTTTCAAAAGCCCCCCCTATAAGTAACTTCCATTGCAGACAATAGCCGTAGGACAACTAATCGAAAGTCGAGACAATAGTGCCTGGGTGTGATAAAAATCTGATATTTTTCAAGGCCAAACAAATTTCATCACACACCCCAATAATAGATTCATGTTACTGCACACCACTGAAAATGACCTAATCTGAGGAAAAAATAGAAATCGATTACACACTATTGGGTCTAAAACCGGCTGTTTGGTGAAAGAAAAGAAAACTAAAGCGGTTGTTTCAATTCCTTTGCACAAGAGTGTAATGTTGGTTCAGATACCGAATTTTTCGAATCTTTTACTCAGGGGCTTTTAGTTTTGACTACAAAACTTTTCATTTTAGTTCTAGAAATGTTAACTTTATTTACCAAACCTGTAAGTTTGAATTCTTTAATTTTAAAGCTAACTCAAGAACTTTTAATTTTGAATTCAAAAAGTGGTAGTTAATTTGCACAAGGTTATATCCTAAAACCAGAATTAGGCTCATGTTTCCACTCTATTTATTGGAAAGCTTCTCAAGGCAACTTGGACCTACTGGAATAGGGGGGGGTCATTTTGTGAGTACATATCCAGCTAAAAAAAAGGAGGCCGCTGCAATGTTTCTCCAAATTTACACTATTGTGCTTATCTTTACTTCCGGAAGTTGCCGATCACGGCTCTCCACAATATCCAGTCCTTTGTAGCTTTTAGCAAATTTTATCATTTGATTATCTCTCCTTAACCTTATTCTACCATACATTTACTCAAGCAAATTAGGTTATGCCTTTAATATGCCCTGTGAGTGCCAAATTTTTCACGCCTTCCTTCCTCGTTATGTGCAACAGAACTTTCTAATCTTAACAATAAATATCTATTTTTTCGAATTTTATCTCAAACGTCATCGTTGCTCCCATGTTCAGTCTATGGTATTCTCAGCATCCTTCTGTAGAACCCCTTTTTTATCGCTTCAAGTTTCTTCATGTCTGCAGAGACTCTGCAGTATTCACGGCTATATAGAAGGACTGATATTACGTAATATTTCAGTAGTATTTTCTTTACGTCTAACGAAATTTTCTTAATATTTTGCTTAACTTTTGGAAGGCTTCTTTTGCTATAGTGGTTCCGAAAACGTTACGGTGTAACTTTGCAAATACGTTGATTGTAATATTTCATTTTAAGAAAATGGATAATAATTCCCAGCAAGATATTAGAAGGTGCGTCCTTCATCTGAATTAGTAAATCCCAACGGAAAAAAAAAAAATTCGAAAATAAATTTTATAACTTAAAAGTGAATAAAATATAGTCTGATATTATTTAACCAGTGCTGAGCTTTTCGGATACACCAATTCGAACGAAAAGTTATCACAATACTGTGACGGCGTTAAGGACGGGTGTGGTCAGATTAGGGCCAGGGAAATCGTTGAGGGCAGGGTTACACCAACAATGCAACTAAGTCAAATATTTTTCAAATAATGTTCGTGGCTTGGTTTGGTTTACAGCATATCAGTTTAAACGGGTTATTTTTTACCGACAAGTTTTTTTTTTTTTATTGCTGGTAATATTTATTTTTTAAATATATTGCCGGTAAAACTGTTTCTTCAAAAATATATGGCTGGTAATAATTTTTGAAAATTATTTCTGCTATTAAAACCTATTGTTACACTTTCATAGTGTTTTGACCCAAGTTTGGGGGTTAACTATTTGCCAAAAGCTGGGACCCTAACAGGTCCTACCACCTCGGGTCAGAGTAGATCTGGGAACACCAGAAATTAAGATGTGGTTCCACACTCCTCAAAACCTGATCAAAGTTCTTGCTGTTTAATGTAGTTTATTGTCTTACCTAGGACGCACCATTTTTTGCCCATCCAGTCACCGAAGTTAAGAAACGTCGAGCCTGGTAAATGCGTAGATGGCAGACTACTTGGTAATACAAGGGGCTTTAGGCGTGGATTTACAGTTAGTGTGATGGATAAAGTCTCGGGATTGTGAAAATCGGAAGGCCGAATTTCGAGTTCCCGTCGAGTTCTTTTCATTCAACTTAAGCGAAAATACCGTTGGGAAAGATATGAATCCATATCTTCACAAATAGCTGGACATATTGCTTCAATGTGAGTGGGCAATGTTATGCAGGTGCTGGAAATTCTGAAGAGAGTTGCAGACCTGAGGAGAGAATATTCCTCGATATACGGGAAGATATGACAAACAAGAAGTATAGTGCGAGTCGTGTATTTATTACGATGACCCCATGGCAGCCCTCTTATACTTCTCTGAAGAGTCGGGTTCAAGTGAGATAACCAGTATACATACACATAACAGGTATGGCGGATAACAGGTGATGGATCACAGCGGAGAGGTGACCACTTGAGAACTGCAAAATCTTCATCTGGAACAGCAACAGACGGCAGTTGAAGAAATAGCTTCAGAGGAGAAGGAGATAAGAGATAGAAACAGCGAGAAAGAGAAACAGAGAAAAAGGGGAGAGAATGTATCTTCTTCAGTGATTAAGAGCAGGTTTTCAAAATGGTGCGAGGGTAAAATTTTGGTAGAAAAATATCACTCTAACAATGCTGTTGCAAGCTGTGTTGCAAACAAGTTTAATGACAACGCCTTGGCACATTTTAAGCAAAAATATCTAACCGGAGATCAAATTAAACCTCTTTGAACAGGTTTTAGTGAGAGATCGATCTAGTCAGTCTCAAAAAGGAAATAACACCAGAAAAGAAAGACTTACCTGAAGTCTTTATTCGAAACAATAACACCGTTTTACCCTCCGTCTTACATGAGCTTACGGTCATATAACGTTGAAAAACAAATTCTCGTACCATCACCGAACTTAAGAAACTTCAAGCCTGGATAAGAATTACTTTTCTTTCACAGCTATTGGTTAAATAGTAGGACAGAATATATTCTAAATCTTTGGTTGGCAACCAGTCTACCTCAAAAAATACACTGCAGCCTACCGTGGGAATACCTCTGCAAAGTCAATCATGAAATAAAAAGAGATATGATCCTTCAAGTATGTCACATAAGCAACATGCATCGAACCAGCGTGGTAGAGTAATGGCTCATTCATCTCCGTGATAATGGTGAAATCTGGGGAAGGCCTACATCCAACAACGAACCTTCACATCCTAAGAAGAACAATGTTCAATGTTAACTGGCATCCAGAAATTAGAGCAAATAATTATTAGTCACTTTCTGCTGCTTCTCACTAACACTTCATTTCCCATGACATAAATACACTTGCAGGTTATCATCATTAAATCTTATCCCGCCATGTGACATTTACGACCTTCATGGATATTTGAGGTGAATATTTTATTTCGGTTAATACTGTATTCTCTTCTAATTTCGATTCTATCTGCCCTTCAAGTAAATCTTAGAGTAAATCTCAAATTTGATAACTGTTTTACTTTCAACTAATTATATCCTTCTGAAACATGGAAATCTACCACAAAAGTTATTGAACCCTTTGAAGTTTTCCATTTAAGATGCATTCAAAAAATCTTAAATTTATTTTGGGGAGATAGAATCCGAAACGAGGGTGTGCTTAGACGTGCAAATTCTAGAAACCTGAGTGTAATTGTGGCAGAGTGGCGGATACAGTTCCAAGCTTCGCGTTTTGACCAAGATTAACCGCATTTACCTACCATAGAGAAACCTTACTGAGCATGTCTCTGCGCCTCCTCGGTCTCACGTTGAATCAATAGCTACATCTACCAACAGGAAAGTTGGTTTTCTGTGTCGCTTAGACGTGCAAATTCTAGAAACCTGAGTGTAATTGTAGCAGAGTGGCGGATAAAGTTCCAAGCTTCGCGATTTGCCAAAGATTAACCGCATTTACCTACCATAGAGAAACCTTACTAAGCATGTCTCTGCGCCTTCTCGGTCTCACGTTGAATCAATAGCTACATCTACCAACAGGAAAGTTGGTTTTCTGTGTCGCACCAGAAGGTTTTTCTCGTCTGTGTCCATCCTTCGAATCTACAAATCTATCATTGATCACTGTTGACATATATGGTCTGGTGCACCCGCTGTTCATCTACGGGTTCTCGACAAAACCCCAAAGGCGGATATGCAATGTAATAGGTCCTGATCAGGCATCTCGACTCCAGTTATAGACATGATGTGGCTTCTGTCTGTCTTTTCTACAAAGTTTTTCATGGCAACTGCTTTGACGAATTATTTTCACTGGTACCCCAGCTGTATGATTTTAAGCGTGCTACTAGATTGGCATCGCGGTCCCGCCCTTTTACTGCCGAAGCAGTTAAATCTAACCGCCTCTTCTACTCCAACATCATCATCTCTCCCACTTTTCGACAATGGAACTCGCTTCCTCTTACTTGCTTCCCTGATAAATATAATCTTCAGAAATTTAAATGTAATGTCAATCGACTTCTTCAGATGCTATTGATCTTGAAAAGAATTATCCAGAAAGGGTATGGCCCGTGGAACTAGAATAATCTACCCTCATAAATTAAATAAAGGGTTCGATTCGAAATTCCAATTTATATCACCTTAAGAAGGCCGAAGCATACAACGGCCGAAACGTCGTGAATATAGCAATAAGGATGAGGACCAGTCCGAAAAATGTAAATAGTGTAATTTCACGCCTGAGTCAGTCCATTCTTCGAATCTACAAATCTATCATCCGTCCTTGCATTGAATACTGCTGCCATATCAGTTCTAGTGCCCCCGCTGTTCATCATGGTTCTCGATAAAAAATCCCAAGACGGATATGCAATGTGATAGGTCCTGACCTGGCAACTCGACGCCAGTCACTTTCCCATAGACGTGTATGTGACTTCTCTCCGTTTTTTTCCACAAATACTTTCAACTGCTCTGACAAGCTATTTTTACCATTACCCCCAACTGCATGAATTTAAGCATGCTACAAGTTTGACATCTCGGTCCCCCCCCCTTTTACTGCCGAAACAGTAAAATGTAACCGCCTCTTTTACTCCAACTGCTTCTTCTCTCGCACTTTTCGACAGTGGAACTCCCATACTTTACTTTCTTCCCTGATAACTATAATCTTTACATATTCAAATGTAATGTCAATCAACATCTTCTGATGCCTTGATCTTGATCCCCGTCCTTTTATTTATCCTTTCCTCAAACACCTCCTCCTTACTCTTGCTTTCACTCTCTGTAACCCCTTGCATGCTAGTGGCACACTCGCCTTGCTTGGGGTGAAATGCTTAAAGAAATGTTTCCTCTTTCAATTTAACCTGATTATTAAAGTAGCCATTCTTCTATCGTATTCTACCCCTGTCCCATAATGATTGTTCCATTTAGTCTATGAAAAGTGTACGTAAATGGAACAATCATTATGGGACAAAATAGGAACTCCCTTCCTCCTACTTGCTTCCTTGATAGCTATAATCTTCAATTATTCAAATGTAATGTCAATCGACATCATCTTATGCCTTGATCCTGATCCCCGTCCTTCTCTATATCCTTTCCTCAAACACCTGCCTCTTTCCTCTTGCTCTCACTCTCTCTAACCCCTTGCGTACTAGTGGCACCCACGCCTTGTTTGGGGTGAAATGCTTAAACAAATCTTTCCTATTTCAATTTTAATCTAATTATTAAAGTAGCCATTCTGCTATATTATTCTACCTCTGTCCCATAATGATTGTTCTATTTAACCTAGGAAATTTATACGTAAATGGAACAATCATTATGGGACAGAAATGGGGACTCTCTTTCTCCTTCTTGCTTCCATGGTAGCTATAATCTTCACATATTCAAATGTATTCTCTATCGGCATCATCTGGTGTATTGATTTTGATCCCCGTCCTTCTCTTTATCCTTTCCTCAAACAACCCTCTTTACTCTTACTCTCACTCTCTAGTAGATCTCCCGTTTTGTTTGGGGTTAAATGCTTAAAAAAAGTAGAGAAACATTGTCGTACTTTGCTATGCAACGGCTGGATGGACAATGCTTTAATCTGAAAAGTTCTCATACTGTGTTGACATATTTTATATGCCATCAGATCATCATTGTATGTATTTCACACAGTTATAAAGGCAAACTAATACAATATTTCAATGGTGTGAATAAGCGATTGATTGAAATCTAATATTCATGGACTTGTTATTGATTATTTAGTTCTTTACTGTCGACATCTTGATAGAACTGACCTTCACTCTAACTATTCTTTGTAAAATAAGGAAATGTCGACTGAGTTGATGTGAATGGATATTAACTTAACAGATTTCTTCTTTTTGTTTTTGTTTGCTGAAAGCCAGCTGAGAGAATCTGTGCGAACGAGAAATAAAAACTGAAATGTTATTTACGAATATTTTGCTTAATGCATAGTTAAAACGTAACTTCTTCTAGAATCCCTGTCTACACAAAAAGGGCGTCATTTCCTAGAATCAAACAAAAAATAAATTTATAAGAAGGTAATATCAACGGATATTAGCTGAATTTTGATCAGAAACTTTCATTTTATATGATATTTAATAGGCAGCTCCACGAATTCGGTATACGTAAGGTTTAAAATAAACTTTTTAAAATGAAAAAGCTTTCCTGAATCTTTCAATTTAGCTTTAAAGAATTAAATATAATATATCCACTAAGCAAAATACTTTGGTGTATTTAAGACAAAAATTATATTGATTGGAATTTTTTCAGTAAAATCGATCACCTCAGTCATTTTTTAGAAATTTGTAAACAAAACTTAATTTTTCGTTTTAAAAATCTTGCAAAAATTAAATATATATATTATTTATATCATTATTTGAGGGAAATTATCAAGTTAATTTGATTTGAAACAAATATTACTTATAACATAAATTGTTTTATACAAGCATTTCCAGACTATGGGGTCTTGTTTTTCTGACGTGTTAATCGATATATTGGCGGCTGATTGAACGCCGAACATGATCATAATTATCTATACTGTAGCAGATGATCCTTTTCCTTTGGGGTTTTTTTTTCGTAAAGTGGGACAACTCTTAAAACTTGTGACTTATTAATAGATATATCTGTACATCCATATTTCAGAAATATCTATATACATATATAAAAACAAATCGAAATTCTTTTAAAAATAGTTGGGATCTTCACATTGTAATAAGCTTAAAAGTTAGTAAACATAGTTTTACTTTATAACAATATTCCCTTAAAGGAATTAAAAATTTTATAAATTATTTAATCTTTCATTTTTCATCGAAAGTTTTTTTTCTCAGACAATATCGTTTTTAATATATATTATTTATGAAAGCAAATAAAAGCTTTTCAAATTTAATAATGTTTTTTATTTTTTCGATTCAGAACAGATTTTCGTTATGACGGGGTCCGATTTTGCAAAATAAAATCCGTGATTTAATTTCTTAAAAAATTTGCTTTTAACTAATATAGTCACTACAAATTATCTCGATGAATTTCTCAAGCTTTCATAAAATCCTGTAACGAGGAGAAACACATGTGAAAAAAACTTTTTACCAAGATTTTGTAATAAAATTTAAAAAAATAATTCCATTCATTTGTAAATAAGTCCTGCAAATTTCATTAAACTCCTAGAATTATTTGATTTTTGCAAGAATTTCCAAATTAATGTGTCTGTCACCGCAAGAAAAAATAGGCGAAATTTTGCTATGCTGAACGCAAGAAAAACAAGTTTTTTGATAAAAATTTTTAAGCTTCTAAAAAAAAAAAAAGAGTAAAAAGTTTAATAAATTAATTAAAAAATACTTTGATCATTCCTCTTAATAATAACATAAAGATTTTGACGATAAAACTATGTTTTCATTACGTTTGGTGAATGTTTTCATTACGGTATGCTGATTATTTAGCGATCACGTGGAGGTACCTATTTTATAATGTTTGCGAATAATATCCGTCACTAAATTAGGGGAATTAACGAATAACTTTATAATGGTGATTTTCTAAACGTAGCTTAAATTTGGCAAAAGGCCTAAAGTATGCGGAACCCATTGAGGATCAAATTCCCTACTCAATCGTAATTATTCTAGGGAGACAAGCTTGCTAAACGTGACACCATGTCGAGTTACCCAAGAATGATCTAAGGGTATTTAAGATTTGGCAAAAAGTCGGTGGTGTGGACCACCTATAATAACATTGTATACCATTAAAAATAATAGTGTAATAGGTAACGGCTCGGAAGGGTAAGTCGGATAGTGGAGTTCGAATTCTAGTCGGATTTGTTGCATTCCCTTGCATTAATTACATTATTCGGAATCATCTTCACTGTTATATTCACAACGTTTTGGCCGTTGTACGCTCAGGCCTTCTTCAGGAGATTGGATCTCCGAGATGAGGTATTATGATTACTTGTATTATTTACATTATTCGGATGTTATCCTCATCTTCATTGCCATATTCATAACGTTTCGGCCGTTGAACATTGCGGCCTTCTTCAGGGAATTGGATCTATAAGATGAGCTATTATGATTAGATTCATTATTCGGGCTGTTATCCTCATCTTCATTTCCATATTCACAACGTTTCGACGGTTGTACGCCCCGACCTTCTTAAGGTGATTGGATCTTTTTGATGAAATATCATGTATTACAATCACCTGATGAAGGTCGGGGCATATAACGAACGAAACGTTGTGAATATGGCAATGATGATGAGGTTAACAGTCTGATTAATATAAATAATGCAAGTAACCATAATACCTCATCTCAGAGATATAGAGGCCGAAATGTTGTGAATATGGCAATGAAGATGAGCATAACAATCTGATTAATATAAATAATGCAAATAATCATAATGCCTCATTTCAGAGATATAGAGGCCGAAATGTTGTTAATATGGCAATAAAGATGAGGATAACAGTTCGAATAATGTAAATAATGTAAGTTATCATAATACTTCATCTCAAAGATATAGACAGATATTGTTACTTACAATTTCACATAAATATCATTGAGGAAGATATTGTTGTAGAGTACAATTCAGCGTATTTCATTCTCTTCCCTACTACTGTAACAGTTGACAGTTCCCGCTTACATATATATATATATATATATATATATATATATATATATATATATATGCCAATTAGCCACAATAGTGTAGGATTTGAGTAGTGTGTGATTAAAGACGTGGCATTGCGTTTGGGATTGTGAAATTTTTTGTTCTTTCAGATAAACCAAATTGACTCTTGAAGGAATGTTTTTATCTTAAGACTTTAGTTTTATATGTTTGATTTACATGTTTTTCTTCGTTTCTGTTTTTTTTTTTTTAATTTTTTCTTGGATTAAGCGAATGCTTTTTCTTTTTTGTCACCTTTTTTACTCCAGACTGTTTTTTTTTTAGCTTATTACACGTTTTCTCTCTCTCATAAAGTTTTGTTTTATGTTCACGTTTTTTCTATTTTATCTGAACTTTATCGTTCCGGTTTCAGTTTTTTTAAATGTTAGATTCTATTTTTGTTATAACCGTTGTTTTAATTTTCTGGTGTCATTTTACATCTAACTCTATAATTTGTCGTTGTTTCTCTTGTTTAGAAATAAAGTTTCTTTTTTTATTTTTGAATAGGTTTTTCATTTTTGTTTTTTACGTTAATTCTTTAGTATATTTTTATCTTTAAAATATTAAGAAATTAAAATTTGATTTGTTTCATTTTTCAAGTGTCTTTTTATATACAACGGAAAAATACTTTCGTATTTTTGTGACAAAAGTCGGCACGTGAAGAAGAATCTCTTCGGAAAGGTCACAAAGGCAAACATTTCAGATAAAAAAAATGTATCAACCCGTAAAAGTTGGGGAAAAAATTACTGTAGGCAAGAATGGCCATAGTCAAGATGAAAGTATGGTGGCCCAGAATGTCCATAATCAAGACAATCCTAGGGTTGCTAAAAATGGTCATAATGAAGAGAACAAGACAACTAAAAATGGTAGTCGAGACGATTCAGTTGTCGGGTAATCGCCCTCGTCCTCGAAGTCCCCGCCAAAGTGTATGATCTACATTACAGAGGAAATCTTGGAGTGAATCAGTGGCTATGAACATCTGATTAAAATATATAGACTTCTCGTTTGCCCCAAGTAGTTGAAAAAATAATTGTGCCAGTCATCGTGGTGAACAAGCGTTCGCGCAACATTTGTCGCTCCACGAAAGACAACGTCGTAAAAACATTGACGCTCCTCGTGTTAAGCCTGAAAGAATAATAAAGGGCTCGAGTTTCTTCACGCAAGGCACACTGCTGTCGTCGCCTGAAGATTGTGTGGCCGCTGTGAGCCGCAAACTTTACATGAAGGATCATGAAGAGTGGGTAGCCATGGTCAAATACACAATAAATAACAGAACTGTCCAACAAACAAAATTAAAAAAAAATGTTTGCAATAAAAAGAAAAAGGAAGAGAGCAAAAACGAAATAATATAAAGCAAACAATATATGCAAAGCAAATTAACATTAAGAAGGCAAATAGTTCACAAACTAAGAATTGACATCCACGCACAAAAGCAAGTTCGGACAAACGAATATATAGTGTTCTATCTTCTAGACAAGGCAGATCGCGACTGGGTTAAGTCAAACTGCAAAGCGGTCAATAAAATAGGCCAGTTTTTAATTTTCTGAGAATGGCTCTGTCATTGGTAAGGATACATTCAGTCCCACTCCCTCCAGAAGGTTTATGGGCGATACCTCGGTCAGTATCTCAATGAACCAAATTCAACAACGTTTGGAGACGTTGAGAAGGAAAGAAAAAAAACTCAAGAAAGAATCAAAAGCCAAGAATAAAAAGGAATCTTTGCTGCTGTGGAGAAGGGTTTGTCATCAACTTGTATGAAAACAATAGTCTTACAATTAGCATTTCCCGGTGACACTGGCGCCCTGTCTCATCGAGACACTAACAAGACTGAAATGGGCGAAGCGCTCAATGGGACCGGGCGTCGGTGTCCTTATATTCGTTATGTTCAATCAAGCGTGTCAACCCTAATCAAAGTGTCAATGATACCCTGGTTATCGAGTATGAATGCTCGGATCCCAAAGACGGTGTCTCGCAGGAAGAGGCTCGTTAATGATCTGCAGGTGGATGTTTGTTCAGAAGACCCGTTATTTTTTTTTTCAGCTGGCGATCATGAGAGTATTCCGTCAAAGAATTTTCACATAGAAATTTGACCTCTACTCAGTATATTTTGATCGCCGCTTGAGAGATGTTTCTTGGCTTGTGCGCAGGTTTTTGGATGAGGTATGTGCTCTTGTTTCCCTAGATCCAAAGGGCAGTCTCTGCGTGCTGGATAAGGCTCTTCGGCTCATTGGGGTTTATGCGCGTCAAATCTCTACGGAGCGGTCTGGTTTGCTTCAGCGGATCGAGCCGTTTTTGACAACACCAGGAGATTGGAATTGTCCTTGATCCCGATATAGATAATTTAGCTGAAATATAGGATACTAACAATCCTGATGTGAGACCATTTCGCGACTTGATCGTCAAGTTTAATCTTGTCGATAAGTATTGAAATGCGCACCTTACGGGATGTAGTGAGGACTTGGAGTAGTAGCCTGGGCTCGGTTTCGGTGGTGCCTTCTAGCTAGATCGACCGAATTTTAGTTAAACCTGTTGATGTAGGGCTCTTAAGTTGTCTAAGTTTCCATTCTATAGTATACACGGATGATAAGCCTGTCGGTGTTCATGTAAACTGAGAAAGGCCTAAGGTTATGCTGGCTGTTTACTCGAAATTGAACTCAACATTATTTGCTGAGAAAGATTTCCTTGATCAGATACTACTAATATTACAGCGGAAAATGACGAGAGCCGTGTTCGGGAATAAGTGGTGGTTTTTCTGAAATCTAGTGTTAGGTCGTTTGCTGCTGATTTTAGTCGACGACTCAACAAGTAAATTATCAGTGTTGAACGGCATGTGAAGCTAGAGTAGATCGGGCAATTAAATCCCGTGATAAGGGAGAAGTAACCGTAACTTGGGCAGAGCTGGATCCTTCTTGATACGCAAGAAGGATCCAGCTCTTGTAGTTAGGGTTAGGTTAAAAATAATGTCTTCCGAGTTGACGAATATGGCCGCTGAGTTGAGTGTAAAGGAACTTCGAAATGCATTCAATCGATGTATTGCGTGTGCCCCATTGCCAGATAAGCAGACCGTGACTACAAATAAGGGCATATGTGAAGCTCTTTGAGGCTATTTTCAGTTTGCTTAGCAGGGACACCGGTCTGAGCCATCTTCAGTTCGATGCTTATTTGACGGACTTTCCTGCCTCGATGCAGCAACAGCGGTTGTGTATGAGGTTCCCTTTCCAGAGTCTGAGATCCGGGATGCGCTGAAGCTGTTTTATTCCTGGATTAGATGCTCTCCCTTATGCATTTTACCTGAGGTAGTCGCTCGTCTTTGTTCCTCTGCTAGAACAGATTTTCAGCAACTGGATGAAACAGGAGTCTATACTTCCACATTTCATCAGAGGTGTGATCAATTTGTTAGAACGGTTTTCGGCGCTTAACAATGTTAAATTCAGAATTAGAGATTTGGGCCAAGATTTTGGCCTGCTGCCCTCTTTAGTCTGATTGGCTCTGAGCAAACTTCTGCTTTGAAGAGTAGGACTTTTCACAACAACCTTCATTTTGTACGCATGGTCATCGAGCAAGTCTACGTTAAAGCCGCGCTGATCAATTTAGATCAGACCAAGGCGTTCAGTAGCTTTGTCCACCGCATTCTGGAGGCTGACCTCATGGCAGACGGTCTCAGGCCGTAATTATGCACCGGAATCCGACTTCTGTATGCGATCCCCGCTGCTCTGCAGGAAGTGAACAAAGATCGGAAACTTTCGCATTGTTTCGCTCCTTTCGTCAAGGCTGTCCGCTTTTGCCCTTGCTGTACGTTCTTGCGCTAAATGTCTTAGGTGGAATTTCGTTACCAGGTGCTACACCCCCCGCCCGGCCAGGTATCCTGCCTATGTCGACGACGTTTCGGTTCCTTTGCCGAACAGAGCCGATATTAAAGAAGTCGGCAGAGAGATCAGAGTTACGAGACGGTGACAACAGTCAAGATCAACCGCGAAAAGCCTGCTTGCGGTTGGGCGCGTGAAAGGGAGTTTTATTTCTCGAGCCATACCTCTGGACACCCGTAAGTAATTATAATCCCTGAGAAGTGTACACTCGTGCGAGAGGAGAAAGAGAGCTCCTTCTATGGTGAATGTTGAAACGTTCTCAAGTTCTTTTTTGCGGATGAAATTAAATTAGGTTGCGGGTGGGGGTACTTGAGATAATCCAATCGACGGGCTGGGTCTTAAGAAGCATGATTTTTGCTCCCTATGGCCTTGGGCACGCACATTGAAATGCGTCACTAAGGCATCAGGGACCAGTCTAGTGCTGCGAAGGGCCCTCTGGGTCACCATGAAACTTCATTCAGAGAAACTGGCAACTTTGTCAGGACCGTTAGCTGTGGCGAAGTGGAGGAGACCATCAAACATTCATTCTTCCACTACTGTGTCTTACGCCCATCATGCAGGCAAATTGAGAACTTCGTGGTTTGCATATTGCGCGGAAAGTTCTTCATCTTCGAGGCCAAAACTTTTTGTAGCAATGTTGTATCGCCGTTGACGAGGGCTGAACACGATGTGCTCTTTTGATTACTCGGTGTTATACGATTTGTAGTCGGCGAAACAGAAGGAATTTGATAGGGACGAAAAGTTTACCTCTTCCCAGCTTAAAGTCAATATCAGGACAAAAAAAACGACGATTCTCGCCATCAGAATTTGACGCAAGGTGGGTGAGTCTTTCGAGTATCTGTCGAATAAAAGGTGCTGACCTGGAGTGCTATTCGGACGTCGGTTAGGTGTAAGGATTTTGGTAATCCGGACTAAACATTAAGTAACCCAGTCCAAAAGAGGTTAAATTAGGTACTTTTTGCTTTAATTTTTCCCCCCGTTAACTTAGCTAGTGTGTTCAGCAGACTCTTTCATTTTTATTCACTCTTTATTTCCCTTTCACCTCCCACCTTAGGTGACAGAGATGTTAGTTTTCTAGTGGATGTGGGACGTATTTTAATTGTCGGGGAGCTATTTCGTATTTGTTATTGCGTCTGGCTGAGTGCGTAGTTGAGTGAATGTCTGTTTAGAACGATTGGCTGAAATGTTTTTCTCGTTCCGCATTAATTACGTCTGGTTAACTGACATTTCTGCCACAATTTAGTATTAGGGTCGTTTATTATTAAACTAATTTGTTTAGTTTCGTAAGTAGTTACTTTTTCTTTGTAAACAGTGAGAGAATCTGTGCGAGTGTTTATGTTTATATAACAAAGTGGATATTTTAATATGTCTGCATTTGACAGGAAACATAGTCTTTTTGTTTAACTGTATATTTTGCCTTTTCACACTGACTGTTTTTAATTTCTAATTTTTTTATTTGTTTTATTTTGTTTTTGTAAGAATGGCAAGCAACTGACAACGTTTTGTTTTCCCCTTTTAATGTAAGTCGGGATATGTTTACTTTTGATTTCTTACTATTGATTATTTATTTTATTGTTTGCTAATTTTTATTATAATTTCTTCGCTTGCTTGTTGTTGTTTTGCAATTTTGGGATCATTTTTTTTCCCTATTCAGTCTTATTTTGTTTTGAGTAGTTTATATACATATATATATATATATATATATATATATATATATATATATATATATATATATATATATTTATAATTATTTAAAAAATTTATAACAGAAACATGTTATAAAAAATCACTAAAAAATACCCATTTTGTTTCAGCACTCCCGGTGTCTTATCAAGTGATGATGTTGAATGCAGTTTAACTAATATTGTAAAGAATCATACATATATGAGTACATTATATACAATACGCACACACACATACCTGTAAGTATGTAAGTATGTTAAAACTTGTAACTATGTCCAAATAATGTAAATAATGTACATAAACATGTACTATGTCCGAATAATGTAAATAATGTATCATCTCAGAAATATAGACAGAATATTAAAGTTGATGCTTGGTCAACTTTAGAATTTGAAATTGTTAATTTTTAATTTTAAATATTGCTGTTAACTTAAATTTAATTTTTATACTAATTTTTAATTTAATCCAATATTAACTTTAATGCAATTATAGATTGTACTTTATGTTAGAGAATGTTGTCATGTTATTTTAAATTACCATATACTTGTATTCAGATTGGTTATCGTAGGTTACACAGCAAATTTTCCCCTACTGTTGGGCATTGGTTGGCTTTTGAACTCATAAAATCTTTTATTTTACCATGCAACATCATCAGTTGTATAAGACAGCAGCAGTGTTGAAACAGTGATCTTACAACATAAGATTTTGTTGAAGGGTTCTCCCCTTTCTACATAAATGGACTCACCCAGTATATACTTATACTACTGCCAGTGAAGACCCGAGGGAGCAAGACCGTCGAGTCGAGTCGAGTCGAGTCGAGTCTAGAGTAAAAGGTTGTAGGTAACCGGAAGAGTGAGAGTGAGGTAACAGCGTTGTAGGAGTCACCGTGAGCGAGCCCGTAGACTCAGTAAGAAGTCATCCAGCGATACTTCAATACCAAAGACTATATATATATATATTTTGCTACTAACCCGTATTCCTGGAACTACTAACCTGCTTTACCAGTTTGTATTATTACGTTAATACATTATTTTCATATATTCATTCCTGGCGTTTGTTATTTATTGGTACCGGATTTCATCCCAGAATCCACAATAGATTTTTAAATATTGTTGTATTTTTCACCTGTCCTCTACAGACAAATTGTACATATGGGGAAAATAGGATCTTATAGAGAAATGATGATTTTAAGGTGACTATAGTAATAATGGTTGTTTTGGTGTAAGGAAATTTAGTTTGAGGCCAGCTAGGTTAAATATAGGGCGGGTGAAGTCCAGCCTTCCCCATCCCCACTTTTGGTTTTGTGTCACGGAAATAAATATCAGTAGTTAATTTACTTAAGTTTTTCCGTTTTGTCTAAGGGTATTTAATAACGCTCTTCTTCTTTGTTTTCTCTTCCTAGTCTTCTGTTCCTTAAATACTCTCTCTAACTAAGTCTTCCTAATTCTCGGCGGTTTTGAACAGGTATCTTTTCTTCCAGTTTGCTATGGGATGAATAACAAGACACCGTTGGACCCACGGCGTTGGTTGGCAAACAATCTACCCCCAAAATGAAACGGCCACGTACTGCAGGAAAATATTCTACCTTGTTCGTCATGAATCAAAAAGAGACATGATCAGGTATGAAACTTAAATGACAGACTGAAGAAATGATATTAAAGCGAAAAATAATATTTGTATAAAACGATCTATTTTTTCTCGTATTGACTTGTCTAACTTTTTCATTTTAGCATAAAATAGAATCTTTGTGAATTGTATTTGCCGAATGAAGTTGTAGCGATAGTGAGAACTTGAAACTTGAAGAAAAAAGAAAAAGGAATCGTTGCAAGTGAGATAAGTGAGTAACTTTTCACAACTTTTCCTGAATATCAGCAGAAGGCTGAGAAAGATCGCTAAATACACAAACGAAAACCGTCAAATATAATCGGATTACGGCAACTTTTGACAAAAAAACAAAACAAACTAATACACATCAAGAGAATAACTTCAAAATACATCAGTGAGATTATATTATTATAACTTTTACATTAGAAAAAATAATTCGTATCAGGCTTTAGTCATCAGATAAAATGCTGTACAGTTGATCATGCGTATAATACTGATCATTAAACATTACAGCGGAACTTCGGATATCGAGCACCTTCGTTATCGTACGATCTGGGTATCGTTCACCTTTTTTTGGTGAAAAGGCATCTCGGTTATCGAGGAAGGAAATCCGTTTGTTACGGACTTGTACATTCCTTTACTCTTGCTGCCATGTGTCTTCCCTAAGGACAAAGAGACAATGAAAAGAAATAAACCCACCACCGCCCACCAAAACATGACTTAAAACTGAAGTCTCTTTTGGAGTGGGATTTCTTCTGCTAAACAAACATTCCTCTCCCTCCACGCATACATAGGTCAACAAGATTTTTCAATAAGGTTAAAGTTAAGTTGAATATTTGTCTATGTATTTGTTATTTCTGTTTATTTCTTAATTTTTCTGTATATAAAACTATAGTTTTTCTGTATAAAAATATATTTTTGTTAATATTTTTGTATGTGCAGGACGGAATAATTGGATTTACATTAGTTTCTAATGAGAAAGTAACATATAAGAAAAAACAAACTAACAATCATCTTCCTATTCATTGCGAAACCACTTATATTTGCCTTTCAATTTATATATATGCGTGACGTCAGGAAAATTCTCAGAACGAATTACTTCTTGAAATAATTATTTTGATACGAGACTATAAATATACTGAAATTGTTAATTGGGCTATTCTTTTCAATTTTCAGCTCTACTTTGTACGCTCGGGCGTGCGCATGTCTGTGCATACAGCAGAACTTCCGTTATCAAGCAACTTCGTTATCTTACGATTTGGTTATCGTTTACATAATTCGGAGAATATATGTTTCGGAAAATGTAAAACACCTCGGTTAACGAGGCAGGGAATTCGTCTTTTACGAACCTGTTCTCCAGATGCTATGCAACATACAGAAAAAAACCCAAACATAATTAACCAAAAGCAAGGTCATAGAAAAATACAAATGTATTAAGGTAACGTTTTCCCTACAGGAGCAGTTCACCTGATAATAAAAGAGAATATAGGGTCGATTCCGGGAGGTATATTTTTCTTTAGTAGGAAATCTTGATCTAGGCCGGTAGATATTAATTTCATTGTTTACGCATATTAAAAAAAACCCAGAAAAAACGGCACAGCTCTTTGTGATTCTAGAGGCTCGAAGAAGGGTGACCATCGATGTTCGATGAAGTGTTGTTATTTGCCGAGACCTACACGTTTCTCTAACTCGAAGCCTTTTTTAACCATCGATCTATGAAAGCAGTTATATGGAATCTATCGTTTAGAGGATTAAGAGAGAGAAAAAACAAAGACAAGATATATATATATATATATTTATTAAAGACATATTTTATGTTTAACGTTGTTATTTTATAGATACAAGTATTTAAGCAAATGCTCTGTTTATGATAAACAGTATTAAATAACATTTACCGGCCTGAATGTCCGAGAAATTTTCATAGAAAATTTTCGTTCTTTGACAGGATTCGAACCTGCATCCTATACGGAACCGTCATATACGCTGACGTGCCTTACCGCTTAGGCTACAAAGAAGCGTTCGGTAGAGAAGGTCGAATTTACATAAAATATGTCTTTAATAAATAAATTGTCGGACCATGTCCATTTCTTAATATATGACGTCATTTGTTTACATTCGATACGCCAGAGCAGTTATGAATGTACGAGATTCATGGAAAATTGGAGTTTATAAGCAGTAAATTCGACCTTGTCTACCGAACGCTTCTTTGTAGCCTAAGCGGTAAGGCACGTCAGCGTATATGACGGTTCCGTATAGGATGCAGGTTCGAATCCTCTCAAAGAACGAAAATTTTCTATGAAAATTTCTCGGACATTCAGGCCGGTAAATGTTATTTAATACTGTTTATCATAAACAGAGCATTTGCTTAAATACTTGTATCTATAAAATAACAACGTTAAACATAAAATATGTCTTTAATAAATAAATTGTCGGACCTTGTCCATTTCTTAATATATATATATATATATTCCCAAAAGGATAGAATGCAGGTAGGGTTTAAATTCAAGGACAAAGTAAGGATATAATATAAAAGGCACAAATACTACTATTCCATGGTTATAATTTATTACAAATTCATAGTTCAACGTATTTTCCGATTACTCTTGAATTAGCTTTTGAGCAATATATATATATATATATATATATATATATATATATATATATATATATATATATATATATGGGTATATGTGTGTGTATGTGTATACACGCCTATATGTATGTATGTACGTGTATATGTTATTGTGTATGTATGTATACGCATGTTTTTTGAACATAGAAATATAGGTCCTTGCTAGATTAGATAATCGTGATATTTATTTTTTATATGTTTATATTTGATTTGTAACCTGTAGTCGATATTAAATTTGTCAAATTTTCTTAATTACACAGCGGCCCTTTTAATAAATGCCCTTCAGTTTTAGTTTCCCTCACCCCATCTCTCTTCCCCACCCCTTTTCTTTTCATTTCCGCTCCCTCCCTCATCTTCTGATCTTTAAGATTAGATCGTCTATTGTGTGTGTATGTCATCACAAAATGTATCCTTTCCGGTTACATCTTTAATGTATCAGACATCCAAGAATATTCATATTTCTCTCACATAAACCGTCTTTGACTCCCCTCTCTAAAACCTCTCTCTTAAATTTTAATCCCCCGCCTTCTCTCGTCTGTTACCCCTCTCTTTAGCTCTAACGTTCCTACCACACTCTCATAATTACACTCTCTCTAAATTTTATTTGTTATTTCCGGGGTTGTTTTTTCTGTTTTCTTTTTGAATTTGTAGGTCTGACAACGAATTCTGACATCCGTTAATTGCATGTCGTCTGTTTTTTTTTTTTTTTTATTAAGGATTAGATGTAAAGCTTCCTTCTTCCTTCAATGGAATGACATAAAAAACAAAAACAATAAGGAGGTTTACGGTTTTAACAGTAAAAAAAGACCACCGTTTATTCATAGTTTGTCTGCCTTTGAAAATGACATATTGGAAATTATAAATAACATAAATTTCAATGAAAAATTCTATTTCCAGAAACGCCTGGATAAAATAGCAAAAGTCATTAACACAACGGATAAAATTTTAGGGAACTCCGACAAAACAGGAAACTTCTATAAATTAACGACAAGAGACTGCAATGATCTAATAAATAAGGATTTATATAAGGACTATAAAAAGGCAAATAATAATGACCTCAACATGGTGGAGAATATTAATACTAGCAGTAAAAAAAGATCACAGACAAACTGAAGATTAGTGATAGAGTAGGTCAACTAAATGAAAGGGAGTCCTATATAAACTTAAAATTCCCCAAACAAGATTTCGAGGTTAATCCGACTACAAGGATAATAAACCCAACAAGACCTGATATCGGAAAAATTAGTAAAATGATCCTTGAAAAGGTAAATCAACAAATTAAAGAAAAAAATAGGCCTGAAACTTTGGATTAATACAAAAGACGTGACAAACTGGTATATATATATATATATATAAAGGAGAAAACGAACTGTACACTAATGCAGTTTGATATTGAAAATTATTATCAATCAATATCTAAATATTGAATGATATTGAAAATTATTATCAATCAATATCTAAAGGACTGTTCATGAATGCGTTGGACTTTGCTACCCAGTACACGGATATTACTGGAGAAGAAAAGAGCATTATTATAAATGCGAAAAAATCGGTACTGATACATAAAGGTGAGCAATAGATAAAAAAAAAATCATATGACCACTTTGACATCACAATGGGATCACTAGACTCAGCTGAGTCTTCAGATCTCATAAGTCTTTTTATATTATACAATCTTACAGCGCACCGTGAAATTAATATAACTGGCATTGGCTTATACAGAGACGATGGACTTACGGTTGTAAGGAACTCTATTAACTTTAAAATCAATAAAATTAGAAAGATATTATATAAAGAATTTAAAAGCCTGAACTTAAAAATTACGGTAAGCACTAAATTAAAAAAAAGTTAACTTCCTTGATATAACATCAGATTTAATGAAAAATGTATACATACCTTATAAAGACCCAATAATAATTCTCTATATATGCCCCCTAACTCAAATCATTCTCCATCTATAATTAAGCATATACCTTTATCTATCGGAAAAAGAATAAGTACAAATTCAGCAAATGAGAAGATTTTCTGTGAACACATTAATTTCTATAAGAAAGCTCTAAAAGATAATGGCTACAAAAACCCAAACTAACATATAAAAAAGGAAAATGGAAAGCATAGAAAAAACAGAAGTAGAAAAATAATTTGGTATAAATCCCCATACAACCACATGGTAAAGAACAAATTAGGACAAAAATTCCTTGCATTAATATTTAAACACTTTCCTAGAGAAAGTAAACTAAGTACTATTTTCAATAAAAATACACTAAAATTAAGTTACAGCTGTACTGAAAACTTAGAAAAAAATTATTAAGAAACATAATGCTAATATCTTCAATAAACACTTAGACAAAAACCAAAGAAATTTAGACAATATTAAAATAAAAATAAAAACAGATGAAGATAAACAAAGACTATGTAACTGTAGAAATCCTCATAACTGTCCTCTACAAAATAAATGTCGCACAGAATCATTAGTATACCAATGCAATATCTCATCTATTGAGAATCCCGAAAACATAGAAATCTATATAGGTTGCACAAGCCATGATTTCAAAAAGGATAGATAAGTACAGAAATCAAACATCGCCTTCAAAGTATTTCTGTCAATTAAAAGAATCCAATAAAACACCTACAGTAAAATGGAAATTAATAAGAAAAGCTAGAATATGTAGATGACCCATGACCTTTGTGCATACATGCGAAACTATATATTACTAAGTTTATAAAAAATAAAAATTTACTGAATCAGAGAAATGAAATAGTTATTTTTTGCCGTCATTGTCAAAAATTTTCATTAAATAATATTTAAAAATAAATTTAAAAATAAAATTAAAAAATGGGAGCTGTTAATATACATACTTATATTTGATATAAAAAATAATTTTAAATAACGTAAGTAATTTTATTACATTTATTTGTTTTTAAAAAAAAGAAATATAGTCTACTAGTAAGTAAGAGTAAAAAATATTTTCAAATTGTAGTTTAATAAAGCGTATTTTAACACAAAAACACATACAAAATCTTTGACTATGCAAGGAAAAATGCCGAAAAACTTTTTGCCATTAATAAAAAACCCAGACGACATGCATTTAACGGATGTCAGAATTCGTTGAAAAATACACCCTTACCCTTCCTAAACTTAACTTCTTTTTCGAATGTAACTCATAATTGATACAACAATAGTAAAAAGAAAAAAAAAATGACACGCTACCGCCCCTGTCTGAATGATTGGATTTCTCTGTTTCATTAGAAACAAGAAATTATGAATTTATATGTGGGTTTAAAATTAAGTAAATAAATAAGTTATTCCAATATTCGCTTGAAGATGAAACGGAACTAATGCTTTTAATTTGATTATATAATTAATTTTAAAATTTTTAGCTTCCATTTTGAAACCATTATTACTGTGTAGCGAAAAAACCATATTTTAAATAATTTATAATATTTTAAATATAGTTAATATATATATATATATATATATATATATATATATATATATATATATATATATATATAAAAAATAAAAATAAAAAAAAAGGTTATCAGACTATTTCGCTGTATCACAGCTCATCAGTGTATTTAGACATCCGATCTCTTTAATGCGGGGTCGAAACCAGATTGATTTGGTATCAGTCGAAGATTCTTGCTCCTAGGCTATCGGCGCTTAGTTAGAAAGAAAGGCGAATTTTGACGTATTTATTTTTAAATAAAACACCAGTGATCTACAGATCTTGGGAGAGTCTTACATTATCAGTAGTAGTCACTGATTACAAGCAATATATATATATATATATATATATATATATATATATATATATATATATATATATATATATATATATATATATATATATATATATATATAGAGAGAGAGAGAGAGAGAGAGGAGAGAAGGGAGAGAGAGAGAATAGATCCATTCAGCTCTTATCTCAAATAACAGCTTAAAAGAGACTGTTTGACCAACACAAGGAATGTTAAAATATTCATGTTAAAAAGATAAAAAGAAATTAAAAAAAAACAAATGAAAACTACAGACAAATGTTCATTTTCTCCAGCAAATCATTCATTTCTGTAGTTTACTGCTACCAGCAAGCAGAAATATTTCTCCTCCTTGATGGCCATTTTTGGGCCGAAACTATTCGAGGAATCTAAATGAAATAATAATAAAAAAAAACGAAAGTATATTAATCTACAACCCAGTGTGTCTGAAGATTTTAATTTTTTAATATTGTTTTATTGTTTCAATATATATATATATATATATATATATATATATATATATATATATATATATAAATAAAAAAAAAACTTGATTTCAAACTCAAATACGTGTACCCATTAAAATATAACGTTTATAGTAATAAAAATAATGTCACATATTAAGAAAATCCATTTAAAATCACTGAAATCTGCGCAATCAATTCTCTATAAATAAATATTAAAATAATACTTGTTTTTTTTTTTGTTTGTTTGTTTCTTTCTTTCTTTGTGCCGTGTCCTTTCAGGACGCTGGGGATCATGGCTCTCCTATCCGTTGCAGCTCTCAACCAGTTCCTTCTCTCTGCCACCTCCGCCAGACCACGTTCTCTCATCCACTTGCTTAACGGCGCTAGGTATAACAGGTGTTGTTATCCATTGTCTCTCTCGTCCTGGGTGTGACGATAAATTACATCCGCGTCCAGGGTAAGACGATAAAACTACGTCCAACACCAAGGCCTCTGATCAGGAGGTTTTGAGGAGCATGGAACAACCTCTTAATTGCTTGTGTTCCCATGTCCATCCTGACCCCGGGTGGTAGCACCAGTTAGGGTCCTTGCTATGGACAAATAGTTAACCTCGAAAGTGAGGTAAAAAAGTGTAAAAATAGGTTTAAATACCAGAAATACTTTGTAAAAATTATTGCCATAAATAAATTTTTGAAGAGAAAACAAATATTACCCGCTATACGTTTTTGAAAAAATAATATTACCAGCTATACATTTTGAAACATCATAAATTTCACTAAAGAAATTGGGATCTACAGAAAAATCTAAAAAAAAAAAACTAATGCATTTTTGAAAAACAAAATTACCAGCTATATATTTTTGAAAACAAAAAGAAAAATAGATATTACCAGCTATACATTTTTTTAAAAAAAGGAAAATATTACCAGCGATGCATAATTGAAAAATTATTACTAGAAATAGAATTTTTGAAGTAAAAATATTACCAGAAATAGATTTAAAAAAATATTACCAGCCATAAATTTTGTCGGCATTAAATGACCCATTGAGGTTGATATACCGTAAAATCAAAACAAACCAAACCAAACCCTTGTCTCTCTTCCCTCTATTCGACATGTGAACGGTGAATAAGTTAAGAAAGTGGGAAGCGCACAGAAGAAAACTGGATCAGGAGATCACAACAGGAAGAGTTATCATCATTTCAACTGTGAGCTAAAGAGATTAATTAGAAAAGATCCAACTCAGTTCATAAGACGTTTAGCACGCGAAAGAGTAGTTTAAGCTAGGACAATCCAAAGAGCAGTGAAAAGAACGTGAAAATGAAATCGTAAGTGAAATCCATGAGGCACCTTGGTAAATGATCCTAGAATAATGTATATATATATTCAAACATAATTTCAATTTTTTATGAGCTATGATTAATTAATGATGAACGTCATTTTCGTTTATGATCGATTTCATCATTTCTGTTAAGTTTGGAGAGTGATTATACATTCTTATTGCTCAAAGCAGAGTCCAATAGTGTTATAAAATCCTCCGAGTATTCCAGTGAGATACCGTTAATTATTTCTACAACGGTTCAATGTTTAATCTATCAATTGGACAATTTTGATTTTCAAGGATTTGGATAATTTTGCTGTTACACCCGGTATAATAACGCTTTATAAAATAATTTTTCTGCAAGATAAACATAAAATTAAAAATGTTAATATTACGCGATTTGGCGCGAAATGACCTTTGCGGTTGGTGTGCAGGTAAAAAGAAAAAAAACTCTAAATCTATATAGTCAAAGAATAATCTACAGAGCAACCTCGGTTCTCGAACGTTTCTCATGTCGAACAAATCGGTTTTCGAACAGAATATTCGAGATGAAAATGCCTAGGTTATCATACAAAATTTGGGTTCTGGAATAACATTGTTGAACCGAGCTGACCCGAACGGAATTATTTCTGAGTCGACCGCCATGTTGTATACATTTGTGTGTTGTGCTGTGCTTTTCTTTTCCAATTTTATTGTACCGTGCCTTTTTTTTCTTTTCATTTCTCCTCGGCCATAGCTAAAAAAAAAGAGCTAGCAGTGATATTTAGAAAGGAAAAAGAAAAGTTAAGAGAAAAACAATTGTTGATGATATTGTTTCTTCCTACACAGTTTAATATGGCAAAATCAATGATCTATACTATTCTTATAAATAAAGAGACGGTCATGTCTTTCCTTCCATTTTCCAAACAATAACATCTCTTTCTTTCCTCTTCCACTTACGCCATCAACTCTTACATACAAGTATGAAAAAATTGAAGTGTTCGTCTATATTTTATCTATTTTGGTATTTTTCTTAGATTTAATGATTTTTCTTAGGTTTATGTATTAGATGATTTTCATTAGTTTTGCGTATATACTTATAGACAAAGTACTGTTAAAGTTTAAATAAGCAATCATCTTCGGATCACGAACGGATTAATCCATTTTACATTAACGAACATTTCTGGTTACGAACGGCGTCAGGAACGAATTTACTACTGCGTCTAGTATGAAACAGACTGTCGCCTCTAAGTGTTGACTTCAATGTTCACTTTTATATATATATATATATATATATATATATATATATATTAAAGAAAAACAGACCACTCTAAGGTACCATTATGATAATTTATTTCACCAGAACGCTTTTAAAGGAAGCCGGATCATCAGATAGCACTTCCAAAAATGAAATGAAACGAAAAATGAAATTAAAATTTATGGGTAGTGTAAGTTTTTCGAATTTAATAGAGAGTGCAAAAGGAGTAGTTAAAGGGACATGGTGGAGTTTAGGGAGGGTTTCATTTCATATCTCTCTCAAGCATACTTAGTATTGGGGGAGGAGGAGTGACCAGACCTTGAACTATTTAGACGGTTAACTTAACGGAAGTGATATATTGAAAAGGGAGGGAAGAAGAGAGAAAAGAAAAGGAAAAAGGAAAAAAGAAAGAGGGAGAGGGAAGTAAAGAGAAAGAGGCTGTAATTGGGTTTTAGCAATTTATGTAAAGAATAGATTTTAATGGGTGATAGTAATTTAGATGTTTAAAAAACCCCGAATAAATTAATATGATGCTTGCTAACAATTTAAATATTTAATTTTATTATAAATAGTTTAGGGATTTAGTATAAGTTTAATGCTATATATATATATATATATATATATAATTATTTTTCATTTAAAATTAACTGCTTTGGTCAGCGGATTAGAATGTAGGATCTGTATCCCTTCTGAACAATGGCGCACATACAAAACTGTAGTAGGAGCAGCAGACGACACTGTTGACCACGGCTGCAGAAAATACTCTTCAATTTCTTCTCTCTGTCTACTCTCCGGCCCTATTCTACTGCAGATCGTACCATTCAAGCAACAATCAAGCAGTCTTTAACTACATCTGTTATCGTTTCTTTTTTGTCATTCGTCCTGTGGGCTTTTATTTGTGTTGTTTAATAACAGTTTCAAGTGTCACGGTACATGGAAGACGAAGAAAACAAACGATGCCGATAACAACAACTATGGTAACATCATTAAAATACAGATTTTTTTTTCCCACAGTAGGTTTCTTTCTGCGGCAGGACCAGTAGCTATCCATAGCTACAGAACCCGATCTCTCCTGCTATTAAATCATAGCTGGGGGAAAAGAAGAGAATTCATATCTTTCCCAATGGAAACGTAAGTAAATGTAATGTTTTTTAATATATATATATATATATATATATATATATATATATATATATATATATATGACTGAATTTAAACTCAGCTCTCCAATTCCTCAATCCAAGCGACCATTATTACTCCTTTTTTTCTGCAGTAGGTTGCCATTTCTTTTAGCGGTAGACCAGTTGCTATCAATGGCTATAGAACCCGATCTGCCCTGCTATTTACCCATAGCTGGGCGAAAAAGAAGAGGATTCATTCCTTTCACAAGGGTATTAGCACGTAAGTGAATGTAATGGATCTGACTGTATTGTGGAGTTATTTCACAGTGGAGGCTTGTATTTGTACTAAATCGATCCTAAATAGGTTCGACGTACAAAACGTTAGGAACTTGATATAATAGGTATCAGGTTGTGGTCGCTGACTACTTTCGTATTCGGCTAACTGTCGACTACTGTCGTCCGATATCGGCTCTATTTAGTAACTGCCTCACGCAGTCACATGTGGCACAAGGCCGAATTTTATGTGGGGTTCCCGAGCCCGCAGGCTCGGCCAAAAAATCCCCGTAGACCCCGCATAAACGGGATCGGGTCTCCCTGGACGAGACTCTGCCTTTCGGCATAACCTCGTCCGGGTTCCTCTCTGCCCGAAGGCAGAGAGTTCGACTGTCGTCCGACATCGACTAATATTTAGTCACCCCCACAACGAGGGTATCATGTGGCACAAGGCCGGTTTAACGTGGGATCTCCGAGCCAGTGGGCTCGGTCAAAAATATACCTTTTGAACACGTATAAACGGGTTCAGGGTCGGTTTATCTCCCCGAACTAGACTCCGCCCTTCGGCATAGCCTCGTTCGGGTTCCTCCCCGCCCGAAGGCAGAGAGTTCAACCGTTCAGCCGGTCGTCTGACATCGACTGACCCTTGTTTCTCTTACTACTCCTACTTATATTAGGTGGGAGAGTCTATTAACTATAGAATAGGCATGTTTCACTATAACAGACTGGAATTCGAGCTCGGTTTCTCAATCCGAACCGCTATCCATTACTCCATCGTGACTCCCCAGTTCAACATAATCCTATATTAAAACGAACTGAATTATTCGCTATGGAATATAATTCAATGTTTGGAATATAACATTTATATTTATCATTTAATTTATACTTTACTAAGATCTGACATAATCCTAATATGCTTGGAATTTTCAAATTATTTTCGTAAAGATAATCATATATATTTTTTTATAACAGCTATTTCATATCTGTAAGGGCATTCACTTATATTTAAGAAGACAACTTTTCTTTTGCTTCAGTTTTCTTTTTAAAGTGTGAAGTCGACTAAGTTATCTTCTCTAGCACGTAATTTTATAAAGAACTAGCAGTAGAGCCCGGCGTTGCCCGGGAATGTAACAGTAAGAGATAGATCAAGTATCGGCCATCATAAAGACTGAAAAATAAAATTGACAAAGATTATTGTTTAAGGTTGACAGATACGCATGTCTTAATTAGTTTTTTTTTTGTTTTTTTGTTTTTTTTTACGACTTGGTCAAACCCAAACTCAAACAAAAACATTGTTTTCAATCATTATGAGTCTACCTATTGAATAGGATTTTATTATAAACAATTGTCTTGTAAATGGAATTTTTAAAGCATTCTGAATGTAAAAATAAAGAAAAAAGTGTGCAAGACAATAAGAAACACTACCTGCCAAAAAAAGTGAAGTTTTGTTGAAATCAGTTGAAAAATGTAGGAAATCCGATCCCATATATAAACGAACACGCACGCACACACACACACACACACACACACACACACACACACACATGATATGATATGAGTTGTCCCCCTTTCATTCTGGCTACAGTGATGCCTCTTAATCGTGTTTTCAAATTGATTTCCTGCAAAAACAATTGTTTTTTTCTAATTTTTGGCGCTGTCAGAACCACCGCAAGGTAATTTTACCTTGTCCTGTGAAATTTTGTTGAAATCGGTTGAAAAATGTAGGAAATCCGATCCAATATATAAACCAACAGACACACACACACACAACCTGGGTTTTATAATAAGTATGATTAACCAACAAAACAGCTATTAACAATAATTTCCCAAATTTCTTTATTAAAAGATAAAATTAGCTTAAAAGAATTTTAGAAAAAGAAAATACATTCATCCTTATATAAAAAAAATAAATGCCCCATTATATAAATAGTCCTCTCTTATGGACCCCAATAATAATCTTTTCTTTATATTGTTAACATTTTTCACAAGAACAACGTCTCATTCGATTTAACGTTTTACTTTATCTGTGAATTAATTGTCCAGTGTTTTCTTTTGGACCACGAGACCAGCGTTCGAATCCCAACGTGGTCGATTTATCAGGAAAGTGATATCAACCAGTGTAGGAAATCTCATCGCGTAGAAACTTTAGAAAGTGCTTGATAATTATACCACTGGTTCGAATCTCAGCATGGTCGATTTGTCAGTAAAGTGATATCAGCCAGCGAAGGAAATCTCATCGTGTAGAGACATTAGACAGTCCTTGATAACTATACTACCGGTTAACCCAATCTTTTGACAGAAACTGGGTAGAGCGAAATGTTCGGAAAACCGTCGATGTTTGGTCCGAGTACAAAGTCACAAGTCATCGTGACCGAGGCTTGGAGAGCGCTTGTATTATTCAAAACATTGATCAATCCTCTCCCTCACTCTCTCTCACTCTCTCTCTCTCTCTCTCTCTCTCTCTCTCTCAGAAGCTGTAATTAAGATCATCTCCGCTTAGTTGCATTTTAATCCACCGTGGGGATTATGTGTGTTGAACAGGCGTTTGT
>CAHIKZ030000898.1:15000-90000 GCA_903632075.3 Acanthosepion pharaonis | reverse complement strand
CTTTCTTTTTTCGGGCATTCAATTAACTTATTCGCTATCAGCAGACAGTTCATTTCGCTATGATCTCCAATGGTCATTGTTGTAAACCGTGTTACAGCGTTACCCAGAGGCTCTCTGATATCCTTGAAATATCACCATTCATCTTGTGGGCTGGCACAGAATCACAAACACAATGATGTACTAAATACAGAAACCACATTATTACGGAATTTCAACAAAGACAGCAACTAAAATTGATAGCACATGTAACTCGATGTGAATAATGATATAGAGGGCGCGATGGATAAATTGTTGTCTAAAATGAAATTAACACTGGCATCTCATTTTAACAACTATATTTACCAAAATTATACAAAAAATATCTTGAAATATCAGAGAGTAAATTGATTCAATAAAATTGCCATTGCCTTCATCTCCGGCCTCCAGACGACTTCGAAATCTCCTGCAACTTTTCTGGACGGTCTCCATGTTTAAGTTGGTGAATGCTACTATAATCCTTGCCTACAGTTCATCTTTGCTGTTACAAGGTTTCGTTGGACTTTCGTTCAACTTCCCTCCACACATAATAAGCAATAACATTCAAAGCGAGTATGGGGTTAGATTTAAGGGGTAATGTGGTCGCATAAATTGTCTAACCACCATGAATGAGTTCCCTTACTTGTGTGACATGGCACAGTGTTCTTTCCTTAAACATAGGGTCTTCCAGCCACTCGTTTTTTTTCAGGGCAGCACTACTTCCTCAATCACTTGATGTAAGACTCCGTGTTGTGTGTGAAGCCCTGTAAGTAAATGAATGGAGGCATAACGTCATCATTAAAAGTGCTCACTCCAAATGTCATCGTAAGCACCATTAGTCTCATCCAGTTTTCAAATCCTCAACACTGTTCTCAGATGCACACTCTGAAATGTTCGTATTGGAGCTTCCGGTGCGTATATCAAATAGTACAGTATGCTGTTTTAAAATTTCTGGCGGAGTGAATTGCGTCATGATGTTTTTCTCACAGACGGTCACCAGCTTACTCTAATATACTGTACTGTCGACAAAAACAAAAATAATCAACGCGCATGCGCGAAACTAAAAAAAAATCAAATGCCGACAATTTACCTATCGCACCCTGTAATCAAGAAATGCTACTTCAAGTAAAGAGGTTTTTTCCCTATACAGGAACAGGTGATAACAGTTAGTGGACTTATAAAAAAAAAATACTTTTTCTGAAAAATTGTTTGAATGGATAGATTTTATAAATTTCAGCTGGCATTAGCTGCTCGGCCAATGAATGCTGAACGTTTCCTTATAAGGAAACCGGCTAACAATACAATTAACATTACCAGTTGCTTCTATGATATCTCGGCCATCGGTTTGAGATTTCCTCAGGGTGCCGACTAGCGTTAAGATTTTTTCATACATTTCCGCTTTCTGTTCGGCATGAGGGAGGCAGAATTCTGCGTGATCTGTTCGTCTGAAGAATAATACAACTTTTGAACAATTGAACTTGCTTTACCGAAAGCTTAACAAAGAGTCATTGTTCTTTTTAGAAACATGACCTATGTATACATTAAGTTCGTTTGGTTTGGTTTATTTTACGTCATATCAACTTCAATGTGTTATTTAATGCCAAGAAGATTTTTATCGCTGGTAATATTTTTTTTTTTTAAATGTAATGCTGCTAATATTTTTTTCCAAAAATATATTGCTGGTAATAAATTTTCTTTAAAAATTCTTTAACAAAAAATTTTTGCTGGTATTAAAACCAATTTTTACACTAAGTGTTTTGATCCCAGTTTAGAGGCTAGCTATTTGTCCATAGTTGGGTCCCTAACAAGTGCTATCATCCTGAGTCAGGGTGGGCGTGGGAACACCAGAAATTAAGAGGTGGTTTCACGTTCTTCAAAATCTCCTGATCAGAAACCTTGTTGTTGCATGTGGTTTATTGTCTTACCCAGGACGAAATTCTTCGGAAAATAATGTCTGATTTCAGAATCATCTTTATTCTTGAATGAATGTATATAAACAGTGGTTAAAACTAAACTGCTTGCTATTAATTAGCTGAGAGAACCCGCTTTGCCTTTCATCAGCATGGCTAATGCTGACCGCCAGGAGAGTGACTCGTAGCGGCTTTATGGGCTAACTTTCTCAGCTGACACGAATTGTAAAAAAGTACATTAAATCCAATTCGAGGTCAGATGATAAGCAAGTTGTTTTACTGTATTGTGCTAGACAATTTTTTTACCCCGAATCTATTTTGCCATCTATAAGTCTACTATTCGCCTGTGTTTAGAATATTACTGTTATATACGATCCGTTGCTCCTGATATTGATCTAGTACTCCTTGATAAGCTCAAAAGAAGAGTCAACAATATTATTGCTCCTGGTCTTGCGTCTTGGCATCAGTCACTTTCCCACCGGCAACAGGTTGCTTCTCTTGTCCTTTTCTGTAAATACTTTCATGGTAATTGTTCGGATGTGCTCTTCGCTATGGTACCTAGACTCTTTGAATTTAAGTGCATTACTAGACTAGTGACGAAGTCTCACTAATTTACAGTTGAATTGGCTCGATGTAACCGTAAATTCTATAACTAGCAGTTACTTTTTCTCGCAATTCTCGCTTGTGCTACCTCTTTCCAGCTCCATGATTTCCAGCCAAGTTTGACCTGTAATAATTAAAATGCAATCTTAATTGCCATCTACTATTCTCCTGAGTAATCTTCTTTTGATCTCACCCATTATCAATGTTTCTGTTTCTAACTCTTGTACACCAAGTAACATATTTTGTCTCTGTTGTGGAGTCCGGGATGAAATCTGGTACCAATGAATAACAAACGCCAAGAATAAATATAGGAAAATAATATATTCACGTAATAATATAAACTGGTAGTGCAGGTTAGTAGTTCCAGGAATACGGGTTAGTAGCAAAATATATATACAGTCTGTGGTATTAAAGTATCGCTGTATGACTTCTTACTGAGTCTACGTGCTCGCTCACGGTGGCTCTTGCTGGCACCGTTCGTTCTGTCTGTCTGTCTGTCTGTCTGTCTGTCTGTTACCTTCACCTCACTCTTCCGGTCATCTACTACTTTTCCCTCTCCTCTGTATCTATCGGGTCTTCACGTAGCAGTAGTATATGTATATGCTGGGTGAGTCCATTTGTGTCTCAGGGGCTTCACTGCCTTGCATGGGGTCAACTCGATTAAAGAAAGAATTGTTTACATCAGTAAAAATAGAAACCCCGGAACATTTTGTCATTGAGTTACAAAATTATTTGTGCCTTTACGATAAAATTATAATGGGCCTGACGTAAAGAAAAAAAATTAAATACTGTTTCAGCATTTTCTTTGCAAAGGATTATAATAATGATGATGATAATAATAATAATAATAATAATAATAATAATAATAATAATAATAATTATTATTATTTGATTTCTGGTGTATAATTATTTCTTTCCAGGTCCCGAACAGAGACCTAACATCAGAAATACCATCAAGACATTTTCCACTGAGCAGTTTTGAAAAAAAAATCACACATATTTTGCATAAATAAAGCCTTTCGTAAGGTGTGAGCTGTACTCGTGAGAACGACTTTTTGTATATCTTTAAGGCATAGGCTACCAAGGATTTCTTCAATGAGTCTACAGGAATCTTTTACAATCAACCCATCATCATCAGTATTATCATCAACATCATTATTATCATTACATTATTATCCATATCTCCATCATCACCATCATCACCAACAACAACCAGAAGAAAACAACAATAAGTATGACCAAATTTTATCCATACTGCAAAAATATTAGGTTTTTGGAAAATAATGTCCGATTTTAGAATCATTTTTATTCCTCAATAAATATATTTAACTGTTTAAATCAGTCAAAATAAGAACGCTGTAAATCTATACAATTCTGCACTCGAATTACCAGATAATTTACACCTTTATGGTAAAATGGTTTGGATACCAAGAACTTTTTTAATGCAGTTTCTGGGTCTACTTCTTAACGGAATGTCTTTCAGCTGAAAAAGAATGATTCTTGAAAAGAATGTCGTTAGTAGGCGAGAGATCAAAAGATTAGTGTGGATCTGGCAAATTATCCCATCCTCAGTCGTTGACATTCAGGCAGTATGTAGCCGAGTATTGTCATGAAAGAAAATTAAACATCGTCGATTCAACAGTGTTGGTCGCATTTCATCCAGTTGTTGGCAGTAAACTTTGGCACTGATGCTCTGGTTAAATTCCAGAAATCTTTCATAGTTTACACTATAGTTAACGCGGACCACTAAACATCCACGGTAATCGAGTGTTGTTACAATTTCCGTTTAGAAATAGGTTTTGTTTCATCGTCATGACCGCGACATTGAGCTTGTTTAAGATTCCAAGATTTCTAATCAAATTTCTCATCGTTATAAGATCAAGAAATAGATCATTCAAATTTCGCATCGAACACCTTTCAAAACGCCGAATTCATTGACTTTCACAGAGTTCATTTTGAACCCATTTATTGAATTTCTTCCCCTTGCTAATTTTCCTGAAAAGGCCCGATAGAGTTGAAATGCTGGCACCCATTATCTAAAACATTTCTTATAACACTTGGATGTGTTTTTTGTTGGGTAGTGTTTATAGAGATGTTTTCATTGCAGATGAATATCTTCTACCAGCTTGATCTTTAAGACACGTATCGCTACTGAGGCAATTCAGAAATCAGATCCCTACTGTCTGCTCACAAGGCGATCTTTTCCCCATGCACTTTTAATCTTTTAGAAGCAGGATCATCGTTGAACAAAGGCAAAAAAAGTAAACGCATCTCGTGACCTATGGAGGACACCTCTTAGTCATGGTGTAAATGTAGCAAGAAAGCAACCAGTAAAAATACGAACTTAAATCAATGCTTCATGCATTTTTTTTTTAAAGGAAGAAGCTCATGTAGACAGATGATGCAAAAAAAAAAAAAAACGTTTTCTCTTATCCATTCATTTTAATTTAATCATTTTAATTTATTCATTTTAATTTATCTAATATATTCTGACGGATGATATAACCAAATTATGTCACATAATCTCGTGACCTATGGAGGACCTTTGTTAGTCACTGGTGTAAATATAAAGCAACCAATAAAAATACGTACTTAAATCAATCTTTCCTGTCTATTTTAAATAATCTCATGTCGACAGATCATACAAAAAATGAAACCATTACTCTTATTCAATCATTTTAACTATACGCTGGAATGACGTTTTGATTTCTAAAAACCATAGGCCATAGATTCGTGTTTATACCTGATATTATGGGAATGCCAGATGCTGTAAGCTTGAATGTACGGATACTCTAATGAATAATGGCTCTGACTTGTTAATCGGGGGTGGAGACGAGTTCCAATTCCCGTTGTTCATTATTATTCACTTACGAGCAAATATCCTAGAGAAGTTTAGAACCCCGAGCAAAAGTCATAGGTGGTGACCCAGAGACATTAGATAAAGAATTGTTCAGCATAAGTAGTACCCTACAACGTAATATCTACCCTTAGTAGATGGCAGCAGCTCCCAAAGCTGGGATAGGCGGGTACAAGAGGAGGATAAAACACTCAGAAAACAGTCTGCCTACCTTATGTGAAGGGGTTATCAGAGAAAATATAAAGGATCTGCAGTCACTTCACTTCACGACACTTCGCAGATATCTCTCCCGAGTAAGACCCCCTCATAAAGGGGAACATGACTAAAGACTGCGTGTATGCTATCCCGTGCAGCTGCGGAAAGGAGTATAAAGGAGAGACAGGCCTCCCCCTCAAGGTAAGACTTCAAGAACACCAGAAATCTGTAACACGAGGGGAAGTGTAAAAATCAGACGTGGCTGACCAGATATGGAGAGAGAAGGGAGATCACCGCACTTTGTGGGATGAGGTTGTGATCATAGACAAAGAACATCATTGGAAAATTCGTAAACTTAAGGAATCAGCACATATGCTAAGCCACAAAAATCTCCTGAGCCGATCAAGCATAGAAATGAATACAATATGGGAACCAATAATAAGGAGTGCCAGAGAAAAGCGATAATGACAACAAAAATTGCAATATGAACTCTGGTAAAAACTTAAATGATAACAGAAAAAATTGCAATATGAGGATTGGTAAAAATGGTTGCTGAAGACATTAGGTTTATAATACACACAAATTCATACACAGAAGTCTTCAAAGATACATGGGACAGCGGATAAAGGCGTTAGTTAGATCCAGTGACATGAACCAAATAGTGTGAGTTCAATACCCGAGAACTTTCAGAGGGAAATTAACAGGAGGTAACCGATAACTGACATCCATTAAAAACATGGCAGGTGGAACTAGAACTGTCTGCCCAAGTGAGCGAAATAAAGGGTTCAGTTCGACATTCCAACCACCTGAAGAAGGCCGGAGCGTACAATAGTCCGAATAATGTAAATAATGTACCCTAGAGAAATGTATGAAGCCACCTCTTTTCCCACACCCAGCTATAGGTTAATTTGTAAAACTTCTATCACTAAACCATTATTATCTCCCCACCAACCAAAAAGTTCCAATCTAAAAATATTTTCTGGCTTTAAATAACCTACAAAGGGTTGATAATCCATAGAAAAGGAATCAATTAATCAATGAATATAGCTGCTATTAGCGATGCGTCAGAAGAACATTGGCCATAGGCACATTGTATAAATGGCGTCGTTTTTTTTTTCGGATAAAATAATTTATTGCTATTTATTTCTTCGTTTTCTGTGATTGCTCGTCGATGCAGATATTTTCGCCCAGTAACATATTTATAAAATACTCTTTCGAAACAAAAGAAAATTTCCAATAATTTTTCTTTTAGATTTATAATTGATAGACGGAATTCTGATGTATATGTCTTTACTAATATGTACATCATTTAAAGATTTGCTTTTATCTTGCGGTTAAAATCACATTCTTTTGGTTGTCTGCTCTCCAAAAGGGATAATTCGGCTTGCGTAGTTTATATGAATTCCTTTCAATGATTCATCCATTCTTCTCGATTTTGCCAAATCTGATCGGCCTTTGATCTCTGCTGGAATTCCTAAAGGGTTAGATTAATCTTCATTCGTAATTCAGCTTATTAACAATTATCCTATGGGAGCTGGAAAATTTATAATCGATGGGCGTAATCTTAACAATAAATGACACTGTGCTAATGGTTGACACAGAGAGAAAAACGCAGAAGCCATGACAAAGGGTAGTGAAGGAAAGCGAGAAGAAGGGACTAACGGTTAACTATATGAAGTCAGAAATTATGGTTGTCAGCCAAAGAAAACGCCAGCGATGAAAACTATGAATTAAAGATGTAAACAACAGACAACTACAGATGTTTAATATATGGGAAGTGTTTTAAATGAAGATGGAAAATGCGGCACCGATATCCAAATGGAATAGTAAAAGATATGCGTGTTGTGATGTAATGGATATCGACTCGGAGTGAGAAGTTGTAGAGCCGAGTTCGAATACCAGTCAGGTTTGTTAGATTCAGTTACGCACAAATACCCTAGGGAAAGGTATGAATGCATCGCTACTCCGCTCCAACTATGGGCTGAATAGCAGAACAGACTTGGTTATTTAGCCTTGGTTGGCAACAAATCTACCGCAGAAAGAAATGACACCCTACTGCGAGAAAAAATATCTACCTCATCAGTCATCTATCGAACAATACATGATCGTTTAAGTGTATATCACGGATGGCAATAAATGACTGGCTGACATTCGAAAAGCTAAGGTGAGTATTAAGATACAAGAAAAATTGTTAAAAACAAAGAAAAGAGGGCTGAGATGTTATGTAATATAAATCCATATGAATGATACCAAATACTGGACAATATCTTCACAGATTAAATTAAAGGTGGAGGCAAAAAAGGGTCCTGAGAATACCATGATCTGAACCTGTGAGCAAAGAGAGAAAGAATTATTGGAAACGAAAACAAAAAGCAGACCAAAAAATACCAGAACAAATGAAGTCATTTGAGCACATGATGAGGAAAGTAAGCATAGCGAATTGACACTCATGCAACATATTGAAGGAAGAGAGACAGGGAGAAAGCGATTAAAGTACCTAGCGAGATAATTTAAATTGTTGATAGAACTGGGAATACGACAGACAGTGAAAACATAAATTTACTAATAGCTGCAAAGAACAGAAAATTGTGAAGAGCTATTATTGCTCACGTACTGAAAGTACACGGTATATAGATGAAGAAGAATGAGTTTATTTCAGTGATTCGTAGAAGAGGAAAAGATAGCAAAAATAATGCAGCATTTACTAACAGTTACAGGTCATGGAAATGAGGAGAGACATGCCGCATAGAAGAAAAAGCTTTGGTGAATGTTTGGCAGAAGAGGGATTAACACTTTGAACCCTGAACACCGCTTTTACCGGTGGTTGAGAAAAATGACCTAATGACCAGCTACCGGTTGAACAGTGGTAAAGAAAAATGAATTAATGCTCAGTCACTGGTTCAACGGTGGAGAAACACTTGTAACTATTTTTATATCTACTGTGAAACATTAAATACCAATTATTTACGAATTTTGATTCAAGAGCTCAGGCAGAAGGGTTAAAATTGTCCAGGTCCCAAAGGGTTAAAACAGATAGGAAAAAAGCCAAAATTTATTAAGAGCTACAAATGACAAGAAATTGTGTCGTGATCACCCATGTCCTAAACGGAAATTAAAAATAGAAAAATGACCTTGTGTAAATGGTTGATAGAACATGGACTAGGAAAGATAGCAGTTAGATTAACCTTACTAATCGTATAAAAGATTGGAAGTTGTGAAGACCCTTAATCGCCTCGATGGTATAAAATCGTGCGGTTTATATTTGTGACGATCTCTTCACTGATCTCTGACATCTTCATATAAATTAATTTTACAAATATATCCATTATTTGCATTCGTAGATTACGACATCCTCAGTGTATTTTGCAGTCTACTTATTGATTTTATAAACGATGGGATTAATCATATTACGTTTGGCGGATTGCATTTATCTGGTGGATTGAAAAACTTTTCTCGATTAACGTTTCATTCAGGCATTTACAACGAGTTTATGAACTCTTATCTCGCTTAATAAAAACAACATTCCGCATTTGTTTTGGCATTTGTCGTGTTGCTAGATTCCAGTCTGTCTAACCATTCGCAAATGCTAGTAAACAAAGATTCAAAAATGGAACTGCATCGGAACACAGATATTTAGGGTCGCCTCTTCCGGTTGTCTCAGTTATTTCCCTTTAACTCAATTCGCCATCTATCTAATTTACATAATATAAAGAACCCTTTCTTATATATATATATATATATATATATATATATATATATATATATATTGTGTGTATTTAGGCAGCATATTTTCATTTATACACGTTTCATTAAATAATATAGACAAGTGTTGTCTATTTATTTTATGTAAAATTTTTCGTATCTTCTGATAAGTTTGGTAACATTATCATTAACCGAAAAAAGAAATTCACAATATTTATCCATTATTTTTTTTTTTTAATAAAATCTAAGCTTTCGGCTTACTCAAGCCATTATCAAAGATGTAATTACAAACATATCAAACAATATACGGACACGACAGCGATGATAGTCTGTCATTGTTTTGTTTACATAGTGGATCACTAAGCAACGATGAACACGCGCATATAAGACGCTAGAAGCGAAAATCGCACCGCATCTCATGACGTCACACATGACTACACGAGAGTGAATTGTAGAATGAAATAAGGAAAGCCGTTGGTATAAACCAATGGCTTCTGTTACCAATTATAGAAATTATAGACATTTAAGAATATTTGTAGAGATTCCATAGTTGATTTTGTTTAGGTTGGGTTTTAACTGTTTGATGTATAATGCTTCAAGTATTTTTAGTTTTTGTCTATTGTTTTCATGTCGAAGTATAGTTGTGTTTTCGACAAGTATTTTACGGAATTGTGTGTGCCCGCACACACAATTCCGTAAAATACTTGTCGAAAACACAACTATCTCTACAAATATTCTTAAATTTTCTATAACTGCGTTGTGACCAAATAATTGGTTAAGAAGTAACAAAACAAGAGGCTGCAGATAAATCGTGTATTGAACAGTAAATACAACAGAAGTGTGTTACACAAGTTCGGAATGTGTGTCGGTTGACCAGCATTCAGTCTATATCACTGTTGATATTTAGTAGTAACTCACACCCACGAGGGTACATGTGGTAAAAGGCCGAGTTTAACGTGGGTCATCCGAACCCGTAAGCACGGCCAAAAAATCACCGTAGAACCAGCATGAACGTGTTCTGGTCGATCTACCTCCCCGGACGAAACTTTACCCTTCGGCACAGCCTCGCCCGGATTTCTCTCCGCCCAAGTCAAAGAGTTCGACAGGAGCTGCGAACAGACACAGCCTCGGTAGAACAGTCTATAACACCGTTTATATTTAATAGCTCCCTGTCCCAAGGGATATATATATGGCACAAGTCCGAGTTTAACGTGGGTCATCCTAGCCCGTAGGCTCGGCCAAAAATCACCGTAGAACCCGTATAAACGGGTTCGGGTTTGTCTCCATTCCCGGACGAAAATCTGCACTGCCTCGGTCCGGGTTACTCTCTACCTAAATTAGAGAGTTCGGAAGGATCTGCGAAAAGTCTCAGTAGAATAGTCTATATTATCGTTATATTTAACGCCACCCCACGTGGGTCGTGTGTGGCATAAGGCCGGTTTAGCGTAGGTTTTCCGAGCCCGTAGGCTTGGCCAAAAAGATTCTCTTTGAACCCGTATTCGACAAAGCTTCGTCCGAGTTCCTCTCCGACGAGGTGGAGAGTTTGACAGTTGAACAGTGTATATCACCGTTCTCCCGAGGCTTACTTTCCTGCTGCTTTATCGTAAGAGGGAAGACACCACAATAATCTCTTTTCCTAGTTTAACACAAAACTTTATTGTATATCGAGCTTCCAAATTGTCTTTACGTGCCGACTGCATTTTGCAAACTAGTCAACTGTGACAAGCAGTGTTTAGTAGGGTGTGTTCAAAGAGCTTTTACAATCAACTGTTATTATTCAATTTGGAATAACAAAAATTGGTCAGCATATTAGATGTAAAGTAATAATTTACTAAAATTAGAATAATCTAGGGTAGTTATAACAGCCTCTTCTAAAAAAAAATGTATTACAGCATGTGGAATGAACCTTGTAATTATGTTTTTTTTTTGTGTGTGTGTTTGTTAAAAACATTAATCAGGTGATTGGAATTTCGAACCGAGCCCTTTATTTTGTCCACCAGAGTAGATTGTCCAAGTTCCACTTGCCATGCCTTTTATCCACTAGGCCATGTATCCCCAAGGACACATTGCTCAGTGGATAAAGACGTTGGTGACTATACCCAAAGAGTTGTTAGTTCAATATTAAGCTAAAGCAGTGGGGAACCAAAAATTGGAGAGTTGAGTTAAAGGAAAATAACTGTAACATCCGGCAGAGGCATGGCATGTGGAACTAAGAAAAATGTACACCGGTGAGCGAAATAAAGGGTTCGGTTCGAAATTCTGATCACCTGAAGAAGGCCAGAGCGTACAACGGCCGAAATATTGTGAATATGCTAATGAAGATGAGGATAACAGTCCGAATAATGTAAATAAATCAAGTAATCATAATACCTCAACTCAGAAATATCAACAGACATTAATCTTGTGTTGGATAGTACCCTCATATTATACAGGAAAAATTCCAGATAAAAAAACATCAGCAAATACCTATTGATATACGTTACAATATTCAGTTTTACTTTTGTTTTGAAAGATTTCTGTGTAGTTAGGACTTTTAAAAAGAATTCATTTTAATTATACTCCATGTAACGTATTACATGTTAATACTTCAATTTTATTTTTCGTGTCATCATAGATTCTCTAATTCCGATGTCAGCAAGGAATAAAATCTGTTGATTAACACCTGTTCCCATTCTGCACAGTTGTCGTCTGTAAAGTATGACGTTTTCTTTAACGATTTACCATTTATTCACATCACCAATGTGGTGTAATGTGTTTGATATTCATGACCATGTGAAATAAATACAATGCTTATGTGATGGCACGTAAAATATGTCGTTCTCTTTTGGGAAAAAAATGTCCGAATCATTACAGCGACAAAGTATATTAATAAGGAAAACAATATTATTTCAAATCAAATTATCGCTTCTTATCACCACGAAGATCGTCATATGTTCCAACACCGGAAAGAAATAATAAGAAGGAATTATTGTGCGTACTGAAAGAATTGGAAATCTTACCAGGATTCAGCATTTGCGGCTACAATCTTACCAACATAAGATACGCATTTGACAGGGTACTGATAACAGACACGGAAATGAAATTACGAAACCTCCTACCAGATGGAGAGCAAGAAGAATGGACTAACTATCTTCTCTCTCTTGTCTTATAACGGCATTCACCCGGGGTGGGTTGAGCCGGTTCCAATATTGGAGTTTCATGGGAATTTTGAATTCACAAGCGTTCCCTAAACCCGCATGTATAGGCTTCAGACCAGTTCCCAGGAAACCGACAGCCCGACAACAGCACATAAGATTTGATTATAGTGGTGAAGGTTTCGTGCAGGACCATCCACACTTTTCGAAGGGCCGAATACAGAGACCTGGTGCAGTACGTGCCACAAGGTCCCCAAACAACCCTTCACGAGTTTTGAATTCAGAGTTGTCCTTCTCCTAGAGCAGTTGCCATCCAAGGCTATAGAACCCAGTCTGTCCAGCTATTTATCCATAGCTAGAGGGAGAAAAAGAGAATTCACACCTTTCCCAAGGGTATTAGCACATAAGTGAATGTTATGGATTCGACTGGAATTTGAACTCGGCTCTCCGATTCCTCAATCCAAGTCGCTATCCATTACTACACCGTACCTCCTCTGGGGACTAACCATAAACTACAATAAGACAGAATGCATGGCCATCAGTAAAAGGATGAGCCCGAAATGCGATTTACAGTTCGAGGACACTAACATCAAGCTGATGCGGAAGTTTAAATATCTGGGAAGTGTTTTGACGGAGGATGTTAGGTGTGACCCTGAGATCCGAAGACGGATTGGGATGGCTAAAGATGCATTCCAAAAGCGAGACAGCGAGGATTTCTTTGGTATCGAAGAAAAGAGTGCTTAGCTACTACGTGGCGTCTGTTGTCCTTTACGGCAGTTAAAGATGGATGGACTCCTAAAGGACGAAGAAGAGATTCGAGGCAACGGAGATGTGGTTCTACAGAAGGATGCTGAGGATATAATGAACCGAGCGTGTGAGCAACGATGAGGTCTTAGAGAGGATGCAAATAAGGAGGAGGCTTATACTTAACATCAGTAAGAGGCAGCTGAAGTTTCTGGAGCACATAATGAGGAAGGAGGGTATTGTGAGAGTACGTGACATCTGCCCTCTTTTACGGCAGCGGATGTTGGACGGTCTCCTCAAAGATGAAGACGAGACTCGAGGCAACAGAGATATGGTTCCATGGAATTATGCTAAGGATATCATGGACCAAGCGTGGAACGATAAGGTTTTAGAGAGGATGCAAACAAGGAGGAAGCTTATACATAACATCAGGAAGAGGTAGATGAAATTTCTGGGACACGTAATAAAAAAGAAGGGCTTGGAGAATCAGATACTCACAGGTCGAATAGCGGGAAAGAGAGACAAAGAAAAGCAACGCATGACATACCTGGCGGTCTTATGCAAGTGAATGACAGAAGGTGGTCTGGGGGAGATAGTGAGGGACGAAATTTATTGAGAGTTACAAGGGATAGTGGAGAGCCATGATCGCCTATGTCTTGAAAGGACACTTCACATTAAAAGAAAAGAACAGGCTAATGTGTTTAAGCTGAAATGATTTCAACTGAATGATGAATAATACGGGCAGAAGAATCAGACCGGAAATGGGACAAGAACAGTGCGGGTTCGTTAAAAACACTGGAACAAGGAATGTAATATTTATGCACGGAATGATATCAGAAAGACCAATACAATTGCCGAATGATGTGTACCCGTGTTTTATTGATTATACAAAAGAGTTTGATAAATTACGACACTGCAAGGTAACTTCATCTTTGAGGAGACCGTCCAATATCCGCTGCCAAAGAAATCCACCTATGGGAAGGATATTAAAATATTCCAGAACCTATAATGAGAGCAAACCGCCTTAATAGTTATAGGGAATCAGTTCAGTAAACATGCCTAAATTATTATTGTCGTAGAATCTGTGAATAGAATGTATGTATTTGTGTGAGTGTGTCTATTTAGACAGCAATCCTTCTTTCAGGCTCATTTCATTGAATACGACAGACAAGGTATTTTCATTTAGTTTTTTATGCAATTTCTCATGCGATCTAATGTTTTTTTTTTTATTTTCAGACAATAAATTATATAAAATCTGTCCGAATGTTCTTTTTTGTGAGTGTTTTCGGCTATACATTTAGCCATTTTCAAGGTTGAAATATTTTAACTGTTAAATAATATATAGTTTATTGCATGTATGTATTTATATAATGTTTTCATTTTTCAAAACACGGTCAATATAGTGTGTCCATGTTCATAGTTTTCTGTATTAATTTGAACCAATTGGGTGATATAGTTATTAAGTGAAATCTATATTAACTAATCATAAATAGAAAACGTTTACTACAAATTCAGTGGCGCCAATATTAAAAAAAAATGAATTTTTTGTGTGTATAAACGTGCGGATTTTTGTTAATACGGATATCCATACACACCATTATCAAAAAGTAAGAGCGATTATTATAGTAAATGTAAAGTCTAAGTTCCTAAAATGCAATGCAACATTAGATAACCGGGAATATTTTCCTAAATTTCTAAGTTTACTGGATAGTTAAAAATTATATAAAGAAGGCGCTCACCTTATATTCCTCAAGTAATTTTTTACAGATATTATTCCCATAGAAATATAGATAAACTTCCGGTTGAAATCAAGCTGTCAAACCTGTCAACACCGTACCTAGGCAAATAACTGTTAAAAAAATGCATTTCTACAACATTTCAAACAAAAATTAAATCATATGTGTTTCAAATGAGATTACCAGAAAAGATTATGTTGGCTACTTCTTTTGCATTTATGGAGAGCTGCGATTCAAAATTATCCATAATCTCTTATCTGTTATTATTATATTCAGATGAAAGTGTTACTTTCTTTAATAATTAATATTTGCTTTGACGTCAGGTCACTTTACAAGAGGTACTGTTAAAATGTAACTCAGACTTGCCGCATGATCGATTTATCAACGCTTAAACCAATTCACATTATCAGACTATTCTGATGTGAGGAATGGCTAGACACCTTGCAGGGTTAAAAGAAAAGACCTTCCAAAGAGACAATAAATCACTGTGAAGGCATCGGTTATCTCGACATTGACTGCTATCTATGCAGCCATTTGCATTGACGACATCAGTGGAGATCACGATTAGGGCGGCGGGTTATCCTTGTCCGTAACCAAGGAAAGCCTTCAAGTTGGAAGACATCGGTTGCGTGTTGACTATCAATGAATGCCTCCACGTCTTTCAAAACAGATCCTTTGAGGTAAATGCTCGAAGGCTTAACTATGTAGAAAGCCTACGACCACACCCAATCACGAGACTTATGATGATAATGATTTAGCGTGAATCTACCATATGACTAATGATTATCATTTATCGCTCTTTTCAAATCTATCATTTGTTAATTGGTTCTGTTTGTTTTGCAGTATATCAACCTATATGAGTTATTTAATGTCGACATGTTTGTACGTATTTTGATTGTTTTTGAGATAATAGTAATGGTTTTGTGATAAAGTCTTACAAATTAATCTATAGCTGGGAGTATAAGCGGCTGATTCATAACATTGTTCAAAAGAGGAGATAATAAAATTTTAAACTTTAAAATGCTTTTTTTTCTTTTTTTTTTTTTTAGATGTGCTCCGGTATATAGTCTAGCGAATTTAATTATTTTTTTTCATTTTTTGGTAGATAATAATAATGGGTTTGTGACAAAGTCTTACTATTTAACCTATAGCTGGGGATATAAGCGGTGGATTCGTAACATTCCTAAAAGAAGAGACAATGAAATTTTAAACTTTAAAATGTTGGTTTCTTCTTTTTTTAAGATGTGTTTCTGTATATAATCTAGCGAATTTCATTTATTTTTTTATTTTTTGGTAGATAATAATAATGGTTTTGCGATACAATACTTACTAATTAACCCATAGCTGGGGAGAATTGGTGGTTTCGTACGTTCCCCAAGGAGAGGATGATAAAATAATAACGATTTGTGTGATACAAGTCATTAATTAACCCATATCAAGTGGAGAATAGGTGGATTCATACCTTTTCCAAGAAGACGATGAAATACTAATAGTCTTTACCTTACGAATTAACCCCTAGCTAGTGAGGGAGACGAAATGGATTCACGCCTTTCCCAAGGGTATTAGTGCGTAAGGGAATAGATCGAACCAAACTGGAATTGAAACTCGGTCTCGCATTAACAATACCGAGCCATTGTCTACATCCGCACATCTTACATTCTATTCCATATATTAGTGGTGAGAATGTACGACTGTTTAACTGAATTCATATCCAAGATAGACGTAGTATGTTCACTTGACAAATAATAAAGGTAACAAAACATGGTTGTACGTCTTCTTAATTCGCTTTAATATGGCTGGCTCTCTTAACACAGTATGCAGACTATTATATATGACGAAAATCGATATGTAAGCGCTGGGGAAAGCGACACCTGAACGCAAAAGCAATGAAACACTATTATTTTCTCATATAGCCGCAAATGTGTTGGTATGACTGTACTAACAAATTATATTTGAATATATAATCAAATGGATAGATATGTAAATACATAAGACTGAGTCTTAAAACCCTAGCGGGATTTTTGATTCACAAAATGAAGCTATTGGCTGCTGAAAATACTTGAGCAAAGTTTCTAACTACGTTTTTTTTTTAACCTTTTAATGGCAACTCCCGTAATGGCACAGAGACAATTGAGGGTCGCCAAGTTTTAATATTAACTGAGAATTGATGTGGGCTTTTGAGAAAGGAAGGGGAGTAGACCCGCTGGTGGAATCGTCGAAGTTTTATATTCCGATTTGAAATTCACCAAGACTGGATCGGGAAGGCCTATTTGGAATATATTTATCATTTGCCCGATCGAAGCGAAATGATTTTAGTATTTCTTGATCTATGTAAAACTTATATAATCCACATCAGTTATCTATCTATCTATCTATCTATCTATCTATCTATCTATCTATCTATATATATATATATATATATATATATATATCTGTGTGTGTGTGTGTGTGTGTGTGTGTGAAGAGGGAGAGATCAATACATATATCTGTACATATCTATCACGGTATGTTGATATATATATATATATATATATATATATATATATATATATATATATATATATATATATATATAAATTTAAATAAAAACAGACCACTTTAAGGTTCCATGTAATAAATTATTTCACCACGGCCCTTTTAAAGGACTGCGGATCATCAGACTTTACTTCCAAAGGTTGAAACGAAAAATGAAAAGAAATTTACACATTATTGACGGGCCGTATTAAGCATATGTAAATCAACGAAGTGAGGAAATGAGGGTGGAAGAGAGAAGACATGAGTGAGTTTGATGTAATTTAATATTTCTATTCTTTCATACTTAAAATTACTTGAGGAGGTTCAGATATTGACACATTTAAACGGTTAACTTAACGGAAGTTATATATTGATATAGAAGGGGTAGAGGAGAAAAAGACATAAAGAGAAAAAGGGAGAATGAAGTCAAGAGAGAAGGTGTCACTAATTTTCTTTTGGACAGAACAGACTCGAAAAAGACGTTGTTATTTTGTTTTACTTTGAAAGTGCTATTTTGGGGGTTCATAAAGATTATAATGTTTGATATAAATGTGTAAGTCTAAAATGTCTACAAATAAATTAATATGATGTTTGTTAGGGATTTATTTTTTTTTTTTACATTTTGGGGATTTTCTATGAAATAGTCGATTAGAAAAAATACTCATACAAAATATATTAAAAGGATAAAATTCTATTTTAAAATATAAGTTTACTTCTAGTGATCTTTATTATTTATCTTATTTTGTTTTTTTTTTAATTTTTTTTTTATTGATTATTAAGTTGACATCTCTATCCGTTTGAATTTTGTTCATAAATTTAACTCGTGACTATTTTTATCTGGGTAATCTCTATTACTTGAAGTTTTGTTAAGTAATATTTGAAGGTAATATTAAAGATCTTGCTCTGTCATATACTGTATACACACCCATGCAAATTTTTTCAATTTAAATATTTTATCATCAATAATGATTATTAAAGGGTAATATACTTCAATTTAAATTAAATTATAAGTTTAAAAAAAAATTACCTTCATATTGTAAAGAATTTTAAGCTCACACTTCCAATTAGAGAATATTAAAGGAGAAATGAGATAAAACATTAATAATAGAACTGTAAGTCCTTCCATATATATATATATATATATATATATATATATATATATATATATATATATATATATATATATATATATATATATATATATATAGAGAGAGAGAGAGACAGACAGAGACAGAGACAGAGAAAAGAAAGAGAGAGAGAGAAAGTGAGGTGAGGGGCGAGAGACGTGTTTCATATTTATCTCTGTATGTTTTACCTACCCGTCCCTTTCTCATATCGATATATACAGTCAACGATGAAATTATTCGTACACCCATCAAATTTGAATATTTGTATCCATTTTTCAAAATTTCAGGTCCGTATGATTCTAAGTTATTTATATATTAGTAAACACAAAAAAGGTAATATGAAACTCAATTTTCAGAACAATACGTTAAATACAACAAAACTGACAGGTGAATTGTGCAAAATAGGAAAAGAGAAAATTATTCGTACAGTAGAAAATATCGTTTTAAACTGATTTATTCATCTAAGTATAAGTAATTTATATAATTTTTTTATCGGTGAACTCTTCTAGAATATTTATTCCCTCGGATATTTAATAATTCTGGCGAAGAGCATCACGTGGAGCATAAAGTGTCACCATTGTTATTCTTATGTTAACAACACGATAGAGAACATAAAGGAGCTTAGCGTTGACTTGAGACAGAGAATTATTAAGTCCCACAAGTCGGGAAATAGTTACAACGCTATTTCAAACCGGTTAGCTATCCCCAGACCTATTATACATACTGTTATAAAGAAGGGTAAACTGTTTGGCACGATAGACAATTTGGCTGGGCGTGGAAGAAAGCCCAAATTATTACCGAGAACTGCACGAAAACTGTGTCGCCAGGCTAATATAAATCCAAAAGATGTTTTGAAAGACATCACCAAAAGTTTAGATACGATGGGTATCAGCGTAACTAGTTGAAAAACACAATGTATTTTAAATAGAAATGGTTTGTAGGGAAACCTACCACGATAGACGCCTATTCATAAGCCATGTCACATTGTTGCTCGGTTTAATTTTGCCAAAACGTTCTTGGACAAAGAAAATTCCTTTTCGGAACAAGTACTATGGAGTGATGAAACAAAAACCAAGCTTTTGGACATAATGATGTACAAAAACTTGGTGCAAGAAAGGTGAGGGTTTCTTCTCTAAGGACACAGTGGCAAAATTAAGTCATGGAGAGTTGTTTCAGCTCGGGGTGGACTGGGCAATTATTTGCGATAAGAGAAATAATGAAATTTGCAGACTATATCAAATTTCTGGATAAAATATCTACAACAATCAACGCAAAATTTTCATGTAGGCCGGCAATTTACTTACCAGCAGGTTAATGACCCCAAACATACGTCTAAATCAGTGACTACGTGGCTTCAAAAAAAGAGGATTACAGATCTTCTATAACATTCAATGAGTCTTTACTTGAATCCTATTGAAAATCTATGGCAAGAATTGAAATTTCAAATAAATCATCGGTATAAAAAATGTTCAGAAATTAGAATCTGTAACGATTGGAAAATGGAAGAAAATCCCAGAAAAGTCTTGTACAAATCTCATCAAAATCTTTAGAAAACGATTGCAGCAATGTATAAAGATGAGAGACCGGGCTATTGTCTATTAATATTGTTATGAAAATTGAATTTTATATTACTTTTTTGTGCTTATTAACATATAAAAAATGGCATCATAAAAATATTCAAAATTGATGGATGTACGAATCATTTCATCGTTTACTGTATATATATATATATATATATATATATATATATATATATAGATAGATAGATAGATAGATAGATAGATAGATAGATATGTGTATATATGCAGAGAGAGAAAGAAACAGATAGATTTGCTCATATTAATCTCTTTCGATATCTATATACTGGTTAACAAGCACCTATTAGCCTGCTGCAATTATTTTGTGATGTACATCTACGCTGGCGTGATAGCGTCATTAGAAGACGTTATTGCTCAGTGATGCGAACATCTGGTGTCTGGCACTGCTTCCTTTAAAATGCGCTGATCGTGTCGTATTAGATTTGGCCGTCCAATATCGAAGCACAGAGCGAAGAGTCACTTCCGAAAAACGTATCAATTATCCGAAATGAATAACCATCCTTGATGGGCAAGAAACATGCCCGCTAACGAATGTCTTCTGTTCTACAAAAAGCATGGGTACATCTCTGTGTCATTACACTTTTTGCAGGGTCAATTTTACCATGCTAAACTTGTCACGAATAACATTTCAGACGCACTCAGTATAGTAGCTGATTGCTATTACGTTGAAAGATATCCAAAGATTGCAATTTTTATAATACTATATTCTATCCCTTTTTTGCCCACGATAAATTGACATTTTTATGATGTTGATACATCATTTTCAGTCAGTTCACACACATACACACACAGACATATATATATATATATATATATATATATATATATATTATATATATATAATAAGAGAAAGAACAGATGCAGTATATTCTGTGTACTGTCATGCCTCTCGTAATCTCTTACACTCATCACTGTGTTCCATTTACTGCAAGAATTTATTGCGAAATTTCCACTAGGTTCTCCAGTTCCACTTTCTGAGTCAATAGGCGTTATCTTACTTGCCAACGTTATACTTGTATCCATCAATTTCAGACAGCAGCTACCCATAATTGCGTAACACACACACACACACACACACACACACACACACACACATATATATATATATATATATATATATATATATATATATATATATATATATATATAAGCAAATATATGGATATAGATCCGACAGTATGAAGAAAAATATACGGAAAAAACAATAATCCTTATATACAATTATGCTGTTTTAATGTTAATATGTCCTGCAGATGGTTTATTAGACTGAAACGTCCGACGTTGACATATTAACATTAAAACAGCATAATTGTATATAAGGATTTTTGTTTGTTTTTTTCCATATATTTTTCTTCATATATATATATATATATATATATATATATATATAGGAGAGAATATACTTGTTCGAGAGAAAAGCGTATATTCTAAGGAGAAAGTTTTTGCTTATAATGTCGGAATTTTAAAATGTATATTGTGCTTTCTTTTTCATATTTTCTGAAAAGCCTCTTGTAATCTTCATCAGGCTAACAATGGTTATTTCCATATATTATTTATAGGAAACAATATTTTCTTATGTTTCACCATTTTTTTTTGAGCGCTAGCAATGTAAATTTTTCGTGTAATGGAGGAAAAAAGCTACCCTTGCTTAATGGGAAATAAAACAACTGCGATTGGTCAGAGTAAGTGGGAGGGAATGAGGTTTTTGTGTTATCGTTTGATGTCATCTGTATTATTATTTTTTTTTGCATTGTGTCTGTAAGTAGCTTGATACACTTTAAACAGCTACAAAGAAGAATAGTGTGCCTCTCAGAAAGTTCATATAATTGTGTCTCATGTACACACTTATAAAACACCCACTTTCTATTGCACGTATATATACACAATTTCTATTAATCCTTTTATAAATAAGTTTTTTTTTCTTTTTGAATATAAGAATCGTATATATATATATATATATATATATATATATATATAGATAGATAGATAGATAGATAATATTAGTGGAAAATATTAGTGGAAAATATACATACATATGCAAAATATATATAAAAAATTCCCATACATGTATATTTTCAGAAAAAAAAAAAAAAAAAATTTCCAAGAGGAAGAATCCAGGTAGAACTCAATGTCCAGGACAGAGTAAGGATATAATAAAAAGGCTTAAACACTAATATTCCATGGTCATAATTTATTCCATTGGAATCGTAAATACGATCCAAATCATCAGACCTACAAATTCAAAATGAAAACAGAAAAAAACAACTCCGGAAATCAAAATAGAATTTAGAGAAAGTGTAAGTATGAGGAGGAGGGACATGAAACCTTAACAGAGAGAATTTTAGGAGATGTGGGTGGGTGGGGGGTGGTAATTTAAAAAGAGGAGAGAAAGAAAGTCGACGGATGTCTAATGCATAAAGATACATTTCGTGGTGACATATACACACCATAGACAATTAGGATAGGAGGGGAAAAAAAAAAGGAAGAGAAGAGGTCGGGGAGAGAGATGGGACGAAGGAAAATAAAATTGTGTTTACTTAAATATATATTTGTATATAAGAATCGTATATACACACACACACACACACACACACACACACACATACACATATATATATATATATATATATATATATATATATATATATATATATATGTGTATATGTATATATATATATTATTATATTAAGAAAAACAGACCACTTTAAGGTACCATTATAATAATTTATTTCACCAGAGCCCTTTTAAAGAACGCCGGATCATCGGATAGCACTTCCAAAAAATGAAATGAAACGAAAAAAAAATTTTTTTTTCTTGTATCTGTAGGTAAAATTATATTGTCTATATGATTTATAGGGCATAATTTTAAATTTACATTTGTTGCATTTGTGGATGTGTTATAACATAAATATATATATATTTATATATATATATATTGCTTTGAGTTTTCATACAGATATAGGATTTCTGTATTTTGTGCACTTGAGTTTATAAATCACATTTTGGAGTTGCAGTTTAGGGAATGTTGTTGCGTTAACAAATTCAAGTTAATTTGAAATTTGTTTCTTGCCAGTGGCAATCGCAAGTGAAAGTGAAACATTTTAAAAACGAGCCTGGTGGGCTTGTGAAATTCTATTTTATTTTACTCTGGTGTAAACTAAGGAAGAAACAAACTACTTTACTTTATTTTTAAAGACAAGTAATTCAGAAATAATTTAAATAAAATTTTCGATATTTTTTTTCTTAAAATAATTGTTTCTTTTTGCAAATATATTTGAATTTTTTTTTTGCTTTATTGTGCAGTGATAGAAAGACTACTCGATTGAAAACAGAGGAAACTTGCGTCTGAAGCTGAACGAATGCTTGGAACTTCATATTGACAAGCTGATCGATAGTCATCAGAAGCAGTGGAATCATTCGCTTTAGTTTTTTTTAACTTCCTGATAAATCTACCACTCGAACCATGGTCTCATGGAAAGCGAATTTTCTCACCAGTCTGGCATTCTACTAACAAACACTGCACCATACTGCATTCTGTTTAAACTCCATGTGCCATATATATATATATATATATATATATATATATATATATATATATATATATATATATATATATATATATATATATATATATGATATATATATGATAATCTAAGGAGCCAGGCAAACCTACCTAGGAAAAGCTGGTTATTAGAATAGTTTTTTCTGTTTTTCAATAAAGTACATACCCCCCACACACATATTATTTGACTTCTTTTATTATTATTATTTTGTCACGTGGTCATGGTTATTTTTAGTTTGAGCTATAAATTCTGGTCCATAATCTTCCTTTTCACCCAGCATTACCCTGAAGATCCGTTTAGGTGAATCCTAGGTAGGTTTGCCTGTCTCCTTAGGATTATCTTAGGATTTCCTCTACTTCGTGTATTGAACATTTTACTTAGTTGTCTTTTTAATCTGTTTGGGAGTTTTTTTTTCTTTGGACTCCGAGCTTGAACACTGGACGATTGTTTTCGCCTTGGTTTAACGTCCTTTCTTCTTTCTTTTTTTTATTCTCCATTTTTCCTTGGGTACCGAATTCTTCTACTGCAAGTTGGTTTTTCCAAACGAGTATCGCCATTTTATTTTATATATATATATATATATATATATATATATATATATATTACCATTTACCATTTTATTCGAGACTTGAAACAATTTTCTTGTAGATAAGAACTTTTCTAGTTCTAAACAAATTGACTAAGTAGAATATATCCCCATTCAAGTATAAGAGGTTTGTCATAAGGATAATTAAAGTGAAAGTTCGCATTAATACGTAATACGTAATGAGGATATAAGAAGTTGTCTAGTTCACTCGACACTTCCACGTTTAGTACATAGACATCAGATTCAAGTGAAAGCAGGAGTGATGTGCTATATGAGTGTTGACGGGTCACTGAATATGGATATTGCTTAATTATGGCTTTTGTCATGAAGTCGCTGGGCAGATATGGAATCTAAGTGAAGACATTTTCATTGAAATTATCAGTTTGGACGAAGCCCTGAAGCCTGGACTTTGGTTAAATTTTGTCGTTTCCTTATCTTAAAAGTGCAGGGCGAAGATATATTATAACTGAAGGAATCTTCACTAAAATTATCGGTTCGGACGAATTCCTGAAACTGGGCCTTGGTTGATTTTCGTCTTTTCTTGCCGTAAAATTACAGGACGGCCATAGAATTTGAATGAAGTAACCTTTACTGAAATTATTGGTTCTTGGAAGATACACGCGCACGAGTGCCTAAAACTGGACGTTGGTTAATTTTCTTATAGGTTCATATAAGTGTCAGGCAGCGATAGAACGTTACTGAATGTATCTTCTCTCATATCAACTCTTTGAAAGTGGTTGGTGGTTCACACCTAGGAGTGACTGTGGTTAACTTTTCTCATTTACTTTTCATGAAGGGGTCTGGTAGAGATAGAATTTAAATGAAGAGATTATCCCTAAATTTACCAGTTCTGACTAGCAGACTACTTTATGAAGTTTATAGGGAATTTGTTCTCAAGACTCAGAATGGCGGTACCGAATATGAAAAAAAAAAACGAAAACAAAAATGACTTTCTATTATATTTTAAGTTTTCATTTGAAAAAAAAATTGACGTCTGTGATTTTTAAAACCATATACTCCAAGTGAAGCAGTTCTGAAATATTTTTATGAACCTAATGGCTAATCAGAATCATTTATTTACTTTATTTATATGAGGACTATTGTCCCCATCCTTGTTATCATAACATTTCAGTTGTAGTGGTCTTCCTTAGGTGTATATTGATCTACGTGGAACAAGAGAAGATATCCCTAGACATGGGCAATGAAACGAGGACAGTGTACTCCCATAGATTAAACAAACGGTTCAGTTCAATATGTAGAAAAAAAATACTAGATAAATACTAGATAATATATTTTTGAAAAAAATATTAATACCAATACATTTTTTTTAAATATTAGCAACAATATAATTTTGAAAAAAAATTGTTACAACCTATACATTTAAAAAAAAAAAATATTAGCAACAATGTATTTTTGAAAAAATATATTAACAGCAATAAAATTCTTGTCGGCATTATATAACCCATTGAGGTGTTGATATGCCGGTAAACCAAAAAAACCTGAATCTACATACACACAGTCTTTTTGTCGTAGAGAGAAGGGCTTTCCTTTCTTCAGATGATGCAGTTGACTTAGCTACCTTGATAAGGTACCTATAAGGTTCGATCTAAATGTACTATAGATAGTGTTAAAATGAAATAATTCTTTTCAACGTATGGGGTACCCAGTTATGAACGAACCCACTATTCAGTCGTAATTGATGTTACGAGGCATGCTTGTTAACCATTACACCAGGTCAAGGTACTCAAATGATTATCTAAGCCTAGATGAGGCACAAGGCCAAAAGTATGGGGCATCCAGTGGGAAACGAACTGACTATTCAGTCGTAACTGATGTAGCAAGACAACCTTGCTAACCATTAAACCGCATTTGAGTGCCTTCAACTATTTCTAAGTGTAGCTAAGAAATGGCACATGGCCGAATGTATGGGGCACCCAGTGAGAAACGAAATGACTATTCAGTCGTAACTGATGTAGCAAGACAATCTTGCTAACCATTAAACAACGTTCAAGTGCCTCCAACTATTTTTTAAGTGTTGCTTAGATGTGGCACAAGGCCGAATTTTTAGGTGGGAACGCAGTGAAGACCGAACTCACTACTCAGTCGTAACTTATTTTCCGAGACAGGCTTGCTAGCAATTACACCACGTTAAAGTACCCTGATATGGCTGCTATATGTGATATCTTTTGTTAACGTTTGTCTTCTTAGTTCCTGTGCACTTATTGTTCTATCATAATGTCTTTCTTTTGTTCATATTGATTCACATTCAGTGACAGCTTGCGTCCTTTCGGCCATACTTCTATTTTTTTTAATAATTAAAAAAAAAATATACTGATTTTTTTTTTGCGTAAGAAAACAGTTAACTGCTTAGAAAAGATTTCTTTTTCAAGCAAACCAAACCAAGCCAGTTTTGTTACTTTCACTACTCATTACTTGGACAAATACCTTTGGTTAACATGAAAATCTATCACTTGGATTACATATCAAGTGAGACTGGTCGCTCTTTTAAGCCAATTGAAGTCAAGGACAACTGTGAATTTAAATGTAGTTGGCGTGGTTATTGTCAAACAGAAGTTCTACAACTTTAGTTGGTAATCATTCCAGAGATGGCGACTCTATAAAAAAAAAACGCATCCATTCTCTCGCTGCCCGTGAGCAGGGGTATGTCTCAGTTGCATTAAAACGCACATTGACTGAAATTATTCAATTAGAAGATTTGCAACTGGCAAATATGAGCCTTTTGTTTGATTTTAGTTTCTGGCCTTATTGATATTGGATGTAATGTTTAAGGGCGATAGGAATGTTTTTGACTAAGGGCCCATTGCTTTCAATACTTGCGGTGTGCCTGAGATGAATCAATTTGCCCATCTGGCAAGAAGGAATTTTATTAGGTTTTCGTTAAATATCAATAACTACAAACAAAACAGCTGCAGCTGAATTTCGAAATCTAGTGGTTCATTCCATTTTCCCTCTTGACAACTGTTACGCCATCTTAGTTAGTGATTCACTCGTTGATTAAACTGACTGATTCACACACACATATACACAAACACACATATACACACGCACACAGGCATTCACATTGTCAGTCTTCTTGTCAGTCTGGTTTTCATTAATTGTTCTTTTCATCCCTATTTCTTTAATTTTTTTTTTCCTTTTTCTTTCTTTTTTTCTTTCTTTCTTTCTTTCTTTCTTTCTTTCTTTCTTTCTTTCTTTCTTTCTTTCACCTACCCACACTCACTCTTTCATTCTTTTTTGTTCCTATTTCTTTCATTTTTTTAATTTCGTTTTTTTCCTTTTTCTTATTCTTTCATTGTTTTTGCCTTCATTCCTCTTATTTTTCTCTTTCTTTTTTATTAATTTTTCTTCTTTCTTTCTTTGTTTTTTCTTCTTTGTCTATCACCATTCTCCCCATACGCACTTTTATGGTCATTCTGAATATCTTTGATTCTTTCATTTTATTCCTATTTCTTTCTATTTTAATTTCGTTTGCTTTCTTTATTTCTTTTTCCTCACTTTTGTTGTTTTTCCTTCATTTCTCTTACTTTTCTCTTTCTTTCTTTTTCATTCCTTTATTCGTTCTTCCTTTCTTTTTTCTTTTATTGTTTTTCTTCATTTATCTTGCTTCTGTCATTGTTTCTTTTTCTTTCTTTCTTTCTTTCTTTCTTTCTTTCTTTCTTTCTTTCTTTTTGTCTAACCCTTTCCTCCCGTCACTCACTCATATTCTCATTCTAGATTTCTTTCATTCTTTTTTTCTATTTCTTTCTATTTTTATTTCGTTTTCTTTCTTTCTTTCTTTCTTTCTTTTTCTTTCATTTCTCTTATTTTTGTCTTTCTTACTTTCTTTTTTTCTTTTCCATTCCTGTCAATCATTCTGTTCATTTCTCTTGCCTTGGATTTCTTTCTTTATTTCTTTCTTTCTTTCTTTCTTTCTTTCTTTCTTTCTTTCTTTCTTTTTGTCTAACCCTTTCCTCCCGTCACTCACTCATATTCTCATTCTAGATTTCTTTCATTCTTTTTTTCTATTTCTTTCTATTTTAATTTCGTTTTCTTTTTTTTTTTTTTTTTCTTTTTCTTTTCTTTCATTTCTCTTATTTTTGTCTTTCTTACTTTCTTTCTTTTTTTCTTTTCCATTCCTGTCAATCATTCTGTTCATTTCTCTTGCCTTGGATTTCTTTCTTTCTTATTTCTTTCTTTCTTTCTTTCTTTCTTTCTTTCTTTCTTTTTGTCTAACCCTTTCCTCCCGTCACTCACTCATATTCTCATTCTAGATTTCTTTCATTCTTTTTTTCTATTTCTTTCTATTTTAATTTCGTTTTCTTTCTTTCTTTCTTTTTTTCTTTCTTTTTCTTTCATTTCTCTTATTTTTGTCTTTCTTACTTTCTTTCTTTTTTTCTTTTCCATTCCTGTCAATCATTCTGTTCATTTCTCTTGCCTTGGATTTCTTTCTTTTTTCTTTCTTTCTTTCTTTCTTTCTTTTTGTCTAACCCTTTCCTCCCGTCACTCACTCATATTCTCATTCTAGATTTCTTTCATTCTTTTTTTCTATTTCTTTCTATTTTAATTTCGTTTTCTTTCTTTCTTTCTTTTTTTTTTCTTTTTTCTTTCATTTCTCTTATTTTTGTCTTTCTTACTTTCTTTCTTTTTTTCTTTTCCATTCCTGTCAATCATTCTGTTCATTTCTCTTGCCTTGGATTTCTTTCTTTCTTTCTTTCTTTCTTTCTTTCTTTCTTTCTTTCTTTCTTTTGATTCGGTCTTTCTTTCTTTTTCCATCTTTCTTTCTCTGTTTAATTTCCTCCTCTTTGTTTATCTCTCTCGTCCCTCCACCCACTATTATTGTCATTCTGGATTTCTTCCATTCTTTTTTTGTTCCTATTTCCTTCAATTTTAATTCCGTTTTCTTTCTTTATTCCTTACTTTGTTTATCTTTCATTGTTTTTTCATTCATTTCTCATTTCTTTCTTTTCCTTTTTTCTTTATTCTTTCTTTCTTTCTTCTTTTTCTTTCATTGTTTTCCTTCATTTCTCTTGTTTTTGTCTCACTTTTTCCTTCTTTCTTTCTTTCTTTCTTTCTTCTTTTCTTTTTCTTTAATTGTTTTTTCCTTCATTTTTTCCTTGCCTTTGACTTTTTCTCATTTTCTTTCTTACTCTCTTTCTTTTATCTTTTGCTTTATTGTTTTTTCTTCATTTCTGTTGCTTTTGTCTTTCTTTTTCTTTCTTTCGTTTTCTTTCATTTTTCCTTAATTTCTTTTACTTTTGCTTTCTTTTTCTTTCTTTCTTTTTCGTTCAATGTCTTTTCCTTCATTTCTCTTACTTTTGTCATTTGTTTTTTTTATTCTCTCTCTCTCTCTTTCTTTCTTTCGTTGTTTGTTTGTTTATTTATTTATCCCTCTCCTCGCCTCACACACATTTATTTCCATTACAGTCAGATTGTCATTCTAGGTTTCTCCCGTTCTTCTTTGTATTCTTAATTCTTTCATTTTCCTTTCTTCTTTTCTCTTAATTTCATTTTTCTTCCTTCATTTCACGTGATTATTTTACATTCTTTCTTTCTTTCTTTCTTTCTTCATTCTTTTATTGCTTTCTTTATTCATTCCTTTCGTTTTATCTTTATGTCTCCCTTTCCTTCTTTCTTTCTTTCTTTCTTTCTTTCTTTCTTTCTTTCTTTCTTTCTTACATTCTTCGTTTTTTCTCTATCCTACATCCTTTTTTACTTCTCTTTCTTTCTATCACCATTTCTTTCTCTCTCTCTCTCTCACTTTTAATTTCTCTCTCACATTTTTCTCTCTCTCTCTTTCTCTCTTTTTATCTTTCTTTCTTTTTCCGCTTTTCTTCAATTGGCTATTGATTCCATGTTTAGTATTTATTTCGTTTAATAGTTATTGAAAACATTAAAGCTATCTCTGAATTTCTCCGCGGTTATTCGTTTAATTAGAACAGAAACACGGATGCTGTCTATAGCAAATAGGAAATAATTTCATTTTTTTCTTCTGTATTTTGAGAATGTTTATTTTATTTGTTTATTTCTATTTTGGATTAGAATAGAAAAAAGTTAAGTTTGAAAATAATTTAAGTTTAATAGAAAATCCAATAGAGTTCAAAACCTGTTTAATTTAGATTTTGTTTTCCTCATCAAGCTTAACCCAACATTTTCATGTCGAGATAACACGACTCATATTAATAATAAAAAGCAGTGGAAGCTTTTTTTTTTTAAAAAAAACAAAACAAAACAAAAAACTCTATACTAAAACCTATGACAATATTTCTACGTTGATTTCACCTGAATATTCAGCAGTAACATGTGTTGGTGCCAGTTGCTTGGACCGCCACGCTTACAGCCAAAACACTCCGAATAAGTGTTTCTCGTAGAATCACCAAAGTTAAATATCTTTCAAGCCTAGTTAACACGGCATCGATAAGCACTTTAGACCAGGAGCATTACACGTCCTGGCTATGACGATAAACTGCATCCATATCCTGGGTAAAACGATAAACTTCATCCCCGTCCTGGTTTGGTTTGGTTTGGTTTGTTTTCTTTTACAGCATATCAACCACAATTGGCTATTTAATGCGTTAAAAGCCAGTGTGAAGCTTTACCAAACGCCACAAATGTAATAGACAGAGATCGTCTGCGCAGTGTGCTCTGGCCAACCAGCTGCACTTATATGGATGTTTGTGACAACTATGTCATTTATGTGATCACCAACAATGGACCTGATTCTGTCGTGTGATTTGATGGGTACCCTGATTTCAGCATGTCAACAAAGGTTGCACAGCAAAGCCGCATTGGCCAACGTCAGAATGTATCCCAAGACATTCTTTTTGAACTGAGCTCGCAGGCAACCGGTAACCAACACCCAATTTTAGCGAACCGTGAAAATCAGGCAAGGCTCATTGGTAGATTGATGATGGTTTTTACGGTCATGCTTATATAGCATGCCACCAGAGCAAATCAGATGCAGACGCTCTGATATGTAGCACTGCAAGTGAATTTGCAGGTAGCACTCAAAATCCAATTATAGTAGCCGAGAGAGACACCCACTGACTCGTACTGCTGGTTGATAAAGCTCACCCGAATCTATACATGCATTATGCCAGACATGCTGTCTCTAGCGCAGAGAGTAACAAACAAGCACTGCATCCAGGGGCAAGGTATCACCTATATGTTGCTCATAGGTGACTAGGTATCCACTCGCTATAATATCGAGAAAAGAAGTATTTAAAAGTGCTTGTCGGAGAAGACTGGCAGATCATTGAAGTCCTCAAAAGGCCAGATGCAACATATGATGACATTGCTGGAACTGTTGAGATGTTTCTTCTTGTTATACCAGAACATTACCTATTCTATTGTAATAGACTCTCCCACACATAATAAGTAGTAGTAGTAGTAGCGGTCGTCAGTTGAGCTCAGTGGAGTTGAGTGAGTCAGTCGATGTCGGACATTGAAGTATCAACCATCACAATTAGATTTCTGCGTCATTAACTATTATTGCAAGTTCCTAACGTTTTGTACGTCGGACCCTTTTAGGACCGACTCATTGAAATACAAGCCTCCACTGTGAAAACTGCTCTACAACACTTCTCAAAATGTATTGTTCAAATGATCGTTCAACAACTCTAGGTTTTTTTGTGTATTTGAAGAGGATGACGTCACTTTCAACGTTTGACTTTGCCAGTCTTCCTCCAACATACTCAGCAGCCAAATTCCATGCATATGGTGCTTACGTCGCAGTTCTAGAGAACCCATGACAATTTGTCCCAATGAAGTGGGACTGGCAGCTGTGTGATTGCAAGGTAAATCCAATATTTAATGATAAATATCCAGCTCTTCCTCATATCTTATTCATGATTTAATGTGAATGTAAAACCTGGTGTAGTAAAAGAGGATTAAACTGCGTACCAAATGTGTTCCAACATTATTGGGTTAAATTGTACGGCATGCTTCCCTAGATGACGATAATGAAGATAAAAGTTCTGGAATGAGAAGACAACAATATGCACAGGATTTAATTGTTTGCACAAGTTCAGAAGTAATTATGAAACTCAAATTCAACAAGATTGCAGTATAGCAGCTGCTGCACCTTGTTTATATAGATTTATTAGGGACCGCAGCATAGATTGTCTTAAGATATTCATTTTACTTGTAGTAAAATGGCGTATTCTCTATACTGTTTAGGTTAGTAATCTATTGTTTTAGGTCAGGTTGTCCTTATATCTTAAAAATGAGGTTATAATTGAATTTCTCATCATCAAATTAGCTGGAAAAGCGGCATTACACATGTTTGTGATCTGAATGATTAAAAAGTTATGTGTCGTCTCGGTAGAGACGGCCATTTTGGATTTTGGGCTCACGAGCATTTAGCTCACTTGGGACTGTTTGGAGACTTTATGAATTTTGAATAAGCAGGCCTTAGAGTAGCACAGGTGAAAAAAAAATCAGATTTTCTATATTTTTTCCAATGGTCCTGACCTACTTGAAATACCAGGCACTGTAAGCTTAGATGTGCGGGGGTGATATGGATAACGGCACGGAATTGTTAATAGTAGAGCTGAGTTCAAATTGTATTTGGGGTCATTATATTCATTTACCCGCAAATACCCTTATGGAAGTTATGAGTCTACATCTTCTCCCTCAGCTACAAGTTAATTAGTGGAACTTGTATTAGTAAAAATCGTTATTACCTCAAAAAGTCTTACAATTTCAAAAACAGATCTGGGTTTAAATACCTTGCAAAATGTTAATATACTGAAAATGAAATCAATCATAAACTGAAGATTCGCATTATATTAGCGTTTATTTAACTGTATATTTCTGTTTACCTTCGAGTAATACAATAAACTTTCTAGAAAGCAGCACTGGGTTTTATGTCAAATAAAAGACAAAGTATCTGTCTCTATTTCTGAGATGAGGTATTATGTATATTATTTACATTATTCGGACGATTGTCCTCATCTTTGTGGCCATATTTATTACAAAGTTTCAGCCGTTGTACGCGCCGGACTTCTTCAGGTGGTTGGGCACATGGCACAGTGGGCTAAAGCGTTGGTTAGATCCAGTGACAGGAACCAAAGAGTGTGAGTTCAATACTTGGTTAAGGGAGTGGAGAACTTGCAGAGAGGAATTAACAGGAGATAACTGATAACTGACATCCATTGAACATGGCACGTAGAACTAGAACAGTCTACCCCAGTGAGTGAAATAAAGGGTTCAGTTCGACATTCCAACCATCTGAAGAAGGCCGGAGCGTACAACGGCCGAAACGTTGTAATAAATATGGCGACAAAGTTGAGGGCAATAGTCCGAATAATGTAAATAGTTTTATATAATTAATTTATAATTACTAGATTTTTTTTGCAACAAGCTTCTTCACAGTATTTACTATTGTTGAAATTATGATACGTATTATTTGTCAAGAATTGAACTCTTTCATATTTAATCAGCAGATGAAAAAAAAAATGAAAACACTCCCACAAAAAAAAAAAAAAAAATCCTTTGAAGTAAAGGTTCTGATGAAAGTTAAAAATAGTTGTAGAAGCTTTTCAGTACCTAGGTTGAAAATTAAGGTCTGGAACATTTGATGCTGAAAGACACCCCCGGATACCGCAAGATTTGTATGGCTTTTGAAAATCTGGAGGCGACAGAATGATCATACCAGTCAACCAGTCGAAAAGTAAATATTTACAATGCTTGGGTACTTAACTCTCTGCTTTAAACTTCTAAGACCTGGACTCTACATTGTGGACACTTGCATTGGTTAAAGAATTTTCATCTTAGATGTTTGAGAAGGATTCTCATAATTAAATATCAGTCAATATCAAAATCCACCCATGTTCATGCTTACTCTACATGTTCTAGTTTGACACTCAAATAGAGGTTGTATAGATCATTCGTAAAACAAGGCATCCACATGGCACAGTGGATAAACGCGTTGGTTCGATCCAGTGACAAGAGCCAAAGGGAGTGAGTTCAATACGTGGTTAAGGCAGTAGAGAACTTTCAGAGGGAAAATTAGCAGGAGATAACTGATAGCTGACATCCATCAAACATAGCAGAAACATAGTGAAGCTAGAACAGTCTACCCCAGTTCGACATTCCAACGGCCTGAAAAAGGTCGGAGCCTACAACGGCCGAGACGTTGTGATAAATATGGCGATGAAGATAATAGTCCGAATAATGTACAGATATTTTTTTCCCTGAACTTGTTTATACGGGTTCAAATGGGCTATTTTTTGGCCGAGCCTAATGCCCACGTTAAAAAGGTCTTGTGCCATATGACACCCTCGTGGGGAGGTGACTGAATATTATCATTCGTAAAACATGTAAATGTCTCCAAAATAAATATCTTAAATTTCTAAAGGACTTTATCAAGACAAATGTCACTAGATTTTGGCTTGATAATATGTTCATGAAGTCCCTTGAGGACGAAATGCGCCGGCTAAGATAAATCTTCCTTTTGTCTTTATTCATATTCTCTCTCTTTATAGATATACTTTATCTGAAATTTGTTAATCCATCAACTATGATAATATTTACTATTGTTGAAATTATTTGTCAAGATTTACAAACTCTTTGTTTCGTTCAATTTCGCAAACCAATCTAGTAAATTTGAATAAGCTTATTTGTTTGGAAAAATACTTTGACAAAAATCCTTCTTCGCGGTTTAATAATTCCTTTAATTTTTTTTTAATTTCATACGATTTCATGGTAAAAATATATTTTCTAAGAATATTTTTTTCCTTTTTAACAGCGAAAAATAAATTCTTAGGATTTCTTACTCTTGAGCATGCAACATACAACTGACCATGCATAAATATTTCTTTCTGGAGCCAAATTTAAACTTTTTGAAGAGTTTGGTGTTGTGATTTGTTTGTTGGCATCGTAAATGCAAGGCGGACTAGAAACTGAACTTTTGTATATAAAAAATTAAGAAAAGATATGCAAAAAACAATATTTCATTTATATTAAATAAGTATTTGTTACTTTAATCATTATTTTTTTTAAATACAGGGAGTTTTTTGTATGTTAAATAATAAAACTTTAATATTTTCCCCAAAATTTATGAAAAGCTATTGTATTAATTTGGTTGCGATCGGTCAATGTATGTCTATTTTAGAGGGGGTGACTGACAAACGGACGTACGGACTAACAAAACTCGCAGAATTTATATATAGTTTTGTAGAAAAAATATCTCAGTTAAAATTTAAAAAAAAAAGAAAAGAAATTCCTTATCATTGCCAATAATCAGGTGTTTTTTATTTTTGTTTTTTACGGCGACTTTAGAACTGGAATTTTCTTTGACGGAGATTAATGACATGAATTAAGTTTAGCAGCATCCACTTAGATGATATTTATTCTTCGTTTTTGGCTACGTTGGCCTTGCTTAGAGAGTTGAATTTCAGCATCTTGCGTTATCATTTTCCACTTGAAAAATTTAATGCAAACAATACTTGATATCATGAAAGTTGCTTAGAGAGTTGAATTCCAATATTTTACATCATCTTTCTCCACTTCAAAAATTTAATGCAAACATTACTTGATATGAGTTGATAGCTTGTGATTTTCACACATACACACACACACACACACACACACACACACACACACACACACACACACACACACACACACATTTTTTTACATTTTTTAATCGTTCCTAGCACATCAAAAATTTTCGTTAAAAATCAGATAATCCATCATTTTCGATCTTTTTTTTTTTCTATTTTATAAAAAAGATGAAAATCTCACTTTGAAATTCAATTAGAAATCAATTATCATTTTTTCAAAACTTATTTTAATAAAATCAGAAATTATAATGTTTATTTAAAATATTTTGAACCAAGCTTAACTTAGCTTCTGCGCCGAAAAAATGTAATTTGAAAATAAAACAAAGCATGCCATAACCTTTCGCGTCACTTGACAGTTGACGAAAGACATTTTCATGACGTTTAAATAACTTACGGGATGATAAATCTTTCTATGGATGGAAGGAAGTGAAATTATTTAGATTTAAGTGAACAAATTATTTACCTCGTTATTTTTGAGGAAAACTATCAGCGCTCTAATTTTTAATTTTTTTTTTGTACTTAGCTTTCATCTTTATGTTTACGATGCTTTATGAAAAATATATTATAAAGAAATTAGAAAATAAGACTGTTAAGAGTGACATTAAATTTCATAAGAAAGGTATCTAAATTATTTATAGATAACTTACTTATGAAATTTTATCAGAAGTGTACATAAAATACTATAATTTTATGTACATTTATTACATTTTACTGTGTTATTTGTATTTCCATTCATTTTATTATTAACTTTGATATTTCATTTATGGAAAAATGTTATAACTGAGATTAATATAAAAATAAGATCATATAAATTAAAGTTTATCAGCAGTAGTTAAATTTCATAAGATGATACTGATACTTGTAGGTACCCTTCTCAGTTGAAATTGAAAAACCAAATTAACTTCTCCATACGTATTTCACAAAAGTAAAGGCCTTAACAGCGGAGAACAATACTGAAATCAAATAACGCAACTTAATTGTATTCTGGTTGGTTTCTCCGTACTTTATAATTACCGCCCGGTCGCAAACACAAGACTACATTTCTTAATTATTGCGGATCTTCTGATAAGTCAAAATGATACAATTTACAAAGCGCTAAAAATAATCTATCTCATAAGGACACTTAGAAACCCAATACGGCGTTTAACTAATTTTATAATATTTTTTAGCAACTTAATGTAAAAATCTATTATAATTAAAGAAATAACAAATAATTGTATTAAAAATTCAATTTTCATTGAAAAATTTTTTGTTTTCAGAAAATATCGTCCATGTTCATAAAAACAACTAAAAACAAATAAAAGCATTTGAAATTAAATAGTATCTTTGTTTTGTTGAGTTTTCTATGTTACAATTCAGAGCCGATTTTCAGGTACTACGGATCCAATTAAAAAAAAAACAAAAAAAAAAAACATGATTTGCATTCTTCAAAGCCTTGTGATTTTAACTATTGTAATCACTAAACCCGCTGCGATCGAATTTCTAGCGTTTTCATAAAATTAGTTATGGGGTTGTTAATAAATATAAAAAAATATTTCTGCTATGACTTTAACAAAAAAAAACATATTTGTAATAATTTCGATCATCTGTGAGTAGTTTCTGTAAGTTTCATTCACATCCGACAATTATTTTTATTTTTGCAAGATTTTCCAAATTAATGTTATTTTACTAGTTCCGGTTGCTACAAAGAGAAACAAGTTTTTTTTATCAAAATTTGAAATGTTCTAAAAAGAAGGAAAAATTTTTTAAAAATAATTAAAAAAAATTTGATCTTTTCTCTTCATAATAACGTAAGCATTTAGACGATAAAATTTTGTTTTCATAAAGTTTGGCGTCTTTTTCATCAGACTATGCTCTTTTTTAGTGATTTCGTGGAGTTACCTATATATATATATATATATATATATATATATATATATATATATATATATATATATGTAAATATATACATATATATATATGTGTGTGTGTGTGTGTGCGTGTGTCTGTGTGTGTATATCACAGCTCTTCAGTGTTGGTATATATATATATATATATATATATATATATGTATGTATATATATATATATATGTGTGTGTGTGTGTGTGTGTTTCTGTTTGTGTGTATATATATATATATATATATATATATATATATATATATATATATATATATATATATATATATATATATATATACAACACTGAAGAGTTGTGATATAGCGAATCAGTCTGTCTGTGGATGACAATATATAGGTTCGTGAAAAATTCATTTCGGCTGAGCTCTCTAGGGAGAAAGTGTGGGTTTGTAAAAAGTGACTATTACGGCTACTATAGCAAAACTCTTCGGTAAAGCGAATCGAGTCATCTCAGTTACTGTGTGTTTATCTAAAATAAATACGCTATAATTCACCTTCGTCCCGCCAATTCAGCCGGGTTTCGATCCTAGCTAGAGGCAACCGGACGTCAAGCCACACTGAAGAGCTGTGATACAGGTAAACAGTCTGTCTGTGGATGACAATATATATATATATATATATATATATATATATATATATATATATATATATATATAGAAGAATGCAAGACGTGCAAGACATCCAGTTACATCTAGCCATTTGAACAGTAAAATGGTGAAACCTTGGCGCCAATCGTGTACGGCGCTTGGGGTTTAACAAGTCTACGACCAAAGGATGCCTCGTCAGAAAAATTACCATTAAAATATTTTATAGAAAAGACACAGGACGGTCGGAAAGTGACAGAAACCGAGGTGCCAGGCCAGGACTAATAATATTGCAAATTTTTAGCACGAACCTCTGAATATATAACAGACTATATAGATATGAACAGAGCGCATCTTTCTCTCTCTCTCTCTCTCTCTCTCTCTGTCTATCTCTCTGTGTGATATATACTTATATATATATATATATATATATATATGTGTGTGTATAGAGAGGTAGATAGGTATTTGTAAAAATTCAGATAAAGTAAAAATATATCTGTGAAAGGCAAAATTAATACTTTAATAGATTTTCCAAAGGCAAGTGTATGGATTTTATTCTGCTACAAGTATTTATGCACAGAAGTAAAGCATGTTAGTTCTTTTCAAAATTTTAAAATATTTATTTTGAGGAGATATACATGTTTTTCGAATGAAAGATACAACCTCTATTTGAATGTCAAACTAGAACATGTAGATTGAGCAAGAATATTAGTGGCTTTTGTTATTGACTGATATTTAATTTTGAGAATCTTTATTCCACTAAATTTCAGACATAGCAATTCTCTGGCAATGATGGAATTATTTGTCAGAGTTAATGGATTAGCATAAATTTCAGATGGGTATGTCTGTAAAAAGACAACATGAATAAAGACAAAAGAAAAACTTATCTTATCCAGTGCGTTTCGTCCTCCAAGGTACTTCATGAAAGCAAAATCAAGGCACAAATAAAGATTTAGTGATACAAATCTTACTAATTAAGCAATAGCTGGGGAGAGAAGAGGTGGATTCATACCTTTTACAAGGATATTTGTGCATAAATGAATATAACAAACCCAACTGGAATTGGAACTCAGCTCACCGATTTACAATTACGAGACATTATCCATTATAATAAGGGTTTAGTGGTACATGTCTTACTGTTTAACCCATAACTGGGAGAGAAAAATGAATATTAATATTTAGCCAAGTGTATTTGTGTCTGAGTAAATTTAACTAACCCAATGGGAACTTGAACTCGTCTCTTCGTTTAACAATTCCCTGACATTATACATTGCACCATACGCACCTGCCTGTACTGACCAGGACCCACGTGGCTTAACTTCGGTGATCCTGCAAGAACCGATGCTTCAACGTGATGACTTTTTTAACCATCGATCTATGAAAGCAGTTATATGGTATCGATAGTTTAAAGGATTAAAAAAGAGAAACATGTCTATAAAAACAAAGACAGTTGAGCTAAGCAGTTTCGTAATATCGGTCCTCTTGTAGTAAATACTGTACAATTCCCTCCCAAATTATTCAGCTAGAAAGAGAACAAGTTAAAATCTTTTTTTATGTTAGCATCACACTCTTCTCAACTGAGCAATGGTGAGAGGAAAGAAATAATTCAGGCCTTCAGTAATGGTACCAACATTCATACTCTGATTTCCATCTTCAAAGCCCATTCAAGTAACATCAAGAGAACGATGAATAAGTTTTAAAAAAGGAACGGGGGAGAGGAAAAGTGGATCAGGAGGTCACAACAGGAAGAGAGATCATCCTTTCAACTTATAGCGAAAGACATTAGAAAAGATCCAGCTAAATCCATAAAACATTTGGCACGAGAGAAGAGTTTCAAAGAGCAGTGGGGAAAGAAATGAAAAAAGAAAAGTTAAAGTAAACAGAAAGTTAGAAGTTTAGAGAGGGTGAAGATCATCTTCAATAAGTTTGAAAATGATCCTGAAATAATGTATATCTGTATTTGAACTTTATTTCAATCCTTCATGAACTTCCGATCCTTAGCTATGATTAATTAATGATGAACGTGTCATTTTCGTTTATGATCCATTTTTATCACGATTCTTCTGTTAAGCTTGGAGAGTACCTATACATTCTTATTTCTCCAAAGCAGAGACCAACAGTGTTATAAAAATCCTCGGAGAATTCCAGTAATGCATCTTTAATCATTTCTAAGATACAACGGTTCAAATTTTAATCCAACAAATAGACAATTTTTGCTGTTACGCGATTTGGACAATTTTGCTGTTACACCATATAATCAACTCTCCCGTCGCGTTCGACGTATGAGGGTCAGGCCGGTAAGTTTCCAGGAAACCGACATCCCGACATCGGCACATGAGATTTGATTATAGTGGTGAATGCCTCGTGCAGGACCAGCCACACTTTTTGGAGGGACGAATACAGAAACCTGGTGCACCGCATGCCACAAGGTTCCCAAACGACCCTTCGCAGGTTTTGAATTCAGATTTGTCCTTCTCCTAGACCAGTTGCCATCCAAGGCTATAGAACCCAGTCTGTCCTGCTATTTTATCCATAGCTGGAGGGAGATGAAGAGGATTCATACCTTTCCCAAGGGTATTAGCACGTAAGTGAATGTAATGGATTCGACTGGAATTCGAACTCGGCTCTGCGATTCCTCAATCCAAGCCGCTATCCATATATATATATATATATATATATATATATATATAATCATGCATACAATCAATCAGCAATATTAATGCGATTAATAGCGAAATCACTTCGCGAGTAGAACATAATGTAATGCATTAAAATACTGTTAATCCATTGAATGATGTGATCCTCATTTATAAAACTGTTGTCAGATGTTTTTTAGTTTATATATTTTTAAGTTAAGCAAGTACTTTCGAAGATCCATCTCTCCATCATCAGACTGCAATTTTTTTCCTTTAAAACTTGAAGACGAAATAATTGTTTGTAGACCGAAAGATGTTTTTTTTAAGAATGTCTTATTTATTGACGGTTGGACAATCTCGGTATGTGCGAGTCGCAAAGGTAATGTTCAAAATTTCAAGAATTTTTAAATGAATTTTGTAAATATTCTCATATGCGGAATAGTATATAATAAAAGTGGATCCTAGTAATATAATAGATTAAAACTGATCCACAAAAAGAGCTCGATGTATCTATTATTACAGAGCAAATAATTAATAAGCGATAGCTATTCCCCACATGAGATCATTTGGGATTTTATTGTTTATTAATTATTTGCTCTGTAATAATAAATAATGTGAGCCCTTTTTGTGGGTCAGTTTTAAAATTTTATATTGCTAGGATCCACTTGGATTATATATATATATATATATATATATATATATATATATATATATATGCATGTATGTATCCTGGAGGCTGAAAATGGACGGGGGCACATGAGATACAGTGGAGTTATTAATAAAATGGGAAACAGAAATCGAGATATTACACCGCCTGAATTGCCAAGACTGCAGGCCATGGTATTCCCAAGCAGTCACCCATCTCTGTACTGGCCTAATTCCTCTTTAATAATAATATGAACATTAGACGATAAAATTTTGTTTTCGTCAAGTTTGGCCTCTTTTTCATTATGCTATGCTCTTTTTTTTTTACATTTACATATATATATATATATATATATATATATATATATATATATATATATATATATATATATATATATATATATGTGTGTGTGTGTGTGTGTGTGTGAAAATCACAAGCTATCAACTCATATCAAGTAATGTTTGCATTAAATTTTTGAAGTGGAGAAAGATGATGTAAAATATTGGAATTCAACTCTCTAAGCAAGTTTAATGATATCAAGTATTGTTTGCATTAAATTTTTCAAGAGGAGAATGATAACGAAAAGATGCTGAAATTCAACTCTCTAAGCAAGGCCAACGTAGCCAAAAACGAAGAATAAATATCATATAAGTGGATGCTGCTAAACCGCTGGTTTTATATCAGACTTTTCCTTCTTCACTAACCCTGGGGTTGATGAAAGATTACACCCAGCAGCATGTTCTCTGAATTGGAGATAGGAGGTTTTCTGGAGCGTAGATCCGTCGCTTAATTGCTGTTGTTCCTAGGTCCACCCTGATCTGGGTTTATAGCATTTGTAAGGATAACTGCTATAAGCAAATAATGAACACCTTTAAACATAAGCAAAATACTGTGAAATCAAAAAAAAAAAAGAGATATATTCTTATAGTAAAAATACCAGTAAGACATTTCTCGGGGTTTCCTTCTTTGCCTTTGACTCGAAGTCGTTCGTTATATAAACATCTTATCATAATATATCATATATAAACATCATCCTTTCTTCGAGTTATATGCGCTATCCTTTTTCGATGTTGCTGCTGTTGAATGTCCTCGAGTGATGTGGTATCTGTTATTTATTACAAGTTTTTGTTTGTGATTATGTAGCGCCAGTTAACAAGGTTCGAAGAGGAATAATTATGATGTACAGACTTCATTATCATTCTTTCCTGCCGAGCTGATAGTTTAGATATTTCTGAAAAACCCTGGTGCCATGCATGACATTCATATTAAAGTTTTCGATTTGACGGTGCTGTTTAAGAACATGACGAGTTATTAAGTTAACATTTGTTTTTGGGTCAGTTAGCGATGTTCTTCTCTTATGTGTTGTCTGACAATTAACTCTCAGCTACGTGAAAAACGAAGAAATGGTTGGAACCGCTTTTGTACAGTTTCCTTGGATAGCATATATATATACATATATATATATATATATATATATATATATATATATATATATATATATATATATATATAGGGGTTGGACAAAATAATTAGAACAGTTGTGAAATTCACTCTATATTTCAAAGACCTATTATATTAAGAACTTTAACTAAAACTTCGTAATTGCAGGTTATATCTATTGTAAATACATTTATTAATCTAATTTACTGTCCTTGTCTCATTTATTTTAGAATTTAGTAAAATTTAAGCTAAATGCGTGATGTCTCCGACTTCGAAAAAGACCAAATTGTTGGAGCTCGCATGGCAGGAGCCTCAATAACTAAGGTTGCTGAACTGTTTGGTTTTCCAAGAGCTACCATATCAAGAACATTAATGCAATTCGAGAAACAGGTCAAGACCTCTAGTAACCGTAGCAATTCGTCCCAGACTTGCAAACTTACTGACAGGGACTGACATGCATTGAAATGCAATGTGGCAAAAAATCATCGGACAAATGCGGCCAAAGTGACTGCTGAGTTGAATAGTGATGAATTGTTCAGTTTCTACAAAACTGTTCACCGTGAACTCTATAAAGCTGCCTGGAAGAGCCGCTGTGAGGAAACCTCTTTTCTCCACTAGCAACCTTCAAAAGACGTTGAAGTGGTGCAGAGATCACAATAACTGGTCTGCAGACCAATGGAAGCAAGTCATATTCTCAAACAAGTCCAGTTTTTCTCTTTTCCCAACTTCAGGGCGAGTTTATATGTGGAGGAAGCCCAAAGAAGCTTACAACCCTGACTGCATTCTTCCAACAGTGAAGCATGAAGGTGGATCAGTGATAGTTTGGGCCACCATATCATGGAAATGTCCCAGTCCAATAGTTGCCCTGCATTGTAGAATCAACAGCAGAGATTACCTAAACAATTTGGGAGATCATGTTCATCCAATGGCCAAGACTTTATTCCCTGATGGTGACTGCATATTCCAAGAGGATAATGCTCCAATACATACCGCTCGAATGGTTAAGAATTGGCATGAAGAGCATGAAAGTGAGCAAGAACACATAGAGTTGCCTCCCCAATCTCAAGATATCAATATTATTGAACATTTGTGGTGCATTTTGGAGCGACAAGTTAGGAGCCGCTATCCTCCACCAAGTGTCTTAAAGAGCTGGTGTTAATGGAATAATGGCTGAAAATCCCTCTGGATGAAGTCAGGAAGCTGTAGGATTCCATTCCTGGACGTATTAAAGCTGTATGTGAGACTAAAGGAAGACCAACTCCATATTAAATAAATTTTCTTTGAATTTAACAAGTGTTCCAATTATTTTGCCCAACCCCTGTATGTATATATATATATATATATATATATATGTGTGTGTGTGTGTGTGTGTGTGTGTGTGTGTGTGTGTGTGTGTGTGTGTGTGTGTGTGTGTGTGTGTGTGTAGCAGGGGGACCTTAGCTTATCCTGGCTGAAGATCTTGACTCACAACAAGAGCCAAAGTAATTGGGTTCCCGATAAGGAAACTATCTTAAGGACGTAGGCGATCATGAACCTTCACATCTTCCTGTCTCTTGTAGCTATTAAAAAGTTTTGTCTCTTTGTTATTTCTCCCAAACACTTTTCTACCATCCACTTGACAAAGCTCATCAAGTGTGTCACACACTGCTTTCCTCTGTCCCTCAATCTGCCCTGTGAGTACCAGGTTTTCCAAGCCCTCCTTCCTCGTTACGTGCTCCAGACGTTTCATCTGCTTCTTCCTGATGTTATATATAAGTTTTCTTTTTTGTTTAGATTACTTTAAAACCTCGTCGTTGCTTACATGTTCGGTTCATTGTATCCTCAGCATCCTTCTGTAGAGCCTCATTTCTGTTGCTTCTAGTCTCTTCTTCATCCTTGAGGGGATTGTCCAGCATTGGCTGCCATACAGGAGGACATATATAACGTAATAGTTCAAATCGCGGTTTTTCTCTCTTTTAATATTATGTTAAGCTTTTAGAGGCATCTTTGGCCATCCCAGAACGCCATTGCATCTCAGTGATAATCAATTTCCTTATTATACTAAAGTAAATTGTTATAACTATTTGTATATTTTTTTTATTTATTACTATCACACCCTGAAATTTTCAAATGCATTCAGAGAATGTGCCCTCAAAGAATTCATTGTCTTTTGCATCTCACGTTTTCCGCTTTTCTAAATTGTATCATGGGCACTAATCTTGGAATACTTAATAGTAAAATCAACGCTTTTCGTTAAGAAAATGGCATTATATTATTTCTATTCTGTATCCTATTGAAGAAATCAATACAGGAAGAAATGAAGAAATCAATGCACTTATTTTGATTGGTTTTGGTTGTATGCTGTTTGTGCCACTGACAGATGGAGCAAAAATAACAATAAAATTAGAACGTACAATTTTCTATGACTTTGAAAAGAGTCATTAAAATATCTAACATCGTTCCGGCGCCCAAACGTTTCATATGTAAATGATACTTCGCCTTGACATAAACCAAACGTTTACGTTCAATTCGGATGAGAACTGTACATAAAACGGAGACCGACACAGACGCTGTCACGCAGAATTGCTTCGGATCCCAACCATTTAACATTCGTGCGTAGGCGCCAAGGGGACCTTTTTATACCTTCAAGCTTGAAGCGCTATAATAAATTCTTTCCAAGAGAGCTAACAGGTCAGGCTCTAATAAGGGATAAGTGATTTAGACGTATGAACATCATCAGATATATTCGGCAAAGGAAAAAGTTTTGTTTTATAGCACTTATCAACAATCATTTGATATCATTATTTGATATTTATATCGATACTGACATTATTGTCTGTCCATATTTCTGAGATGAGATATTATGATTAAAATATTATTATTCGGACTTTATCCTCATCTTCATTGTCATATTCACAACATTTCGGCCGTTGTAAGCTCCAGCCTCCTTCAAACCGGTCTTTCGAACCGAGGTAGATTGCTCTCGTTCTACGCGAGAAATAACTGAGACATCCGAATATGTTATTTCCTTTTAACTCATCTTTCCTAATTTTGGTTCGCCACTGCTGTAGCCTGATACTGAACTCAAAACTCTGGATCTACTCACTGGATCTAACCAACGCCTTTATACACTGAGCCATCCGTCCGGTGGACGAAATAAAGGGTTCTGTTTGAAATTCCAGTCACCTGAAGAAGGCCGGTGATACAACGACCGAAACGCTGTAGCAATGAAGAAAAATTAATATATATATATATATATATATATATATATATATATATATATATATATATATATATATATATATTTTTTTTGTATAATATAAATTTTATTATATATACGTATATACATATAATAATTTTTTTGTATAAAATTTTATTTTATATATATATATATATATATATATATATATATATATATGTCAGTAATGAAAAGTTTGGTAATCCGTATAGATTACCAAACCAAGGAGGATATAATGCAGAGAGCTCAATGTCAAATCAGAGCTATTATTAATTCAGTTAATTACTAAATCAATTTAAATAGAAAACAGACAACCTTAAGTGTCTTAAGGTGTCTGTTTTCTATTTAAAATGAGTAATATATATATATATATATATATATATATATATATATATATATATTTTAATATATTTTATATATTTATATATATATATATATATATATATATATATATATATTGATAATAACAGGAGCTATATTACTGACTTTACTGTGGACCGTTTCTCTATTTTATAAGGTCATCTCAAGGTTCTGGAGTGCTTATACATCAGATCACGCAAGCCTTCTCTCTCTAAACAGAGGGATTGTTTGCTGGGTCTAAATATTATTGGTCTCTAGTTTTCTTTGAATTTTCTTTTGTTCCTCTTAGTAATTCCATATTTTATTCACACGTGTATTCTTTTATTTCCCAGAATAAAACTTGCTAAGACTGTAACGAAACGGGTTGTTTTTAATTATTAAATTTACACTGATATGCCTTGAAATTCAAATTTTAAATTAAGCTTGTTCCTTGCTATTATGAGTTTTTTTTTCTACATCAAAAAACCTATTTATATATTATCATTTTATATAGTGGATGACACCCCCTTAATGTTCACAGCATTTAGTAGTCTAATAACATAGTTAATTCACGCGTAAGTGATCCCAAATGTTAACAGAATGTGTAAAATCTCACTCGATTGTGAGGACTTAACTGAGTGAAAATCTACAAGGAACATGGATTGAACATGCAAGTGATAATGACTATGTGGCCTTGAAATAGCCATCACGTTCTCTTGACTTGATACCTTCTGCTTTTTTTTTCTAGTGGGCTACGTGAAAGAACTGATCCGTATCCCCCTCTTCCAACCAGCGTACAGCAACTTAAGCAGAGTCTCCCTGAGGTTCTCGTGAATGTTACGCAGCGTGTTTCTCAGGTGTTGGACTATCGACTTCACGTGCGTTGCGCCACAGTTGGCGCTCATAATGAACATTTGTGAATTTTCTTTTTTAAAAAAATTAGTTATAAAATCTACATTCCTTTGAATATTTTATTCAAATTTTGATAAATCTTTTATTGTTCAACAGGAAGTCTGTATAATTTTGTCTACCTGGGACATTTAGTTATTCTGATATTCACATTTTAAGTGATGTTAATTTTTTCAGGGACACCCTGCTTATTTCATAAAAGCCAGTACCTGGCAGTAATTCCCCCTTCTCAATCACTACCTGAATTTGTCACTCTCAGACTCTTTGGAAAAATGAAAGGTACATTGAGTGACAAATGTTACAGGCCTGATGAAGAAGAGAAAACACTTGTAAGGAGTTAATCACATTAGCACCTAACTGAGTTTCACGAAGCTGGATAAATGCTCACCATTCGTAGGTAAAAAAAAGACATCTAAACTGGTGGTGGCCACAATGAAAATTACTTATGCGATATGTGGGTATATTTTGATATGCGATATATTTGAGTTCCTTTTTATCACATAAACTTTGGCTAACCCTCGTAGATATAACTATACATATACATACATACATACATATATATATATATATATATATATATATATATATATATATATATATATATATATATATATATATATATATAATACCCCACGCCGGCAGTACGACTTGGAGTTTCATGAATTATGTAATCATCATGTACCGAGAACTGATCAGATGTTGGTTAATTTTTCTAGGTCACGCGATTTTGTGGTGTTATTTGGATAAATTATTACTGCTATTAAATATTTAATTGCACCATAATCAGAAATTCGTATTTCAGGTTAAAAAATGGCGTCTACGAAGGTTGTTGATAAGCAGACGTTGAAAGCTAAGTGTGGTAACTCTTTTTGCCTTAAAAATAGTTAATAATAAAAATAATTGGCATGCAGTGGTAAAACAATAAATTCACTTTTTCGAATCAATGGCCATTTGCATAAAAATAAATAATTACACAAGTAGGTTGATCCAAATTAAATAGGTTTTTTCACATTAGAACCGTCACAGATATTAGTTTTAATGTTGCAATTATTATATTATTAATATTAATATTTTTTATTATTAATATTATTATTATTACTATGAAATATAATTATTACTATATTACTCTTATTACTATTATTAAAATTATAATTGTCTATTATTATTATTATTCTTTTATTATAATTACTTTTATTATAAATACTTTACAACTTTATACTTATTTTTATTATAATTTCATTTAATATATATTTCATTAAATATATATTTTTAAGCAGAAAAAAATTTACCATACTTGGCCTTTAACATCTTCCTACTAACAACGTTCGTAGACATGATTTTCTAAACAAATATTAGAATATTCAATGTTTAATTTTCAATTTTATGTGTAAGTTTGAACCTACATTTAAATTAAATTCAGATTATAGTGCAATTAAAAATTTAACAGCAGTAATAATTTCTTCAAATAACACTACGAAATCTAGAAATATTAAACAGATTCTGTACCTGATGATTGCATAGTGCATGAAACTGCGAGTCGTACTGCCGGCGTGGTATATTATGTATAATACGCATTGTGTGTTTTCCCTTCTTTATCACGCCCATAAACATTTAACAACAGTAATTCTTTATCCAAATAACATCACGAAATCTCGGAGCCTAGAAATACTAAGCAAATTCTGTTATTTTGCATTGAGCACTATTTTACTTACACTAAAATATATATATATATATATATATATATATATATATATATATATATATATATATATATATATATATATATATTTTGTATGTGAACACTTGCATGTAAATCTATTAATATTTATTTATTTGATCATTTTTGGGGAAAATATCGTTTGAAACCAGAACTCCAGAAGACTGGAAATTTTACCAAAAAACTTCGAAGTTGGGACAAAATTGATATTTAAAATTACTTGATCTCTTTATATAATATTATCAACCCTCATTTTTAATATTATTTTAGTATTTTTTTAATATGAGCACTATATATAAACATATCTGCTGTGTCTTACGATAAAAAAAATATCAAAAAAATCTATATTTGCGGGACTAGAAGCCTGTATTTACGAATATAAAAGGTATTTACGTTTGGATAACCATTTTAGCTCGCTCGATATACAACGGTGTAAAAATAGCCACGGATTTGACTTTACAAATGCAACCCTAATTAATAAAGCATTCTTCACTTCGAAAGTATATTGAGGAATTACTAATAAATATTTTACAAATTATAAACGCAAGTCAATAACATATTACATCACTAATCTTTATTGAATATATTCTTAAAGAATCCTGTGTATAAAGCTAACGATATGGACGTTAAAACATTTGACAAATCAACATGCAAACCACCAAACATAATAACATACATACGCACGCACACACACACACACACACACACACACACACACACACACATTTATGAATATACATTGTAATCGAAACCCCACATAGAGAAACTTTAATTATTATATGTTTTCAGTTAGACTGTAAATCCTTTAATTTATTGAAGACTGATTACCAATGAAATTCAAAAAGCACAAAATAAAAATTCCAGTTTCTTTCTTTAACTTCTCCATATCTAACTCTCTGTTGAAACTTTAACTTAAAGTAAAACATGTTAGATTGATAAACGTTCCTTTTTTGTTCTTCATCGTATCATATAGATACACACATACACACACACATATATATAAAACTAGACTATGTTTTAGTTATATTAAGTTATATATACAAATACACACATATATATATATATATATATATATATATATATATATATATATATATATATATATATAAACTAGACTATATATATATATATATATAGATAGATATTATAGTTAAAAAATTTGAGGAACACCTGTTAATGATTTTTAAAATTGGCCCAAACCGTCAAAACGTAGTTGTTTTTGTATTTTAAAGATGCGAAAATTATTATACATTTTTAAACGCGTGAAACATGATTTTTTACTGGAAAACTTATGACAAAAAGAAAAAAAAGCATTTTATAACTAAATTTTGCTCTCTCAAAAATCTTCTATAGCCTTGATTGCTTTTGGCATTCGCTGCAAAAAAGATTCTCAAAGTGGAAGTTTGATAATTGATTCCAATCTTTTTTATTGACTCTAAGAACTCTATTTCGTTTTTGTTTTCACTTTTTTATAAAGGTTATCCCATTATAATTCAAGGGGTAGCTTCAAACTTTTGAACTGTAGTGTATATATATATATATATATATATATATATATATATATATATATATATTCAACTTTTAGGTACTTTCAACATGTTTTTTCTTAAAGTTAAAAGTTTACTCTCTTGTAAGACCTTTTACGGTCGAAAAGCCCATATTGAAGTAATTATCGTTTGCTAAAGGCCGGTTCATTAAATATATACGTCAGAAAGAGTGTCGAAATTATTCACGCCAATTTTTTTCTCGAATAAAACTCATAACTCATGGGTCTTTTATTAAATTGAAGCTAATGTGCTCGAATAACTGAGCCAACCACTATTCATATTAAATATATTTCAGTAAACATGGCCGTGACTGTTAAACCATTTATGAGTTTATTATGCTGCTAAATATTTAATGCCAGTTGGATGATTTGCGAAGAAACTTGCCGAAATTATATGTCTAATTGGAAGTACATTCGAATATTCCTGTCCCTTTAATAGCAAATCCAATGTTCTTATCGACGTACAGGTATCCTACAAAAAAATAAACAGGAAATTTATTACAGTTTATTAAATTGTTGAAATTTCATTCCAGTTATTTGAAACAAAAACAAAGCATACAAAGATAATAGCTTAAAACAGAACAAAAACACAAACGTTAGATGTGGTGTTCAAACTGAAGAACTGTGGCAAAATTTCTTGTTATATTTTTAGTCCCCACGTTGAATCTTCTTAAAGAAAACAATCACTTCGCATTAAAAATTTGGTAACTGCGGTATCCTGGAAAAAGAAATGGTTAAATTTATATGTTCGTTAACTTTTTCAGTTCATTCATACAGTAAATATATATCAATGGTGTTCCAATAACCTGGAGCGATTTTAAATGAGAATTAAGTTTAAAATCAATCCGAGTTATTGGAACACCCTTTAGTTATTATTTCTACGTTACTTTTTTTTTAACATATAGTAAATCTGAAATTTCTTTGTTTTTGTGGGGCACCCTTTAGATATAAAACTGATCAATGATGCAAAATGAATGTGTTACTCTATAACAGTTATCTTGAAGGAATTATCCAGTTTTAACCATTATCTAGTAATAATACTGTGCTAAACCCGTCGTCGACAATCAATTAAAATTATTTTTTTACAGTCAACTATACTAACGTATACAATATTGGCTTAACCAGTAAATGTTTGTCGCGTTCATAGTCGAATTTCAAAGACAATATTTAATTATGTGTAAATAGTTCTATTTAATCACATCAGTGCCATTTCGTTCTACGATATTTTCGCCATCTTTAAAACAGCTTAATGATTCCAGAATTTTGCGTCTTTCTGAGTGACAAAGGGGCTTAAATGGCTTTTACAGGATTCTTGCTAAGAGCATTATGTTGGGGTCGGATTAATTGGTGATGCAAAGGTGAAAAGACAGGTGAGTACGGTAGTTGCATTAGAAAATCAGATCCAAGCTCTATTAATTTCTGCAGGGTCTGCAAATGGACATGAATTTTGGATTTGTCGTTATGGAGAAGAACATCCTTTTGGGCGTTTTCTTCCATCACGACAGATCCAAATACCGGAACGTTTTATCAATTGCCACCTTTTTTCGGCCAGACAAAGAACAATACTTGCTTTAATTCAATGTCTAATTTTGCGGAAGTAGCTCTTAATAGACTTCCAGATCTCATTAGATCCACGCAATCATTCTCCTTGAATGCATAGTGTTTTTAGAATTTATAAGATTGGTCCACATCGTTTTCTCCGTGGCACTTTTGCTACACATTTTTCGCACTAGAAATTATGAATACCTTACGACTTAATACACTGGTGGCCAAAATCTTCGGGTCAATTAAAATAAAGAAAAACTAACTTTTGCATTGCTAGACTCAACAACGTATTTGAGTAGAGCTTCGAAAAATGGAAAAAGGAGAATGAAAAATTAAAAAAGAACCCTTTTAGCGTTTAATAGGAAACACTTGAATCCTGGCAAAGCTAGTCAAAAAATTTAAACGAAATTTGATTTGTACACACGTAACGAAATTTAGTATCTCCTACTTTGCATTAAGTAAAAATATGAAAAAGGCTGAAAAGTTGGACGTGTTAAAATTAACGAGCTGCAAAAGCAAGGTCTCTCTCTCTCTCTCTCCCTCTCTCTCTCTCTCCCCTCTCTCTCTCCCTCTTTCTCTCTCTCTCCCCCTCTTTCTCTCTCTCCCTCTCTCTCCCTCCCTCCCTCCCTTTCCCTCTCTCTCCCCTCTCTCTCCCTCTCTCTCTCCCTCTCTCTTTCTCTCTCTCTCTCTTTCTCTCTCTCCCTCTCCCCCCCTCTCTCAACAGGGCCATCATTGGTGAGATTGGATGTAGTGGAATTGCTGTTGTAAATTTCTTAAAAGTCCATAAGGAATACGAAATCGATGTTGTAAATTTCCGGGAACGAGAATTTTAAGTGGTTGGCCCTAGAAAACTTCGTTTGGCGTTGAGCATGAGGATTTGATGGGTTGTCCTGCAAGACACCAGCCGATCATCCGAATGAGGCCTATATTAAAACAGAATACAGCACAAGAATAATAAGACGGCATTTCCGAGGCAAAGGCTTTTAAAGTCCGCACCAACCTCCATCCAAACAAAACATCTAGGTTAAAGGTAGCACGAAACAAGGGACATAGAATGTGGAAGATGTTTCTTTTCTGTGATAAGAATAAATGATTAACCTCGATAGACAAGATGGTTTCCAACGTTAGTGGAACGATAAGGATATTCCACCGGAGACATTCTTTACAGTAGAGGAGGTTTCATCATTATCTGGATTGCTATCTTTTAAGGAACAATTAGCTTCAGGATATACAGGGAGGTCAAACGTCGTTTGGTTACATTGTCATGTTGGAGAGAGCATTGGTATTGACTGAAGGCCCACGCTTGTGTGGAAATGACACAGGACAACGCTGCAATGCGATCTAACTTGGGGTCCAGAATTGTATTCCAGTCCTCCATTAAGACTAGGCGCGTTGAATCCACCAGAAACGGCCCCAACTGCCAAAAAAACGAGACCCGCTCCTCCTGGTGGTTGGTCGCTTAAACCGCAACGACTCGGAACGAACCACATTTCACGGCAATATCGGCCACAATTAACCGGCCCTCGGCATCGGTATGCACAAGGTCCACATATTGGGCAAAAAAGATATGTCAATGGGCACGCCATGCAACGTTACATTTGTTCTACGGGTGACCATATACTCCGTCTGAAGTCGATGTGTTTTGGATGTTAACACAATTCCGGCTAATTCTTTGGCCTCTGGCTCAAATTTCATGAGCAAGTCCCAGAACGCTCTTGAATGTCTTGCCAAAATTCAAGGTTTGGTGTTCAAGGCCTTCAAGCTTTCCTCCATGGTTTCCCTGTTAACACCAATTAAATTCCAAATTTTTATGTCAGACGTTAGCAGGGAAATTGTTCTTCAAAGGCTTCCTTGTATTATGAGAAGGTTTTGTATGTTCCTCGAATTTTTTTTCTCAGATTTTCATAATACGCATAGTCTTTTTTGGGGCCTGTTTTCCGATCAGGCCGACTTTTTGGGTGATACATTTTCACCCATCACCGCCGGTGTTTGCAAATCCGCCATAAAAGCGCTGGACACTATTACGACGGAAAAAAAAAACTTTTCTTTTTCCTTTACAGTATTTCTTTTTAAATATATTTAACAAAATAAAAAAACTTAAATAATAATATTTAAAACAACAAAAATAAACTGAAACAAGAACGAGGAAAACTAAAGACAATAAACAATTAAATTAAAATAGAAAAATAATAGAAAAAATACGGTGGGAGGGTAAACAAAACACGAAAAATGAAAATAGACAATAAAAGACAATTCACAAGTATATATGCACAAAACTAAAAAAGGGCAAACTGAAAGATTCAAAAAGGTTTCAACAAATTCAAATAAAACAATTAACAGTTTAAGCGCATTGAAACAATCAAGCTGGGCCGACACACGTCAAAGAAAGCCAGTCAACACGCTGTGCTAAAGGTGTCACCACTAAAACCAACAGCACAATTATGGTTATTTATAAGGTGTTCTGCGATGGAATACCCGTATATATTGGTCAAAATGTCCGAGGGAGTGTACTTAAGGTATCGGATTTTTGCTGGAACGTGTTCTTTTATTGTAACATCCTACCTTTGCGTCGTTCTTCCTATGTAGTGCGAACGCAACTGCATTTAAAAGAATAAATTAATGAACTATTATGATGTGGCGGGAGAAAATCCTAACGTATAGATGGAAGAACAGGCCTGGCAGAGAAAACAACATGTGTTAGCGGCAAAGTAACAATGTCGAACTGCGGTAGAAACCTGCTTAGCAAACCTATCACTGATACTACCCAGCCAAGGAAGGCGTAGGTACACAGGACATCTTTTTACTATATAGCAGGTTTGACTTTGTTAAATTCAGCAATTTTGATCATAATAATTGCTTGAACAATGCCCAATGGGTAGGCATTGTTGCAGAGAGTAGAAATAATAAACCTGAGTTCTTAATCCAACTTGATGTCCGAACAGATCATGAGAGCCCTTTGCGTAAGGATCTTAATTAAATTAATTTTGCGCTTCTTGGAACAAAAAGAATCCCAACGGATATACAAACCAATAAACATCAGTTTACGGTACACAGAAGTAATAAAACCCGACGCAGATATGCTGACAAATGCATCAAGAAAGGGAAGAGATGAATCAACCTCCTTTTCCTGTGTAAATTTCAAGTATATTGTATATTGTTAAGGAACGCAAGGAAAAGTGTCATCGACGTAAGGGAAATAAACGTCAGGTTTATCAGATTTTAGTAGTACACTCTCTTCCTGGAACCCAACAAAGATATTTGCTAAGATGGGACCCAAATATATATATAATAGCTTGCCTCTCGTATTCGAGGATACCCGTCTACTAGGACGGGCAGCCAATCCCTAATTCAGACGCTCGCTCAGGCACATTTGTGTTTGTTCAACATATACTGAGCCCATCTGTTATTTATACTGCAACTATGATGAGCCGACTTTATTTACAGTTTCTGGGAGATAGTTTTTTAACTTGCGTGATCAATAATCTGAACAAGGCCAGTACACTCAAACCCTCGTACTAGCATATATATATATAAATATATATATATATATATATATATATATATATATATATATATTACATGAATCATGAAACAGATATAGTAGTTAATGATTTAAAAGGCGAGAATACATCTTCGCAAACAAATTTAATAAAGTACATTAACTCCGAACCTGTATATGAATATGAATGTAATGAACCCCTGTTTATTCTCGCCATTTAAATCCTTAACTTCTATATCTGTTTTTTTATATGAATGATTCATATAATGTAAATTGAACTGCACTACATACTTGATATATATATATATATATATATATATATATATATATATATATATATATATGCCTACCGGTTCTTTTAAATCATTTATTTATTTCCTTATATTACTGTTAACAATGATTTTCTGTACTCTCTTTCTCGATTTATATATATATATATATATATATATATATATATATATATATATATATATATATATATGGTGCATATTAGTTTTGAAATTTCTATCTTTTTGTCTTTTTTATTGTGATTTCTACTAGAACAGCTGTGTTGTTATTAGATATTTTATGTAATTCGGAAGTTTTGTAGAAGTATTTATTAAGTAACTTGGAAGACATTTTCCATATTATACTTGCGACAGGGGGACATTAATATGTGCAATTGTAGAAATAGAGCAGATGTTCTTTAAATGGAGTTTGCAAAATTAATCAGTAATTTGCAATGCAGAAGTAATAGATATAAATGGCCACAAAAATATGAATGGCATGTACTGTTTTTTGTTTTAAAATAAAACAGGTGGCAGAATCAGAAGTCATCTTTTTAGGCAAACATGCGTTAGAAATTCTATTAAACTGGACAACCATGCGTAGAAACTAAAGGAGTAAAATAGAATAAAAAAACATCCGATTGTAAACTGGAAAAATTTATTAAAAAGTATAAACCTTACAACACTCATGGCAACATCTGCAACCTTTGTCGACAAGAAAAATTAGTTATAAGAATATTTCCATACCCAAGAGCCTTTTGAACCAGAGATCAGAAATTATATCTCGTTGTATTCATACTAAAATGTTCCTTTTGAGTTCATTTGAAGTGGGATAAAAAGAACGTATGTATATTTCATTTAATCGCCCACAGATACATTTCCATTGCACTTGATTTTCCGTTTTGCCTAATTTAATTTATAGCACCTGTATATATATATATATATATATATATATATATATATATATATATATATATATATATATATAGTGATTTCTATGCGTAGATGGGCACCCAGTGAGGATCGAACTCATTACTCAGGCGTGATTGTTTTATTGAGACAAGGTTGCTAATCATTCCACCGCTTCCAGATACACAACATGCACACCCATATATATATATATATATATATATATATATATATATATATATATATATATATATATATATATATATATATATATATATAGATAGAGAGAGAGAGAGAGAGAGAGAGAGAGAGGCTGAGATGAATGAATTGTCGTATAAATCAAATTAATATATATATATTAACAATCTATTGTTTCGTTAATCCTATAGATGGGCAAATGTCTCAGGAATTGATGAGATACCTCGATAATTATATATATATATATATATATATATATATAGGCTGAGATGAATGAATTGTCGTATAAATCAAATTAATATATATATATATTAACAATCTATTGTTTCGTTAATCCTATAGATGGGCAAATGTCTCAGGAATTGATGAGATACCTCGATAATTATATATATATATATATATATATATATTTGCCCATTTATAGGATTAAGGAAAACAGTTTTTTTAATTCTAATCTACTGCTCAGTTCACCCAAATTAGAAGAAATTTTGAAGAATTCCATGCATTCAGCATTCTACAACCTATCGTTATACTTCATTTTGCGAAAATAATATTGGTGTTTTCAAGCAGATCTTGAACACGCCCTTCGTTTATCCTCCTTTTTTCTCACTGAGATGAGTTACATTAAGCCGTCGTCCTGGGTGACGCTTTAGCGGCAATGAACGTCTCCCCCCCCCTTAAGTGACGCCGTTTGTAAAGGCTTCTTTATATGAACATATAAGTAGGAAATGTCACAATTCATGTAATTCGCAAATCAAGTGGTATTAACGCTTTGGTATTATTCCGGGGTTAATTTTTTTGGTCATAAATGTGAACAATTTTACCATATCACCATTCTTGACATGCAAGTGCATGTGTGAAATGGATAAATGCTTTCAACTGGGATATTGTTTCAAGTTAAACGATAGCATTTAGAAGCTTTCTGAAAATGAATATTTAAGCTGATTATGTCAAACGAATGAAAATAAAATTTGAACTGGTAAAAAATGAGCGGATAATTCATTCATTCTTATAACGTATCATCGATATATCGAAAATATTTTGATTGTTCAGGTAAAAAATTAATAATTTTTTCTTAATTAACATATATTTTCAAAATATAATTACCTGTTCTTGTCAATAAACGAAACAACACCGTAGATAAAATCAAAATAAATTACAATTAATACGTTCCTTTTACTTTATATGTTAGGTCGTATTTGATAATAATCCAAAACAACGCCATCTGTTTATATTGCTGAGATTAGGTATTATAATTACTTGCATTATTTACTTTATTATTTATTTTCAGTCTGTTAGCTTCATTACCATATTCACAATGTTTCGGCCGTAGTACACTACGGCCTTCTTCGGGTGATTGGAATTTCGATCGAACCCTTTATTTTGTTCACCGAGGTAAATTGTTCGACCATGCCATGCCACTTAATGATGTCTCAGTTATTTCCCTTTAACTCAAATCTCCAAGTTTTTTGGTTCACCACTGCTATGGCCTGATATTGAACTCACAACTGTGGGTCTAGTCACTGCATCTAACCAACGTCTTTATCCACTGGGCTACAGAAAATCTAGTAATGGTATTAGTGAGATAAGCCGTTTCCTTATATGGAATCCCTCAGCATTGAACGAAAAGACAATGCTTTTGTTGGTTTGGATTGGTATGATTTGTTTTACGGCATGTCAACACCTCAATGGGTTATTTAATGCCGACAAGGTTTTTAGGATATGTTCATATGAATAGAATATGTATTTTTTGTAAGAAATCAGTTTTTAGATCAGGTATGATTGATACATTTTTGCAAATAGGTTTTTGATAGAGTCTTGTTTGATTTGGTTTATTTTGACTTACGGCATATCAAACTCAATGGATTATTTATTCAGACAAGATTTTTATTGCTAGTAATATTTGTTTTCAAGAAATTTCGGATATTATTTTTCGTTTTCAAAAATGTATTGCTGACAATAGTTTTTCCAAAAAAGTATTGCTGGTATTAAAACCTAATTTTATACTTTCATAGTGTTTTGATTCTTTTTTGGGTGGGTGATTAACAATCTGCCCATAGATGGAACCCTAACAGGTGCTACCACCTCGAGCCAGGGTGGACCTGGGAACACCAGCAATTAAGAAGTGGTTCCATGCTCCTTAGAACCTTCTGATCAAAGGCCTTGCTGTCGGATGTAGTTTATCGTCTTACCCAGGACTGTGTTGTTGTTGGTTTAAATATATAAAATCTTTCACTCAAAATATGCTTCTTTTGGGAAAATAGGTTCTTTAATCCAGTAGCTGTTATCGCTCTTTCCAGTATTGATTTTGAGGTTTCCTTCTGATATGTCCGAAAAGAGATATTTTTGTTCGAAGTAGCAAAGTGGTTGTTGACTACTGTAACCCGGTAGGACAATCTAGCAGGTAACCGTAATGGACTGGTCCTCGTCGTTGTGGTAGGCAATAGGCGTAGCCAATAGGCATAGTCCATGTACCTCCACATCAGTCTGTATTTATGGCTGACACCAGCAAATCATATTACTGTGAGGGGGAACCCAGGTGTATGCATATTCATTATATCACCTTCCTAACAATTTATTTGAAATAAGAGGCTTACGTCAACATTATGATTATGCTATTTTTTCGCTTCGAATTATATGTGCTATCCATTTTAGCTGTTACTGATGTTGGTAGTCTGCAAGTGATGCGACTTCTGTTATTTTTTTACAGATCTTTATTTAGTGTCTGTAATCCCAGTCCACAATGTCCAAAGAAGGATGGTCTTCGCCGAGATGCACAACCATTAATCGCTCAAGGCAATTTTAAAGATTCCTTTTAGAAAGTGGTAATATCTTACTGAGAGTTTAAATATTTCTGAACGGGTTTGGCGACATTCATGACATCCCTATCAGAATCTAGATCTGACGAGGCTATTTAAGTACATGACTCGTGTTTTTCAGGTTGATGTTTTGACTTTTTGGCAATTTGTGGTTTTCACCAAAACTACTTTTGGCTCAGTTTATCTATATATCAAATTTCTTTTTCTCCTATACTAAATTTGTCATAACTCAGTTATACGTCGATGTATTTGAAGTTTTTGTTATTTTTCCTTCCACATCCTGAATGTTTGTTATGGATTCAGGGTAGCTGACATAATTGCTTTCATTCCAACTCCAGATCATACGAGCAAATATAATGTCGTAATTTTGTATTCATACCAGAATAATTATTGTTATGGTCCGGTTCCTTGTACCACGGTGACAGTCCAAGGTAGAACCAGTAAAGAAGAACTCGAACACGTATATGGAATAACACAGATATATTACAAATAGGAATATATACAGAGAAGTAGTAAAGTGTTAGTACGAACAATCAGGTTTAGTAGTAATTGTCTGAACACGACTCTGTTTCGGACTGCCTCTGACTCGACTGACTGACTCTGACGGACTTCTGACGGACCTCCTCAGACTGAACTCTAGACTTTTAGTCCCTGCCCCCAGACGGAACGGTATTTAACGTGTCCCCCCCCCCCCCCGTATAAACGGGTTCAGGGCATCATGTGGCGTAGCTCCGTTCGGGTTCAAGACCGGTTTAACGATCAGTCAGATCTGCTCGCCGACTTCAGAGCGGTATTTAGGCGCAGTATTTGGGCATCATGGATCTCCGAGCCCGTGGGCTCGGCCCGAATATGCCAAAAATATTTGAACCCGTATAAACGGGTTCAGGGTCGGTTTACCTCCCCGAAAGACTCCACCCTTCGGCGTCGCCTCGTTCCTTCCCCGCTCGAGGCAGAGAGATCAACCGATCAGCCGATCAGCCGATCGCCCGACTTCAGACGGAACTTTCTGCTTCTTCTTGAGGCGCAGTATTTATTACGTATGGAATAGTCCATTATCTTATTATGGGTAAGGTCACATAACAATTATAGTACCTGCAATGGGTTTTTACTTGAAGAAACTAGAAATCTGTATCCTTCAATGATTACATGAGGAGAAAAACACGATGAAAATTAATTGAAAATCTTCCAACATGATAATGATTTTAAATATATCAAAAACAAAGCTAAAATCTATGGAATAAAAATAAGATTGCACAATCTTGATAAAACTGGATATATATTCCAACCCAGCTACTCAATAAAGAATACCAGTGAAAATAATTTATATAACATTTTTTAATTGGATTTAACTCAAGCAAAGCAGTAAAGCCGCTGATACACAAGAGGTTAGTGGGTGTGAAAGAATTAGAAAGCAGAAACATTACTAAGGAGCGATAACTATTGAAGCATTATTTACATTATTCAGACTATTGTCCTCATCTTTTTCGCCATATTTATTACAACGTTTCGGCCGTTGTACGCTCCGGCCTTCTTCATGTGGTTGGAATGTCCAACTGAACCCTTTATTTCGTTCACTGGGGGTAGACTGTTCTAGTTCCATGTGCTATGTTTAATGGATGTTAGTTATCAGTTATTTCCTGTTAATTTCCCTCTGAAAGTTCTCCACTGCCTTAACCAGAGGTATTGAACATAACACCTCATCTCAGAAATATAGACAGATACAGAAAGGCCTTTGTAATAAATATGGCGACAAAGATGAGGAGAATAGTCCGAATAATGTAAATTATGTACATAACACCTCATCTCAGAAATATAGACAGATACAGAAAGGCCGAAAAGTTGTAATAAATATGGCGACAAAGATGAGAACAATAGTCCGAATAATGCAAATAATGTACATCATACCTCATCTCAGAAATATAGACAGATACTGAAAGCCCGAAACGTTGTAATAAATATGGCGACAAAGATGAGGACAATAGTCCGAATGATATAAATAATGTACATAATACCTCATCTCAGAAATATAGACAGATACAGAAAGGCCGAAATATTGTAATAAATATGGCGACAAAGATGAGGACAATAGTCCGAATAATATAAATAATGTACATAATACCTCATCTCAGAAATATAGACAGATACTGAAAGGCCGAAACGTTGTAATAAATATGGCGACAAAGATGAGAACAATAGTCCGAATAATGTAAATACTGTACATAATACCTCATCTCAGAAATATAGACAGATACTGAAAGCCCGAAACATTGTAATAAATATGGCGACAAAGATGAGGACAATAGTCCGAATAATATAAATAATATACATAATACCTCATCTCAGAAATATAGACAGATACTGAAAGGCCGAAATGTTGTAATAAATATGGCGACAAAGATGAGGACAATAGTCCGAATAATATAAATAATGTACATAATACCTCATCTCAGAAATATAGACAGATACTGTTGAAGCGTAATCAGGAATACAGTAGCTAACGATTAACATTCTGTTTAAATTTAGGAAGATTAAAGTTAACTGGAAAGCATGGCGCTGGAAGAGATTTCCACAAGTTAGAAATGTCACTGTTAGCCTAGAGCTCATGGTTACATCTAACCAACTCAACTTCTGATTACATCTACTTGAAAAAATAAATAAATAAAGACCAAGTTAAGCCTGAAGCAGGAATTAGAAAAGAGTCTATAAAAATGGTTCAATGAAATACATAGATGAAATGGTCTTTTACAAAACAGTAGGCTCGTTACATTAGTCTTCATAGATCTGACCATAATTTCAACATAAATAATGTAATTTTAATTGAAAGTGAAGATAATTTATTTCCGTGAAAATATATTGAAATTGCATCAATTTCGTAATTATTTCCGGTAGATTTACGTCCACAGTCATATAATATATTTCCTTTCCTCTGAAAATGAAACCTGATACGAGTTAGGGAAGTTAAAGTGCAATAAGAAGACAAACAAAAGAGATAAGGAAGCCTGATGAGATCGTTTACGTCATGTATGTAAATAATTCGGTCATATCAAAATGTTTTAAATTTAAATTTAAAACTAACCGACCCGTTTCTTTAACGTTTTAGATGTCAAATTGTAACCGGCTTTTTCTTTTGTTTTTCTTCATAAAAAAAAAAATTAATCCTTTCTAGGGACAAAACGCATTATATTGTTTTTTTTTTATGTGGTGGGGGTGTTTTTTGTTTTTGTTTTATTTTGTTTTTGTTTTTTTTTTTCATTATTCAGTTTCTCATTATTGGTTTTATATAGATTTGTATATCTTCTATTCTAAATACGACGCTCTCGTCCTGGGTAAAACGTTAAACTACATCCGTGTCCTGGGTAAGACGATAAACTACAGCCAGCAGCAAGGCCTCTAATCAGGTTTTGAGAAGCGTGCAACCACCTCTTAATAGCTTGTATTCTCAGGTTCCCCCTGACCCGGGGTGGTAGCATCTGTTAGGGTCTCAGCTTTGGGAAAATAGTTAACTATTACGAGCAATATTTTTTGAAAAAAATCATCACCGGCAATACAATTTTGAACGAAAAACATTACCAGAAACAAATTTTTGACAAAACAAAATATTACCAGCAATAAAAAATGTTGTCGGCATTAAATAAGGTTGATATGCCGCAAAACAAAATAAACCAAACCAATCTAAACCAAAAGAATACATATTCTATTCATACGAATCTATCCTAGAAATGTTGTCGGCATTAAATAACCCATTGAGGTTGATATGCCGTTAAACAAAAATAAACCAAAATCATCAAAATAAAGAAAACATAACCATACGAATCTATCCTAAAAAATAATGTCGGCATTAAATAACCCAAAACATTGTTAATGATATGCTGTAAACAAAATAAACCAAACCAAACCAAACAAAACCAAATACGACTCTCAAATATCTTATAATTGTGCTTGACCCTTCCTTTCGGTGTTTCGCACTAACGTTACGCCCTAGCAGCACTTCATAAATAATGGCCTATTCCGTTTTGATTGCATGAAAGACAAAAGTCTAGTCAGAGACACTACTTGGTTTCAGTGTAAAAAAGAAGGACAAAAAGAAAGATATATAGAGGTGGTTACCGTCTACCTTATAAATAATGAACTATTCCGTTTTGATTACTAAATCAAAAACTTAACATAAGACATCAAAAAACGCTACTTGCTTGTAGTGAGAAATTGAAAGAAAGAAAATAAGATAAAAGTGTTTATCCTCTGTTCCAGTGAAATGGAAAAAGGTGTCAATTTCAAATCTTTTCATTTTACCCACTTCTTAAAATAATGATCAACATTCATATTTATGATTTTTATTGCAATATTTTGTTGAAGTTGTTAATCTCAAATTCTTAACGATGCAATAGGAGAACTATGTACGTTTTATTGTCGTGGAACACATCTTGAGCTTATTCAATCATTAACTTAAGAGTTAAACGTCGTTAGAAATTTCAAATATTAAAGCTGTGAATTTTTTACGTGTTAAAACAAGTCCTAAATAATTCCATAAGACTAACCCCAGAGAGAATGTAATAATATCTTATAAAATATTTAAACTATATTTAATAGTTCTAAATAATAATGAAAATATATAACTATTGTAACAATAGATAACTATTGTAACAATAGATATGTACTTTGTAATGCATATCAGCTGCTTTCACACCCCTCCAGGGGGGCAGACTTGGTACTATTGCATTAGCAACCGTTTTTTTATGGAGTTCAAAAATACACAATAGACAGCCGAGTTCGAATTGTAGTCGGGTTTGTTATACTTACGCGCACATGACATTAAGAAAGGTATAAATCACTCGCTTCTCCTCCCAACTAAGGGTTGAATAACAGGATAGATTGGTTGGTAACCAGTGTATTGTAGAAAAAAACGGCAATCTACTGAGGGAAAATCTACCGCCTAGTAATTCATAAATCAAAAAGTACTTGATCGTCCAACTGTGTATAAGATATGGCATTTAGCTGAGTGATTTAACAATGAGGATTGATTAATCAGAGAAACGAGTTTCAATTCTAGTCGGGTTTGTTATATTCACTTATGTGAACATACGCTTGGGAAAGGTATTAATACATCTCTTCTCCATCTAGCTATGGGTTGAATAGTTGAATAGACTATAGCCTTAGGTGGTAACCGTTTTTAGAACGACAACATTATCTGTAACTGTTGGTTTCAATAGCTGCACCAACCTCCCCCCACCAACAACTAGCGACTCGTGTTCAGCACGACTACATCTTCTGAAGAGAGGGTCAATCAGGGAAGGGTTCCTCCATCAAGAGTGAGAAGGACCTGGATTTCAAGACAAGAATGAATCATAAAATTAGGTAAAACTTAGTCTATACATTTCTTAATATAACATCACACAATATAGCCATTTTATTAGCCACTATCTTATACGTTAGCAGTAACCGATAACTATTTAAATGAATCATCTGTCTTATTTGCATTATTTACAATTACGGTTAACTGTCCTTGTTTTCGTTGCCATATGGCCGTTATAACCACCGGCCTTCTCAAGTGATTGTAATTTCGAACGGAACCATTTATTTCGTCCACCGTGGTAGATTGTTCTAGTTCCACAGCCATGCCTCTTTGGTTTAACTCACTGGATTCAACCACCACTTTTATCCACTGGGCCATGTAGACAGCCTTGTAATTTTCTTTTCTTCTTTTTTTCCCCCTTTCTTTCACGCATAGGTCACTCACTACAAACGCGTCTTTTTGTCGGCATGAAATATTGATATTCTTTCATAAAAGTTCTCACAGGAACCAATAAACAAAGAAACAGTGATAATCGATCAAAGAAAGCGAAAAGAACATATCCGTATTTCGATCGAAAGTGCATATCGATCGAAAATTAAAAACAACCTTTATGATTAGAACCTACCTTTATGGTTAACGAGCTTCCCTTCTACGTATATATATAAGCCGGATGAGCAGATTTCAGTCATCAGAACTTGATTTCAATATGAAGGTACTTTTGGCCCTCCTGTTACTGACTCTTCTGCTGGTACTATCGACCAATGGCCAGGTAAAAAACGACGACGACGGTAAGTAGATCCTTAATTACTCAGCCAGAAGACTTTATTTCCTTGTATACTATAACACTGATGTTATTTTACGAAAGAAAAGCATTACTAATAAGATTCTAAGAAAACCTTGAAAATGAGAAAAGAAATGATTGATAGGATTATATAGGGTGTTTCATTAAGACGGATCAAAGTCAGCTGTAAATAAATCGGTGTTGTTGGTTAAAATTTATTTATTGGATCATATTATTTAAGTCATGGCAATTATGTATGAAAAATAATATCGCCCAAATGTCTGCCAAGGCTTCGGCAACACAGATCCACTCGATGGTCAAAATTTTTGATGACGTGTCTGCATATTTGCTCCTCGATCTCTAATGTGCCTTATTATCTCATCCTTCAGCTGTTGAATTATGTAGTTGGCCTGTTGGTATAGACCTTACTTTTTATAGAGATGACCCCAAAAGGAAGAAATCTAAAGGTGTCAAGTCGCTTTTGATTGTAATGGGTCAACTGACTTCCCTGTTTAGAGAGATGATGCTACATGGGAACTTCTCATTGCGTTTCTGTTTGAAAGTCCATTTTCGTAATAGGCTTCGATACCTTTAACATGTTGTTTGATTGTTATTCTTTCCATGGTTGAAATTACCAAAGACTTAAGTTGTTAAATCTGAAAGAAAAACAAAAAAAATCATTAAACGCTTAAACTTAATTCACATTTAAAATCGACCGAAGTTATTGGAACACCCTTTATGTGCAACGTTAAATCGGTTTATAGCCAAATATTTATATATAAAGAAGCCTTTCAATGCTTAATTGTTATTTACAGTGAAACTGCTAAGATGAAGTACATTCGTGAGTTCTAACCTTCACGGCTTAGACCCGTCATCCCACGCATTCCATGTAAGTTCCACTCCAGCAGCTTCATCGCGCAAACCGTTGTTCAGTGGAAGCGAACCACAAGAGCATGTTTTCTCGATCACTATAATCTTCGCCTGTTCAAGTCTAGAATTAACCACATATCCGCATAAACTGTTCCTCTTGTTCTGTAACCCTCTACCTCCCGGTCCTTGTACAGAGTGAAAATCACTGTAAAAACGTTTAAATAAATCTTCACTGTACGGTAATACTCAGATCAGCTGTTTCCATACAGGAAACATCTGGCGTTTATTGACCAAAGAGTTTCCGTTACTGTCAGTTGTAATTTATAAAATCTTTCTCGTGAAGCAGTTTTTCAAGAAAAGAGGTTTTTCAGTCCGAATCATGTAAATAATGTACATAATACCTCATCTCAGAAATATAGGCAGATACTGAAGAAGGCTGGAACGTACAACGGCCGAAACGTTGTAATAGATATGTCGACAAAGATGAGGACAATAGTCCGAATAATGTAAGTAATGTACATAATACCTCATCTCAGAAATATATACCAGATACTGAATAAGAAAGGCTGGAACGTACAACGGCCGAAACGTTGTAATAGATAAGTCGACAAAGATGAGGACAATAGTCCGAATAATGTAAGTAATATACATAATACCTCATCTCAGAAATATAGACAGATACTAAAGAAGGCCGGAGCGTACAACGGCCGAAACGTTGTAATAGATATGGCGACAAAGATGAGGACAATAGTCCGAATAATGCGAATAATGCCGAACATAATATCGCCATAATATAAATAATGCATTAATTACATTATTACTATATATAAATAATGTCACAAAATAATGTCGTTCTTTAATGACGTTCAATTTCAAAATGTAGACAGATAATGATCATAAATGAGGACTTTCATAATAAACTTTATTAATCGAAATAAGAACCATTAGAAATCGACACATTTTTGTTGAGAAACAAGTTTATGGCGACAAACATTAGTCCGAACCAGAGTTCTGGAAGCTTTCTGATATAGACAGATACTGAAAAGCAGAAGGCCGATTCCATCATCTCGGCTTTTTTTACAGACAATCGTTGTGGGCGAGAGGTCCTGGTTTTTATGGCGGATGAGGCAGAGTATCAGCCCATTTCGTTCAGCTTCTGCAGGGTCAGTTGAGCGACATGCGGGCGTGCGTTGTCATGGAGGAGAATTGTCCCTTCATATTGAAAAACCAATCTTTTGTTGGAAAATTCTGGTGCATTTCGTCAATTTGTCAGCATAGTAAAATGTCGTAATCGTTTGGCCCGGATTCAAGAAGCTGTGATGGATGAAGACCGGTCAAGACCGCAAACAGTCACCATACCCTTTTTTCGTGCAATTTCGGCTTCGGGAAGTCGTGGAGATTCTCCGGCATCCAACCACTGTGCCGAACGTCGCCGGTTGTCGTAGAGGATCCACTTCTCATCACGCGTCACAATCCGCTCGAAAAATAGATTTGTATTCGTTTTGTTGCGCAGAAGGAGCGTAGAAGACACCTCCTACGACGACGATTTTTTTATCGTTCAATTCATGGACCCATTTATCGAAACTTCCCCTATTTGCGGCGAATGACTCACAAGTCGACCTGAGTTCAACAGCAACTTCTCGTGTGGTTTTTTATTTGAGGATCAGCTTCAATTAAAACCTAACAAAACCAAATCAAATGTTCGTATCAACCGTGGTCGGCCGGCCGCGACCGTCTTTATCTTCGAGGGTCGCGTCACCATTGATCCCTTGAACCACCGTTGTTGAAATGAAAAAAAATACACGTTCGTTAGTGGTTCCTGGGCAAAAATAATGATAACATTCATTGATATCAAGAGCTGTCTCGGCAGCTTTTTCGGCCTTTATTGTCGTTTGAATTGGAACAAGAAAATTGTGTGGATTTGAATTTTGTCCATGCTGTCGAAAAGCCTGCAAAAAATGAATGAAGAGATATTGAGAACAGTAACGAATAACACGTTTCGATAGAGCGAAAAAAAATACGACATGCTTCAAAATGATATATATAACATGGCTATATATATCAATGAATTAATTCAGAAATCATATATAAAAGTAACATATGTGAGAAAACGACATTATTTTTGCACCATTTTAATAATATAGACAGATCCTAACCTTTTGTTTAATATAGTGTGCAAAGCTAACATGTTCATTATTTTTTTTTTCTATTCCAGTTATATATTCTGCTCATTTTTAGTTCTTGCTGTTGTTGAAAATATTCAAGTGATGTGTGTGTGTTTTCTTATTGGTAAACATTTTTGTATGTGATTATGTAGCCATATGCCGAAACTGCTGAAGAATTATTGTCTTCTTTATGGCCTATTGGATTCACGCGTTTGAAAGCACTTCTAATCATTGATCTCAGAAACGGGTTAATTGTATAAATTTTTACCATGATAGAAAAATCAGATAACGACATGTTTCTACAAATACGAAATTAATTATAGGTTTTTAAAAGTCCAGTATTGACAAGAGATCTATAGAAAATCAAGTATTTATTAGTGTTTAATAAAAACTTCGTAATACTTATGGATTATTTTATTCATTTCGATCCATGAACGTTAGCCATTAACAACCGGAACAGTCTGTCTGTGGATGAAGTTATATATATATATATATATAACGTCATCCACAGACAGACTGTTCCGCAGCTCATCAGTGATATCCGGTTGCCTCTAGCTAGGATCGAAACCAGACTGAATTGGTGTCAGTCGGAGATTATAACCATTAAGCCGCCGGCGCACGGTAGGGACGTAGTTGGATTTTTTTAGCGTATTTATTTTTAGAAACACGCCCAGTGACTCAATTCCATGTAGGGTGTCCATAAAGTTCGTGTGTGCACTTTTAAAACTTATAACTTTATTTTTATTTGCAATTGAAATAATTTGTAAAAAGAATTAGAAAGAAGTAAATCTATATTTTGTAATGTTTTATTGAAATTTTATTTAATTTTCCACATGTCCTCCATCATTAGCAATAAAAAAATACATAATACGATTTTGCAGTTCACGGAAAACATTTGCCAATTGATTGACAGTAATGCCAAATTCCAAATCACATCAGTTATTTTAGAAAGTACTTAAAACTAGGGTCATTAAACAATTTTTACGTCGCAAAAATACAAATAAAGTTGTAAAATTATAATGTGCACACGAACTTTATGGACATGGGTCCCTGTATATATATATATATATATATATATATATATATATATATATATATATATATATATATATTTGAATAAAACATTTCAGACCACGTTAAGATTCCATTTGTAATAAGTTATTTCCATATCTTAAAATTGCCTTTTTACAGGGTTCTGGATCATCAGTTGTAAAACGCGTTTCACCCTTCAAAAATTTGAAATAAAAAATGAAAAGAAATCACACGTTTTTTACGGACCTCATCAAGTATATGCAAATAGTATTTAATTTTAATCTTCATGCCATATAGTCTTGAGTATTTTATTATTTCGTATAGGTAAAAAAACTTTTTATTTTGAAAGATACTTAAAAAGCCAATATTAAAAATAAATTCAAGAGTTTTCAAAAATTCAAACACAGGTGTTATTTAATGTTAGCGTGATTTTTTAATTCAGGATCAATATTCCTTCCTTAACTGAATTTTGTTTACACATTCGAATTTATCTGTGATATTTACACGCATTTTTAGCACGGTGATTACAGACAATTTTAATTCTATATTCATGTGTAAAATGAGAAGCTTATTTAGATATTTACTTGAGGTATTCAGAAACCTATATATTAATCCTTTCATACAAAATCAAAGCAATAGACTCAAGAGATTACTGAGGGTTTACAAATATGAGAAAAGAAAACTGTAACAAGGAGAGAGAGACAGAGAGAGAGAGAGAGAAAGAGAGAAAGGGGGAAAAAAGCAATAAAAATGGAAGAATTAAGAAGACACCTAATAACGACATTGCATTTAAAGTTTTGAAGATCCAAGTTTACTGTAATTATAAAAAAGTCATAAATCTTTATAAACAGATGTAAAAAAATATTTAAAAAATTACTACAGATTTCTACCTGCATCTGTCTATATTTCTGAGATGAGGTATTATGTACACAATTTACATTATTCGGATTATTGCCCTCATCCTTGTCGTCATATTTAGTAAAACGTTTCGGCCGTTTTACGCTCCGGCCTTCTTTAGGTGGTTTGAATGTCTACAAGGACACATGGCACAGTGGATAAAGGCGTTAGTTAGATCAAGTAACATGACCCAAAGAGTTTGAGTTCAATACCCGCTTAAGGCAGTGGAGAACTTAAAGAGGGGAATTAACAGGAGATAACTGATAACTGACATCCATTAAACATGGCACGTGGAATTAAAACATTCTACACTAGTGAGCGAAATAAAGGGTTCAGTTCGACATTCGAACCAACCGAAGAAGGCCGGAACGTACAACGGCCGAAACGTTGTAATGAATATGGCGACAAAGATGAGGACAATAGTCCGAATAATATAAATAGGTTTCTATCTTCAATTCTACCTTATGAGAAAGACTGGAATGTAAATTATGTTGAACAAAATGAAATGTGTTGCCTAATTTTGTTTTTCAGTATAAAACAGGTAAGTTATTTGTCTATCTATCTGTCTATCTATCTTTAAATGTTATTAAATTTTTCAGGCTTAAACAGTCTCCAGTTTACCAAAGCGACGAAAGCTGTTCGCGCGTTGAATTCGTAAGTAGTAATCTGTTTAACAGTTAATAAATAATAACGACTGAAGTTTTTGTTCACATAAGAAAACGTTAATTTCAGAATAATGGCGAAATAACTAAGCTATTATTATCGAAATTTACTTTTTTCTGATAGAGTTAAGGAATTTTTAAAACTAAAAACTTTTTTGCAACACGCATCAGCGTGTTGCAAAAACTTGCAGTATATATTAGATGAACAGATTGTTAGTGTTGAAACTTGACTAATGCATGGAATAATAATCCAACACAAAATGTACTTAGAACAAAACGTATTGAAACAAGAAAGTGTACACAATATTTACATATAGTCTTTTGTATATTCCTGGTAAGACCGTTCCTGGAGAATGTGTTGACTGAGTCGCAGTCGGGCAGAGTCTCTGGTTGAATCTCTTGATTCCTTCCTCTCTTCCCGGTACCAACCATATTTATATGGTCGGTACTCCACTATGCAAATTAGGTGGATCCTACCACAACAGTTAGCCTACTGCATTGGAGAATAAGGTTTTGAATTCAGAGATGCTCTTCTCCTAGAATAGTTGCCTAGTCTGTCCTGCCATGTACTTAGATTCTCTATCTATAAAAAGCAGGATGTGTGTTTAACGAATGCACGGACGCAATTTTCGACAGATTTGCACCAAAATGTACATGCACATGCTCCAAGTTAGAGGGAAGGCTAAGACCGACATTGCATTTCCCAACTTCCATCGATAGTGGAAATAATCGATTTTTTTATGCTTCTACGGCAGTTTTCATGTAGTTTGCGGCCATTTTCTACTGGACAGAGAACCTATAGCTGGCTGCCACGAATAGGCAGGAAGATTCTATTGGCCAGCGTGAGAGCCAACAGCTGACTGACACAAATGTTAACTACCATGCTGGCATGCAAAAAACATCGATAGCTGCATTCGTTACGAGGACCACAGGGCGGGGAAAATTTAAATCTGCATGGCATTTTACTCCAATTGGCTAATTCGCTTGCTTAAACTCAACGTTGATTCTGATTCCGCAGAACTGGGTTGGGTGTGAAAAAGTATTTGTTAACCGTTCATGTTTTTCGACTTGGTAACAACTTGTCGAACACCGATTTTAATCTTCTGGCAAATATTAATCCCACCGGCGTAATGCTTGATGGTGTCATACGGTTAGGTAAACGCTCAAAAATTTTGAAGTACTTCCTCATTTAATTTAAGACTTACTTTCTTCACCGCTCTTTTCAATAATCCCACAAAGCGTTCCGCTTGTCCCTTAGACCTTGGGAGATACGGCGGGGGTCGTGACATGTTCAATATAGAAGATCTTACAAAAATCTTTGAATTCTTTACCCGTGAATTGTGTTCCGTTATCAGATACTATGGGATGCCATATCTCGCAAACAGTTCATGCAAGAAATTTACAGTCATACCTTGGGAAAGGTATGAATCCAACTCTTCTCCCTGCTATGGATTAATTAGTAATACTCGTATCACTAAACCTTTATTATATAAAAAATTCTTACAATCTAAAAATATTTTCAGGCTTTAAATAACATTGCAAAGGGTTGATAATCGGTAGCAAACAAATCAGTAATAAAAATAATTTGATCTTTTAGGTTTTTCTTCTTGATTATGTCTCGCATATATTTCAACTTTTTCGTTCTGATTCTAAGATTAAATGTTCTTTTTGTTTCCATTTTCCTGAAAATGTCTTGTTGGACTAATGATATTCTCAATCTTTCTTGGGAATCACGTTAGTTACCTAAATTCTCATTTAACCTCCAGGAAATTTTCCCAAATTGATTCATATTTGCTATTATTTCCAACAGGAGATACAGAGGGAATATACAAACCCTGAAAACTCGCTGCATAAGGAAAAAAGAGAATTCAAAATTATGTCAGAGATACAGACGAGATAGAAGAAAACTTCAAAAGGTCTCCAACATTCCCAACAAGAAACCCGCACGCAACAGTCGTTTTTGTCGGAGGTTCAGAAAGCAAAGAGGAATGCTAAAGAAATATTGCGTCACTTACAATGATTTTACAATCTTGTATAACAGCCGATTCTGTCGTAATTACAGACGGAAGAGATTTAGGCTGCAAAGACAATGCGGCAATACAATCTCAAGATATTGAAGCTGGTTAGAAGGCAACAAAAACATTTGATAAATGTTTCTTTTAAATTGTAATACATTCATTAGCTGTCGCAAATATTTTAACATATAATTTAATTGTAAGCCTGCATACACACATCCATATATGGATTAATATATTGTCGACATAGAAAAAAAAACTCTTAGTATAAAAGAAGTTAACATTAGCCAGAAAGAGGCTTACGCAAAAGCGTCTCTCTCTTTTTAAATTTTGGATTTAATGTAACTATGAAAATAAAAACATTTCACTTCAATTTTGCCTTGATAAAGTCGGAAGACGAAACGCGTTTTTTTCATTTTTTCCTAATTTGTCTTATCCACTGAATTGTTCTGCGAATTTTGCTACATCCATATGTCTTGAAATATTGCTTTACGGTCTGCTATATTTATGGGTTATCGTGCTCAATGCCACAGAGATAGAGTTGTAACATTTTGTTCCTCGACTCAATATTTTGCATCCATAAGAATAATTATTTTTAAATCGATTTTTATTGCAACATTATTTTTTTTATTATTATGAACGTTATTTTTCAATTTTCCTAAAGAGTAAAATTAATAACAATCGATTATTAATTAGTGGTCTTAATAGTCATTATTAGTATATTAATACCAATCGACTGGGATCCATAATGCCTACTATTAAGGATAAACCGTGTATAATTTTCTATGTATCAAGAACAATTTCAAGTAAAAAAAAAAACTATGGCAAAATGGGAAAAAAATTTTCGTCCATTAGAACTTCATCTCACTAAAATGATGTCTACGTGATGCAACTACAAATGCACACGAATATGACTAGCAAATTAAAGGCTACTTTAGATATTAAATCCTTTTGCACTAACAATGCTGTTATCAACTGTTTAAATATTAAAAAAAGAAAAGAAATCTAAACTCATCTCCATCAATAACGAAACAACAAAAATCTACCGTCTCATCACAGCTATATGCGATTTTACATTTAACAATAATAAGGAATATCAGTGGGGTCACCTCTAAGTGTGATTCTCGAATGTATTTTATTCTAATTTCTTGAATATTGTCTTTTCGAAAATATTTTACCTAAACAATCAACATACTACCAATATATAGATAACGCTCTATTAAAATATCCCTGCAAAAACAATTTAGATAAAATAAATGATATGTCCTGGAA
>CAHIKZ030000898.1:0-10000 GCA_903632075.3 Acanthosepion pharaonis | reverse complement strand
GCGGGAGTGGTTTGTCTATTTATTTATTTATTTGTTTGGGTTAATTTATTTTAATTGTTTTATATTTTCATTTTGTATTATTTATTCTTTTCGGTTTTTGATGTTTTATTAACGTGGTAAAAATTGGTGTGTTATCCTTAGGTAGCTTATTTAATATTTTGTTTTTGTCTCGAAGATAAAGGTATTTATTCGTCCAATGTTTAGATTACTTGTCGTAGTCTAATGTTTTTTTTTTTTTTGGCGGGTGGACAGTTTTTAATTTATTCCTTTATTTATTTATTTGGGTTGATTATTTTTACTTGTTTATTTATGCTTATTTTTATTAATTTTAACGGTTATTTTAGCGGGGGCGATTTGTTAATTTGACAGTCATCGACAATATCAGCCGACAAATTAATCATAAACTGATGCTGGTGTCTCGATCTGCCCACAAATGTTGGTTGTGCAAATTTGTTATTTCATCTATTCCAAATGTTGCCTCATCCGTAATCAAGACTGAAGAAACAAACAACACGCCGGCAGTTTCTGCAGTAAATCATAGGCAAAAGTTCTCACGTGGTAAATGATCATAGGCCTGCAGACCTGCACATGAGCTAACATGCTAGAACGACTTGACGTGTGCTTTTGACTGGATCGTCTCGGATAGACTGTGGTCAGGCGTACGAGCGTATCTCGGCCTTCCTCGAGCAGGAGCTTGTGCTGCCACGGATCCTGTCACTTCAATGCGACGATAAACAGCTGAAAAGGTTGAATGACAATAGATAGAGCCGTGCAGCCTCGCGTCTATTAACATTCGCGCGACCGTATATATAAATCATATTTGCCTGCTCACAATATTAATGACCAGGAATTGTTAAACGGAAGACTTCTCATTTAACTCACAACTATACATGGTAATCGTTGAAGACAGAGTATTCACAAATGTACACGAATGACAAATGTAACCTAGTCTACATGGTAACACAGCGCCATCTACGGTAGACCTTTTTGTTAATATTAGTAACTGAAAAAGGAATGATTTGCGGATATATGTTTATATGGAATTTTGTTACCGCCCCCAAAATTTGTAAAAGTAATTTAATACACACAGTATATATATATATATATATATATATATATATATATATATATATATATATATATATATATATATAGACTAGATATGTGTGAGTGTATTTATACATATATATATATGCAGATGTATAAAACACACACACATATATATATATATATATATATATATATATATATATATATATATATATATATAGTGCCACGCAAAAGTTTACAACACATTACAAAAAATGTTTCTTTAGGGATTTCTAACACATTTAGATTAATGCAGATTTTACTGCTAATAATACCTATGTTTAACCCTTTATTCAAATAATCAATAAAAATATCCCACAAAGAAAATCGAATATTTAATAACGCAAAAGGTTACAATATATTTATCAAATCATCGATTAATATTTCATAGCGTAACCGTTATTACTAATTACAGCAAGCAAGCATTTAGAGTAGTCCCCTCTTTCTTAGCTAATATAATTCCATTGTTCACAAGAAAATTCCTTTAGTTCATGCTGGTTTTGCGGCTTCCTTCTTTGAATTCTCTATTTCAGCTCTCGCTATAAATTTTCACTCGGACTGAGATTTGGAGATTGACGTAATCATCTTAGAATGTCTATTCTATTTGAATGTAACCATGGTTTTGTAAGCTGTGCAGTATGTTTAGGATCGTTGTCTTGTTGAAAAGCCCAACGTGGTTTGAAGCACAGCGAATGTGCCCTCTGACGTAAATTTATCTCCAAAATATTCCTACAACATGTTCCATTCATCTATTATTTCAGTGTACCCTACACTTTGGGTACTAAAGCAACCCCAGTTCATGATTATTCCGCCTCCAAATTTTACTGTTGGGATAGTATTCTTCGGCGAATATTCAGTACTTTTCTTTCTCCAGACATTTGCGACAGCATTTCTGCCAAAAAGTTCAGTTTTCGTTTCGTCTAACCAAAGTACATTTTTCCAAAATTCTGCAGTTTAGATACAACGCTCGTTTGCAAAATCCAGTCTTGCGAGATCATGTTTTCGCATAAAAAGTGATTTTTTTTCCCTTGTAATCCTCGAAAAGGTGTCATAACAACGAAGCGAACGTATCCGTACCCAATTTTACTCCACTTACTTGTAGTGTAATTCAGGGCTTGTTAACAACGTTTCTCACCAATAATCTTGCCGTACGTTGTGTTACCTTTCTAGGATGAACAGAGCTTTTTTTGGAGGAATGTAATGATAGGTTCTCCAGCAAAGGAACTGTTGTACCAACTGAACTCAATTGCGCATTTAACTGAATAGATATCTTCCTATAATCATGTCCAGTTGTATGAAGGTCAAAAATATATATATATATATATATATATATATATATATATATATATATATATATATATATATATATATATATATATATATATATATATATATATATATATATATATATATATATATATATATATATATATATATATATATATATATATATATATATATATATATATATATATATATATATATATATATATATATATATATATATATATACATATATATATATATATATCTGTATATATATATATATATATATATATGATGTATATAAATATATATATATATATATATATATATATATATATATACATATATATATACACGTATATATATATATATATATATATATATATATATATCTGTACATACATATGTATATATATATATACATGTGTATATATATATATATATGCATATATATATATACATATATATGTATATATATGTATATATATATGTATATATATATGTATATATATATATATATATATATATATATATATATATATATATATATATATGTATATATACGTACACACATATATATATGCGGTTGTGTGTGTGTGTGTGTGTGTGTGTGATTCAATTTGAAAGTAAAAACTCATCTTGCAAATAGATTTACCATTGCTTTTACAGCTTATTCTCACTCGCCCTGACCTTTGCAACTGGAACCCACCATGCCACCCACAGAAGTGTAATTCCTTCCCCATTCGCTTAATATTTAATATTCTAATATTAAGAAATTTGATTCGGACAACTGCTTCCCAAATACTACTGCTTTGTGGAACAGACTTCCGGCAGGATGTTTTGCCATTCACTACGATCCTGACGTCTTTAAGTTTAGGCTTATCTTTACTCAACTTTCTGAGAGGTCATGGCGCATTATACGAAAATGAAGAGTAATTTATAATTAAAAGTAATTTCCCGTTTATATGGCTTTTGCAAAAAAGAAAAAAAAAGAGATAGAAACACTAACAAAGCAAATAATTTCCTTTTTTTTAAAAAATAAAATAAAAAAGGATCGCATTTAATAGAAACTAATAAAGACATTAATTGCATTCAAAAGACTTATTAATAGAAATGATCACTCAATTAGTCCAATTTTGAACGGGTTGATAATTCAGTTTCAAATGCAGACCAAATGAGAGGACGACCAGTTTTGGAACATAATTGAGGGAACAAATAACAAGTCAATAGGTTCATCCCTGATTTTACACGGACATGTTTTTTTTCTTTGTCAAAGCGTAGAATAGGATTACTGTTTAAATACTCTATAAGATTTTATTGATTATTTGGAAAATAGCATATGTGTTTATCACATTTAAAAAAGGTCCAAATGTTTAAAAAGAAATTAATTCATTGGGCATCAAGAACGTAAATATTAACCAAGTCCTGTTGTGGTCAAACATCCTAATTCCCTTCGAAATTCATCGATGAGATGTAAGCTACACTCAAAGAGCTTGTTCACATGGACTACTACTTTGTGGAACAGAGGATGCTTCCCCGTTCACTACAATCAAAATAAGTTCAATTCTAGAGTTAACCGTTATCTTCCCCACATAACCGCATAAGCTGTGCTTCTTAATCTGTAACACTCTACCTCGAGTGGCGCTTGGATTTTATACAAGATGAACATCATTGTAAAGAAAAATGAATATATATCAGGTCATGCCATAAGTTCTGTCTGAATTTTGAATAAAGAAAACAAGTGACCAAATGTTACATTTAATTACAGATTCAATCAACAATGTATTTTCCCTGATTATCTATGACTTCCTTCCATCTATTAACAAGCTTACTAATTCCATTACTGTAAAATTCTTTTGGTTTTGAATCGAAGAACTCACAAATGTCAGTTTTAAGTTCTTCCTGTGTTACAAAAGCTGTTTATTCCAAATGATTCTGTAAGCTACGAAATTAATGGTAGTCTGAAGGAGCAAGATTGGGAGAATAATGTGGATGAGGAATTTTCTCCCAACATTACCTCTTTTCGATTCACTAGAGCAGATCTATTTTCCTCAAAGCTTGGTTCTAACGCTCTAATTGCTGACAGTATATTTGAGCATTAATTGTTGCATTAGGTGGTAAGAATTCAAAGTGGATTATTCCTTGGCGATCCCACCAGATTGAAAGAACCTTTTGCCCATGAAGTTCCCTTCTCGTCTGTGGCTGTGGTCTTTCCCCTTTACCAAGCCACTGTCTACGACGCTTAACATTTCGATAAAAGATCCATTTTTCGTTGCCAGTCACAAGTCTATCCAAAAAAGGTGAAACAAGTTGGCGAGAATGGAGAGAAGAGCAGATGTCAACTCGGGGTTTGAGGTTGTTTTCAGACAATACATGAGGCACCCATTTTCCAAGTTTAGGAACTTTTCCTATTTGTTGAAGATGACGATGAACAGTTGTATTGTTTGAACTGAGAACCACTGCCAATTCCTCAACTGATAAAGCAAGATTTCCTTCAAGAGCTGTTTGAAGAAGCTTTTCATCAAACTCAACTGGACGTCCGGTTCGATCTTCATCTTCAAGGGTGAAATCTCCACCTCTGAATTTTGCAAACCATCTTCTGCAAGTTCTTTCATTCACACATTCCTCTCCATAAACTGAGTGAATGTTTCTAGCCGCTTCGGTTGCTGAGTTTCCTTTCTTGAACTCATAAAGCATTATGTGCCTCAAAAGATGCTTGGGTACTTCCATGTTAGGAGGGTTTTAATCAAACAAAATTTAATTTTATTGTTCTCTGAAATAAAATTTGATCAGTTTAAATGCATCTAAACATATAAATAATGTTCAGCTCCATTAGACATTATAAAATACTCTTTAAATTTTGTTCATTTTAAAAAAAGGTAAAATTCGGACAGAACTACATATCCTCAGAGTGAAGGTATCATAGAAGCAACTGCTATCTATCCTACATATCATCTCTGTTCTCTCGAACGCCGAGGCGAGTAGGGCACGCGCGTGAAAAGGCAACGGCGGTAGCACCGGGGCCGCGCCAACCGCGGCGACACGTGCACGCTGCCCGGCGTCGTCGTCTGCCAGATCCGAGGACCTCACTTGACCGTTCGATAGGACTTATCGATCCGGGTAATTTGCAACAGAACTATTTATTTTATTGTTAGATTTCCATCTATTTTCTGTGTTCTAGAAGCCAATTGATGCCATGAGAACGTTAATTTGCCTTTTGATAGATCTGGTTTTAATATTGCACGGTGTCAACCTACACCACTTCCTCTTGTGGATAAACAGTTTAATTGCCGATTATCTAACCACCCGGCATTTAGTACTAGGTTGCATACTAACGCTACAACTACCACTCATAGATTGGTTTGGGTTGGGTTTTTTACGGCATATCAACCTAATGTGTTATTTAATGCCGAAATTGTTTTATCGTTGGTAATTTTCTTTTTCAAAAATGTATTGCTAATAATATCTTTCCTTCAAAAAATCTATATCTGGTAATATTTTTTTCCAAATTTGTATTGATGGTAGTTTTTTTTGGGGTTTTTTGCCTAAAATATATTGCTGGCATATAATATCTTTTCAAAAAAATATTGCTGGTATTTTCAAAAGATTTATTGCTGGTAATAACTTTTTACAAAGTATTTCTGGTATTAAAACCTATTTTTACACTTCCATGGTGTTTTGACCTCACATTGGAGGTTAACTATTTACCTATAGCTGAGACCCCTAACATGTGCTACCACCCCGGCTCAGGGCGAACATGATAATAAAATCAAATATATAAAGGATTTAAAACTAAGCAATCATAAAGTAAATTTAGAGTATTTAGTAAAAAAAACAAAGACGGTAAAAATAAACAGAAGCCATAAGTGTAAAATTATAGGGTTCAATGCATCTTTTAATCATAATGTTCAAACTAATATCGGAAGAATTTTCCTAAATTTAATCCTTAACCATTTACTAAAATTATTTTTAACAAAAATAAGATCAGCTATAACTGCGTTAATAACAGACAGATCCATATCCTAATATAACAAATTATATTAAACAAATATATTTCCAACAAAGACAATGTAAATACTTCTAAAGACAAATGCAACAGCCGAAAAATATGATCTTGTCCCTTAAACGGTCAATGTAAAACTGATGACATTGTATACCGAGCTAGCATACATTCCGGTAATGATGGTAAATTTTATTTTGGTTCCACTGAAAATCCTTGGACATTTCGTTTCTGCTATCGTCGAATGACATTAGATAATATAAAATGCAAAAACAGCATTGCTTTCTCCAAATATTTCAGGCAATTAAAGAATGATAGCATTTCGCTTTTCATCACCTGGAATATTAGAAAAAGAGCCAAATCTTATAACGGGAAAGGAAATGCATGTAAATTATGTCTTGTTGAAAAATTGTAAATACTTAAATAACCCTAGTTTATTAAACAAGAGAAAAAAATTGATGGTTAAATGTGGAACATAAAATAAATATTAGCTTAAGTACGTTGATCCAAATTAATTTTTAATATAAATTACGGTTTATTTTTTAGGTAAATTGCTGTTTGTCTTTGTTCATATATATATATATATATATATATATATATGTGTGTGTGTGTGTGTGTGTGTGTGTGTGTGTGTGTGTGTGTGTGTGTGCGTGTGTAAAGTTCAAGTAAACTCCCTGTAATAAAACAATAATAATAACAACTCTAAAATAAAAAAATAAAAAAAAATCTTTAATTTAATTTACTATATATATTGTTGGATTGATGTGAGTTTCTGACCCTGGGTTTCATGCCCCTTGCGATCGTCAGACAAACTGATTTATTTTGAAATTTGGGATTTATTTATTGTTGCGTGTATCGGTGTTTTATGGCAGTGAGGGGAATAATTGTCATCGGAATGCCACTCATACATACGCAGGCACACATATAAGCACGTTTACGCATTGCAGCTCTCACAAACATAAATATATATGAACTGTGTGGGACTGGATGTATATGGACCTCCATAAGTCGTTGCATGCTTATGTACGCAATTGGATGCAGTATTCAATGTAGGAATTGTTTAGCGAATTTTCCAAGTGGCGGTGTCAACTTATAGATCATTCGTTTATTTTTTTTTGCGGAATAATGTTTTCTCACACACACACACACGCATATACGTATGCACACGTGTTCACACACCTATCTGTTATACTTAAGATGGGGTGGTGTAAGACTATGGTAGGTAAATTTTTTATTGTTTTTTTTAATTTTTTAATCGAGAGATTGAAGATTTTGAGGAGCCTTGGACTACCTTATAATTGCTGTTGTTCCCGAGTCCACCCTGGCCCGGAGTGGTAGCACCTGTTATGGTCCAAGCTGTGAGCAAATAGTGAACCCCCCTAAAATAAACAAAACACTAGGAAAGTATAAAAATACAGTCTCACAGTAAAAATACGCACAATACTTTTCAGGAAAATGTACTACTATTGGGGAAGTGTGGATAGATTAACGAGCACTAACGCGGAAACGGGAATCGGGGGCTAGGAGTTCAAATCCAGGCCTGGACTACCTCGTACAATTTCACACATGACATTGAAAAAGTCACAAAAACATCACTTTTCTCCCCGGTTAAGGATTAAATAATAAAATATCCAGGGCAGCCGAATCGACGAGAAGAATAACCGTGAATTCAAAATTTCTGGTGAGGATAGCAGAAAATCACTATGCTAATAAAAACAAAAGGAAGCCGTGGAGGGCCATGATCGTTGTTTGAGATTCTTGCACATTTAAAGACATGAAAAATTCCTAATACCGAAAAAAATAATCTGTATAAATAAATGAAATCTAAATAAAGAAAATTCTTTTCGGATCTTGGATATAATCATTGACTTTGACACCACCAAGTCACCCCAGGTTTCATTCTCAGGGAACAAATTCACTGATAACAGCTTATCGTGATTAATACAAATGAAATCGATGGTATTTGCGCAGACATTTAGTTTAACATTATAATGAATCGTATGATACCAAAGACAGCGCTGTCGAAATAAATAGGCTCGACGCATAATGAGATGTTTACTAGGGAAAGGCTAACTGAAAATCAAACAAGGTAAGAAAGAAAGAAAGAAAGAAAGAAAGAAAGAAAGAAAGAAAATGAACATAATAGAAAAAGAAAGAAACGAAGAAAGAAAGAAAGAAAGAAAATGAACATATTAGAGAAAGAAAGAAACGAATACAGAAAGAAAGAAAGACAGAAAGAAAGAAAGAAAAAAGAAAATAAAAATAGTAGAGAAAGAAAGAAACGAATGCAGAAAGAAAGAAAGAAAGAAAGAAAGAAAGAAAGAAATATGTAAGATAAAATAACATAAAGAAAGATAGAATTGAATATAGAAATAAAGACAAAATGAAAAACAGAAAAAATCGAGTACAGGAATAAAAAGAAAAGAAAAAAAAAAGGCAAGTAAAAAAGATGAAAATAACAGAAGGAAGTTTAAAGAAAATAGAAATAAATAGAAACAATTAACCACAATGAATAAATGCAGACGATAACATCCCAAAAGAGAAGGGACGAAGAAGAAGAAAAAAAGAATGGATGATTGATGAGATTCTCGACATGATGCAAAAGAAAAAAAAAAAACTCTGCCAAACAGAATACAGAAAAATTTAGACAATGAAATAAGGACCAAATGCAGACAGGCTAAAGAAGAGGGGATAAACAAAAAAATGTGCAGAAATACAGAGATTGAGTACCACCAACAAAGGAAATATGTACAAACAAATAAACCAACTAGGAGGACAGAAGACATGCTCTTCATCAAACTGTTTAAAAACCAAGATGGAACGCTCATATTAGAGATGGAAAAATTCTTCAACGCTAGAGCGAGTATATTGGAGAACTCTTTCACGACGAAAAAGAACAACCAGAAATACACAGAACTGCCGATGGAAGTGAAATTCTGAAAGCCGAACTAGAAGCTGCACTGTCCAAATTTAGCAGAAACAAAGTGGCAAGGCCAGGCAGAATTATAACGGAAAAGCTGACAGCCTTAGATGACTTTGGCATAGACAAGATCACATAAATGATAAATGAAATCTAAAACAGTGGGGATATACCGGAAGATCTCAGCAGATCTATCTTCATAGCAATGCCTAAGAAACCAGGTGCAAACGAATGTGAACTCCACCGAACAATAAAGAGCCACGTCTGATGAATAGAGCGCATAGCAGAATGAGGCCAGAGATAGGACGAGAAAACTGCTGGTTCGTTAAAGACACTGGAACAAGGAACGTGATATTCATGCTCAGAATGTTATCAGAAAGAGCAATACAAATGCAGAAGGACATGTAACTATGTTTTATAGATTACGCAAATGCCTTCCACAAAGATCTGTAGGAACTGTTCAGCAACCTTGATTTATTCGGGAAAGATATTACAATAATCAAGAACCTATACAGCAAATAGCATACATGCGCATAGAGAACGATTTCAGTGAATATACAAACCTAGAATGGAGCGTAAGGCAAGGAGTTGTCTTCTCACTGGACCTATTCAACCTATACAGGGAGGCAATTCTGAAAGTATTGATTATCCTACCGTGATTCAACATCGGCGGTCACAATCTTAACATAAGATACGCAGACGACGCAGTACTGATAGCACACACG
>CAHIKZ030000897.1:947500-951184 GCA_903632075.3 Acanthosepion pharaonis | reverse complement strand
GTTCTTAAACCTCAATCATAGTGTCATCAAATAAAAAAAAATTTATAGTGATATGAATATAGATTGGAGCTTTGATAGTGTTTGTATGTATGTAAGATATAATCTTAATTGTTTAAAAATAAATTTCAGAATCTGAAAGTTCTTATCATAAAATGGAGATCGATAACGTTAAATAAGAAAGAATTTTCGGTTTGTGAAGTGGAATTTTAAAAATGTATTTAACAACTGGTGGATTTAACCGAGGAAATAATTTCGCTTATCTGTCCCCCCCAATGCTTAACGTCATCACAACGCATAAATGGCTATCGGGCTTGGATTTGAAGAATTTAAAAATTAAACAAAGAAAAAAAAAAGATTCGCTGAAGATGGCTAGAAATATGGTCTAAGACTAGATCATAAAATTTTGGACAATGTTTTGGTTCGTAGGATCCGAATTTTTTTTTTTTTTTTTTTGCGTAAATAGGATAGCGAAAAATGAAAGAAAAGGAAGTTACTTCTTTGGGTTATTTTAATCTAACATATGCTTTGCTCTAGGTTAAAGATTTAAAATAAACGTCATTTAAGTTTTCATTTGAAGGCCTTTTAGACAAAACCTGCATTAGATATTTATTTCTTTTATTGAAGAATAAAAAAAACGATTCTAAAAATTGAAATCAAGTGGGATAACGGTTAATAGGACAAAAATAGAATCAACGAACAAAAACAGTTTGCGTTTACTTCCCAATAATGACCCCGGAGGAAAAAAAACATGAATCCATCTTTTCTCCCTCCAGATATGGATAAAATAACTGGGAAAACTGGACTCTTTAGTTTTAGTTGGCAACCAATTTAGAAGTAAGAAAGTTTTGAATTGAAAATCGTAAAGAATTATCTTTGTCAAGAACAATGTCCAAAAGGACATGACATTTAAAGAGACTGTTGCTATAAATATAAGTAGTCAAGGGTTTATTCAAATTTTTGTCTTTATTTTCGGGTAAATCAGGAGAGAAATATGTCGTAATAATATTCTTAGATCGGGGAGTTCATGTTTTTAACGATAAGACATAAAATACTGTTCTAAAGATATTAGAACCACTAATACAAAAGAAAAAATACAAAATGAAGAAAATACAAACTTTTTGTTTTTGAATAAAGGCGACAACTAGAAATTTTATGGCTTCTTAGTTATTAGGACGTTGATCGTTTGAAAGCTTTTTTTAATGTCAGTTATGGTCACCAGCAAGATAAAAAAAAAAAAGATGCAAGTTTCAAAATGGAGACGTCAGCACCAAACAAGTACATAAGTTTAAATATTTGGGAAGTGTTTTAAGAGAAGACGGAAAATGTGACACCGAAATCCGAAGATGCATTACCAGAGCAAAAGAGGCTTTCCAAAAACTAAAAGTCTTAAGAAATAGGAACTATAGATTCAAACAGGATTTATTAACAATGTGCGCAATATAAGATACGCAGATTACACTGTTAATGGCTGACACGGAAAGAAAACTACAGAACTTCTTAGGGTAGCAAAAGAAAGCGAGCAAAAAGGACTAACCATCAACTGAACACTTGCATTCAGCGAATTCTTCATAAGTCCAGTATGGTAAGCAAGTGGGTGACAGTACGTGGTTTGGGGGAGGAAACAGAGGGAAGGAACTTGTTGAGCGCTGCAAAGGGATGTGGAGAGACATGATCGCCTACGCCCTGAAAGGATATGGCACATAAAAAGAAGAAAGACGTTATCATAACTCTTGTGGTTAAGCAATATCTTTTGTTTTCAGATCAGTGTGTGGACAGTTAAACTAGGTTTTTCATGTTTCCTTTTCAATGTGTTTTGTGCATAATTTAAAAACACAACATTATAACGGCAGTATAATATCTAATTGAATACAATGGCCGTGATAGAGATCCGTTTGCTAACTAATTTGCCCTGCCACGTACTTAGAGTTAGGAGAGAAAGCGGGTTCAAGGGTGTTAAAGCGAAGTGAAGGAAAACAACTTCGATCGAAGCTCGAACTTATACCACCGATTTTCTTTACCGTGTCCATAATTGTTACACCACTCCGCACTTCTGTAAATAAATTAAAAAAAAGTTTAATTATTGTAATCAAAACCTTTCATTTCCAAAAGTGCCGAGTGGCCTAACGATTCTATAATTACAATCGTCTGTTTATTTAATTGACTCCTATCATCAGTTGTGAACTGTAGGTCAATAATTTTTTTGTTTTTCATTTTAAATAGTACATATTTACGAGGGGTTACGGGAAAGTTCATAGGTTGACCTAATTCCTAAAACCACTTCAAATGATGAAAAATAAGATTATTTTTTCTCGGAAATGGTCGAGACCTTTCCAGTATATATATATATATATATATATATATATATATATCGAGAGAGAGATAGATAGATATATATATAGAGAGAGAGAGTAGGCAGGCTAGAGTCTCCAGTTCAATTTGAAATTTCTCCTTAGTGTTCATTTAAAAATAAATAAATATCTACAATTCATTTCCTGCATCTTTTATTCTTTTTTATTTTATTTTATTTTTCGTCTATGAAACAGCGTTCTTCCCATGTGTCATCTGTGTAGTTTTTAAAAAATATAAGATATACTTTGTGTCCGATGAGCTTGAAAACCAGCGAAACTTAAGTCACACTCCTAAACGTAAGTATATATATATATATATATATATATTTATTATTATTATTACTTCAATCATTATTTTTAGTGGATACTTGTCTTTGAGTAGAAACCCCTTTTTTTTAAACGATGTGTATTACATCTCCCAACCTGCACACTAGAAAATAAAGAAAATGTGACATATGCACATACTTCTTCGGCTTTTATAGCATCTCCAGCATTCGTGTTCAGAGTAATAATATCTACAAAAATCTGTATTCTGATGATTGCTCATTGGAATTCTGATTTTGTAAAGTAGGTCGGACCGAGAACCTTTTAGCACCATTTTTCTATAAAAGTTCAGTTCCAGGTGAGGTTGTCCCTATACGCAGCACCTCCTCATTGCACCAATAGCGTAGAGTCAGAGTTAGTGTAAATGCTTAAGGCATTTCCAAAGGAAAGTGCCACAAATGCTGAACATATTCTGTAGCTACCCACTCATACGCGTGAGGCAACTAGTCTAGAAAATGGAAAAATCTGAATTCAAAAATGGAGTAGGCAACGAGGAAGCATTCTACTAGCTTTCTCTCTCCTTAAGTCATGCTAATTCATAATTTACAGGTATTAAATTTAAGGAAGCTGTGGAGAGCCGTTATCATGGATGCATGAGACATTTAAAGGGAGGACCTTGCTAGAGGTGATTACATTGTTTCAACGGTTCATGCAGAACTTCCTCGTGCCACACTGTCATCAAAGGCAAAGGCGCAATCATATTGCTATGTCTTGTGTTTGGGATCTTCTAAAACTAAAGTTTATAAAAACATACTTGTGGTCGTCCATGACTCAAGACATTAAATTCTTTTGCTATTCTGTCATTAAAAAATGATCTTGTAAAGTAGATAGGTGTAAAAAATGCCATGAAAAGATTTGAAAATGTAAAGGCTAGAAAAATGTTTTACGTAGGACAATGAATGTTTTCTTTAGCTTGTATTAAGTTGTATATTATAATAAACTCATTATTCTACATTTAAAAAGTGATACTTGAAAGGATGCCGAAATTCAGCTTTTCCGGAAACCCTAGTGC
>CAHIKZ030000897.1:805000-942500 GCA_903632075.3 Acanthosepion pharaonis | reverse complement strand
CCGGCATATTTTTCAGTAGTAACTGACTCAGAGATTGAACTCTTGTATTTCAGGGAACCAGGTGTGCTTTACCAGTACTTCTATCTACAAGGCCATGTAAGTTTAAAAAAAACTGTCAGAAGATTTCATAAAGTGTGTAAGCGGGGGATTTGTCGTAATATAAAACGTCGAATAGTAAGATAATGCTAGGTACTATCTTTCGTTGCGGTCTTTTATCAATGGGAGACTAAATTAATTCTGACAGGGCAAAGAATACAAAACACTATTTGGTCAAGCCAGCGAATAAAGGACAGATTGTGGGGATAGAACCAGATCTACCTGGGCTAAGTTTGTCATCCACACATTTTGTTATTCACGCTACCATTGTTTCTTTATAAAGGGTCTTTTTCTTGGTCGGCATCAAAGAATATATGAGAGAGATTTTTACATACTTCGTGTTTATTTTGTTCCAGCGAGAGTATAAGCTGTGTTGTATTCACAGTTTCACGTATATTTTTGCCCATGGCTTTTTTCTCAGATTTATTTGTACACTGGGAAGTTGTCTTTTTACGCACCCAACACTGTAATCCTATTAACGAGGCAAGGGAAAGAATTTTAAATTGGTTAAACAGCGGTAGGTGTAATATTAAATTAGTATTTTCCTGGTATCAATTGGTCCGTTAATATCGTTAATCTGATATCATTGCTGTTAGAATATCGATGGTGTATTCTTTTCTTTTATAGGGTGCACTAAATGAGAAACTTGTAGCTAATTGGTTAGAATTGGTAGTTTATAATTCATCCACTTATCGCTCCTCCCATGTTTAACTTACTCGCGCCTCTATTATCAAACTTTTCCTTTCTTTTCTTATATTGATAATTACTAAACTGAACTTAGTTCACTTCGAAGCTTCCCGTGGCTCCCAGTGAGAATCGAACTCACTACAAGAGCAATAGACAGAGAGACTAGCTTGTTAACCATTACACTAGGTAAAGGCGCTCTTTTTATTCTAATCTTATTCCTTTCCTCCTCGTGTTTTTTTTTCTTAACTTCTCTATAGACAATTTCATACTTCGACTTCTAACATATTAACTAACCACTACTTCTTTCAATGTTATCTGAGTCTGTTTTTTTTCTTCTTTTATTATAGCTTAAAAAACGGACATCTTAAAAGTATATATTAATATCTGCAAATATATTGAAACAAAGGGTGGGGGAGCAATGATAAGAAAAATATTACTCACCGTAAATTGATGCAAAATGTAACAAAAATAAAAAAGGGCCAATATGATATCGCAATATAGATAACAAATAATGCATTTAGACGCCACAAACATCCCTTCTGCTTGCAAAGGGAAGGTTGCTTAGACTTAATATATAGAGTCTCAAGCAACTTTATTAAATAACTATAGCATCTCAAGAAAGCAATTAAATGTAATCTGTCTGTGATTTATATTGCTGATTATCTGTTAGCATTTTCCCTCCCCCCTTTTTGCAGTCTCTGTGGACACCTTTATATGTTTTATCCTTGATTGAGCGCTAAACAGCGAGGACCGATAACCATTAACTCTCCCTTATTTATTTTTGTTTCTTTTTTGTTATATGTTGTTTTTTATCTTTGCTTTTCGCTCTTTGTTTTAATAAAATTATGTATATATTTATATATACTTTTGAAATGTCCATTTTAAAACCATTCTAACATTTTGTACCCCCAGCCGTTTTTACCCCTTTTTTTACTTTTATAATATTAATTTCTTTCTTCTATATTATTCACTTTCCTTTCTTTTTTCTTTTTTCTTAATCTTTACTCCCTTCTGGCGTCGATATTTTTTAAAATTTTCTATTCAGTCTTAGACATCTTACTATTTGTTATATTTCGTCTTTTCTCATTCTCCTCTTTATGCTTTTTTATTACACTTCTTTAGCTTTTCTTCTTAAGAAAAGAAAATTATTATTTCAGATGTCATTGGAATCTTGCTACTGACTTTTTACTATCGGACATTTTCTTTTCCGATTTACGGCATTTTCGGTTTTTGGGGAAACAATGGTTAAAAATCAAGATAGCTCTTTCTGAAAAGTAAAGAACCTCTTTTTTCCTTTCATTGTCTTTTTTAATACACTTTTCCCCCCTTTTCTGTTCCATTTATCTTCTTCGTCACTTTTTTCTATTTATAATCTATTTTTCTTTCTTTCTTTCTTTCTTTCTTTCTTTCTTTCTTTCTTTCTTTCTATGCTCTTCTAATTTTTTTTATTTTCGCTTTGGTTCATTCAAACTGTTCTTTTGTTACTAACAATTTTGGATCCTTCATTATTAGTCACCTTACTATCATCGAATGAACACACAAATTTTGAGGATGAATTTTATGAAAAACAACACTTTTACTATAATTTTTCTATGCAATATTCTATGAAAAGTCACAACTGGCTGATAGTTTCTGAACAAGAAAACTGAAAGGAAGGAATAAACGGATAAAAGTTGAATAACGAAGTCATTTAAAACTCTTTAAAAACAAAGAGAAATCTTATGAAAAAAAAAAATGGTAAAATTGAATGAAATTGCAACGCATGGTACCAAAAATGTTAAAAGAATGGAATATGTATAAAAAAACTGAAACAAGAACAAATTTTTTCTTTGTGAATTTTTCTTTTAATTCAGTCCATTTTAAAATTTTTATATTTCCCCCTTTTAAATTGTTACTGTATATTTCCATCCTTGCTTTTATATATATATATATATATATATATATATATATATATATATATATATATATATATATATAATGTTGTGTGTGCCCGTCGCCTGATTGTTTTTTTGAGTGTGGGATTCGGCCTTTAAGTCAATGCAGCTGCGAGTAAAAGTGCTTTTATGCTAATGCACTTATGTGATTTCTGTGAGGTAAGTGACTGATTCTTATATTGGAAAAAGTCATGAATAAAAAAGACAATTTCTTTTTTTTTTATGATATACAATAAAACATCTTTTTTATCAATATGAGCGATGGAAAGTGAAATAATATCAAACGATGAAAATGTTTTCGCTGAGTATTTTATCTTGTAAGAATTAAAACACTAAAATTAGTTCACCTCATTTTTTTATTGCGGGTCGGGGAGAGGGAAATGATTTTCGGGTCGGGTAGCACCCCACTCGGCGACGGGCTTATAACAGACTATTCTAATGTACGGTCAAGGTATCCTTTTTATTTATTTCTATCTTTTACAGGACGGTTACTATCCATCAGTCTTACTTTTTATGGTTCATATGTAGAAATCTGAAATTGTATATTTCTGTCATGTCATTGCCTTTTAAGAATAAAGTAAATATGATATATATAACGTTGTTTGTTTTTATCCCTCTCTCTGTTAATCTATTTATTATATATTCTTCCTCTCCCTGTTAATCTATTTATTATATATTCCCCCACTCACTGTTAAACTATTTATTATATATTCCCCCTCTCTTTGTTAATCTATTTATTATAACGAGTGATATCTACCCGATATCTGAAAATGTGCTTTGGGTAAAATTTAACCGAGTTCTTTCTTGATATTAGATTCATTAGATCAGGGTTTGAGTATACCATGTAAATTTTTAATTATATATCTTTTCACAGGCGTTAACATCAGATGAATGTCGCAGCTAGCGTTGGAATTTGAAACCCTACCGCCATTTTTATGGACACGCGCATAAAAGTATCCCGTAGCACGCTCGCTCTCTCTCTCTCACTCTATCCCATATAACTTCGTCACTGATGAAACGTATCATCTACCACTTGTGTTCACGGTTGCTCTTTGGTCTCCGTAAATATTCAGCAATTGTTGATGAATGTCAATTTCCACATGGAGAAAATCAATGAGTTCCATCTGTTTCGTATCCATGTTTATGTCAGACGCCATTTTGCTAGATTGTCATCTGTAGTAAGGCAAAAAATGAGTTATGATAATAATAATAACACAAATCTATTACACCTAGCAAAAACACGTAAACATTCCCACCATCCATTCAATACAGTGTAAAGAAAGGGATTGTGCAAATATCACGTGGTGATTCAAACACATAAGATCAGAAGATTAACTTCAAGCGTACTCTTCAGAATAACAACTACCCTGCAATCATAACATCATTTTCTACAGGCAGAAAGAGAACGGTCAAGGAAGAGGACCAGAAAACTACTACGGTCTGTCTCCCTTACGTCAAGTGCTTATCGGAAAAGATGTAGATCTGCTGTCTATAAATATCAGGACAGTATTCAAAGCCGCTCCTACTTACGGAGAAATCTCTACTTAGTCAAGTCTAATAGAGAGGAGAACATAACCAAACACTGCGTGCATTTCATCCGTTACAGTTGTGACGAAGGATACAAAGGTGAAACTAGGCGCCCCTTAAAAGCAAGGATTGAAAAATATTGAAAAACCGCAACTAGGAGCGAGGCAACTAAATCTGGTTGATCATATATGAAGAGAAAAGAGTAATCATCAACCCTGTGGAATAAAGTAAAAATACATAAAAAGACAGAGAACACTGGAAAGTCCAACATCTGCAAGAATAAACACATATGCTAGGCTATGAGGCCATCTTAGTAAGCATAATATAGAAATAAATATAATATGACGCCCATTAAGATAGAAAGGGAAATAACAGCAAAGCTTCAACTGCAACAGCCGCGTTAGAAAAGTAAAGAAAAGCCTCCTGAGTGCAGTCAAACGTGACAAGTAGCAACAACAATTTCATCAGCAGGCAGCTTAGGTTTAAGGATCCAAGTTCTCCACTCAGGATTATCTCGCGGGACGATAGCCTAGTGGATTAAAACGCTCGTTTGTGATTTTCATAACAGTAATATAATCAAAACGGGTAGTGTGTACTTTGATTAGTAAGGTCCCCGCAAAATTTAAACTTGTTCTATACTAAAAAAAAGTATCAGGTAACAACATTTAAAATTGTTATCTGACTAATGCTCTTTATGCAGCGTACATAAAACATGATATCTGCTAATGAATTCAGTTGATTTATCTGACTATGACGAGTGGTGTATCTGAAAAAGTCGAATTCGATACTAAGCTAAGTCTTCTGAACTTTTCCCTATCTTGGTTAATATATATATATATATATATATATATATATACACACACAAGAGACTACGAGACGAGCTTACTAACAATTGCATAAGTCCTAGGTGCTTCTGTGTAAGTCAGTTTATATTTAACATCATTTTAAAAAAAATTATAGCTTCAGGGATTTAGCAATTTGACTTTACTTTTGTTGCTTTACTGTAAAATTGTTTCGTATTCGTATCCGGATGTTAATCTGTCCCGTCCCACTCAAAAGTTGGTGCCCGTGGTCAGCTTGCTGTTATATAACTGTGGGACTAATAAATAAAAAATCCATCGATTTCTTTACAAATTGCTTTGTTTACGTTAGAATACGAAACTGAGCAGATATGTCTTTCGAGAGTGAGAGAAAAATCTGTGTTTAAAGGCACTATTCAACTATGCTTGGTCATCGACGCACTCTGTAGCTGAGAGGTCAAAGCACATCAGATCTAATGACGGTTTTCCCCTAGGTTCGAATCCTGCTGGATAGTGCCTATTTTTCTAATAAGGGAAAGGTGTGAATCCTCTTCTATATAATAGCTGGAGGGCGAAGAATAGCAGGGCAGACTGGGTTCTATAGCCTTGGATTGCAACTGGTCTAGGAGAAGGACAACTCTGAATTCAAAACCTGCGGAGGGTCGTTTGGGGACCTTGTGGCACTTAATGCACCAGGTCTCTGTATTCGGCCCTTCAAAAAGTGTGGATGGTTCTGCACGAAACCTTCACCACTATAATCAAATCTCATGTGCTGTCGGTTTCCTAGGAACTGATCTGCTTGCCCCTCATACGTCGAATTCGACGGGAGAGTCGACTATATATATATGAGGGAGAATGTAAGTTTTTATATATAATAACAATGTTAGCATTTTCCTGTTTATGCATAATTATAACCAACGTTTGATTCAGAGTCGTTCTTCTAAATTGGTTCCCACCCAAGGCAAGAGTGCCCAGTAAACCCTACTATTTAAGCCATAACTGACAGGAGAACAAATGAACGCATTCCTTTCCCAAGAGCATAAGTACAAACTCAAGCGACTCTGCTAGAATTTGAATTCAGCTCACCGATTATATTTTCCGCGCCCATACACTATAACCGTTATACTACATGCACATCCATTGTGATTATGACGGTATACAGTCTCTCCTACAGAGTTAGAACTATTGTTTTATTTTCGCATCTCACGCTCCAGTGACTGTTGTCCTTTATTTTAATGCAATTCGACTTGTAATATATCACCAAGAAACGTGCAACAATATATTATCAAAAACGTCATTGTATGTATTGTTGATTGATTTGTTTTTATTTTTTTACGGCTTCTTATTTATTTAAAGCAGAAACATTTAAAATTGTAGGAGGTCGGTTACAGTACCCGGTGTTTCCAAGCGGTCCACCGCTTAAATACTTGACACTGCAAAACTAAGGTGACCCAATGGGAACCGGTGTTTACAACTTGGTATGACCGGAAGCCCACAGTAACGCAATTGATAAGAACAAAATTAGTTCGGAACAAATTATATTTCATTTGTTAATGTAAAGAATAAATTATTTGCGTATATAGATATTAAGGCCTAGTGGGATTTGCACATTTTAGAAACTTTTACAAGACTTCCATTATAAGATACGGATTGTGTAAACGACTTCAAACACTCTTATATATAGATATAAACACATTACGAAGAGACATAGAATTTGGTTGATTAATTAGTTTTATGGCTTATGTGATTTAATTAAATTATTGCGGCTTTGTGGGTTAATTAAAACCGAAACATATTTCGGATTGTAGGAGGTTGCTTACAGTATCCGGTATTCCTGTAGGGATACAGAAGTTACCTATCTCCTTTTGGTGGGGATAAGTCACATGGTCACATGACAGCCGCTTAGTGACGTCACTCGATATAGTGACGGAAGCGGCAGTCAAAACCAGTTCCTTTTACAGTGACAAACCCAAAGATTGCTTTCTTTAACCCGGCTGTTCATGACCCGAGCACAAGCTAAATCTTCCTCCCCAGTAGCCTACATTGTGCCGTTTCCCCTTGGGAATATATCTTTCCCAGATATAGAATGAAACTTCAGCTCGCAGTCTTCAATTTGGGAAAACTCAAGACTCGCTGTTTCCCGTTTTTTGGAATACGTCCTCGTCTGGGGCATAGATGAATCCGATACATTTGAATCTGGAGTCCTAAATATGGCTTCTCCAGATACACTCTGCTTTGTTCTATAGATACATGCGATATATTATTCACCATGTGGGACGAGTATATATGTATATATAATTTTGTGTATGTCTTAGTAGTATAAAAGTCTCTCTGCGAAAAAAGCATGTTTGTCATTCTTTTTCCTTTCAGCTATTCTGTTCCGTCCGCGAAGTACGGTGTTATGTCGTCCACCGGGGTAGATTGTTCTACTTCCACTTTCCATGTCTCAGTTATCTCTCTTTAACTCAACTCACGAAGTTTTTGTTCACTACTGCCATAGCCAGGTATTGAACTCAAGACTCTTTGGGGTAAGTCAATGGCTTCAACCAACGCTTTTATTTCGGCCATGTGTCCTTGAGGACATCAGTGTATGAATTTTGGGGAACTATAAACTTAATGACTCAGTAATCATTTTTACCAGTGCTCATATTGCAAATTTGTTGTTATTATTGCTTTTCTCTAGCCCTCCGTATTACTGATTCCCATATTGTATTCATTTATATGCTTGGCCGCCTTACAAGATTTTTGTTTTCACATGGAACTCGAACAATCTATCCCGGTCGATGAAATAAAAGGTTCAGTTCGAAATTCCAATCATTTGACAAAAGTCAGAGCGTACAATGGACGAAACCTCGTGAACATGGCAATAAAGATGAGGACAACGATCCAAACAATGTAAATAATTACAATACATCATCTCAGAAATATAGACATATATCATGGGCATAGTAATGTCCATTACGAGGAAATATAAATGGGAGACTAAATCTTTCTATCATAGCTGTTTCCCATTATATTCCCAAGCAGTCCCCTGTCGAAGTATCGACCAGGTTCGACATTGCTTAACTTCGGTGATTGAACGAAAATCAATGTTTCCTCGTGGTTTAACTGAAAGGCATTGTATGTACGATTATATTGCTGTCGTCATATGAATATATCGCTATGTGACAGTGAATCATTAAATTTATTCGTAACACAATTTTATCTTCCCCGCAGGTTCTTCCAAAAGAAAGTAGTCGACATTCCAATACGTAGGCGTGTCACAAGGTGGAATAATGGTTAGCGAGCTAAACTGATTGGTTATTATTATTGAATAGTGTCTTAGTTGAATTGCCGGTGGATAAAGAATAGGAAATCGAATTCCAGTCGAGTCAGTGATATTCATCTACGTGCAAATATCCCTGGAAAAACGGATGAATCCAAGTCTTCTCCCGCCTAGCTAAAGGTTAAATAGCAGAAGAGAGTCCTTATAGCCTCGATTGGCAACCAGTCTACCACAGAAAGTAACGATATCCCACTGCGGGACTTCTTTAGTCAAATCAACCATGAACTGAAAAGAAACATGATCGCCCTAGCGTGCTTCACGCTTGGCAACTAAGGAAAGAGTTTGAACCTAACTAGGTGCGCTATACTTCTGGTTTTGTGCCAAACAAAAGCTAAGCTGAGTAAATGAGGAAGGAACTCCAAAGCGTAACTAGTGGGCGTGGGGGACTGTGCTTATTTCTTTTCTGTCTTTTTCTTTCTTTTTTTTTTTTTAAAAAACCGACCGACTTGTACGCAATTTTTCTTGGATTTGAATTAAGTATCTAGATGTATTTTTTAGAGATAAGATTTGCCGATTTAATTTATCAATATTTATTCAGACTGAAGAAACTCAATATCGTTATTCATTTCTTATTTTTTTGCTATGCAGTAATCTTACTAAGTATTGTTTAATCGACATATGATTAAGCGAAGGTTCAATCCCAAGTACTGTCTTGACTTCTTTATTTCCCATTAGTCACTTATAGAAAAAACAATGACATTCAAAGTTTTTATAAGGACATAAAAATACTGTGACTAAAACATTTAGACACTATGTTTATGCGTGTATAGGCATGAGTGTATGAGGGGTGTGTATGTGAGAGAGAAAAAGAGAGATAAAAAAAACGCACAAATACATGATTATACATGCATAAAAAACACATTTCCGTTACAATCTGAATATTTGTGTGTGTTGGGTGGCATATTTTATGTTTTTCTTTTATGAACTGTCAAATGCCAAGTCAGGTGATTTTCTGTAAATTAATCAAAACCATAAAAGTAATTTAAGAAGCCTTGGCTTAGTCTGGCACACGGTCAATAAATGTCGGATCCATGTAAGGATTGAACTCACTATACTAGTAATGGTCGATAATCATGGATCCAAGCGAGGCGCCACTAGGTTTTTATTAAGCTTAGCGTAGTCTGACAAAAGATCACAAGTGTGAATGACTCAATAATGATTGATATCACTACAGTCGCTTAGTTTGTTGTATTATTCTTTACACAAATGCTCGTAAATCCATCTCTTCTCTCTCTAGCTATGGGTTAAATTGTGACGCTATAATTGGGACACTCACGTAGAAGGAGATGGTGTGTTATTTTATCTCGGTCTTAAACGTTTTATGTATTATGATCAGACAATAAGGTCTTCTTGATGCGGTCTTCAAGGATCCCACTCATCCATACCGTGCAAGTGAATCTTTGATTAAACAACAAAATATATTGGAGACAGGATATAAGAATTCGAAGCGGTGTAATGGTTAGCAAGCTTGGATTGCTAGAACAATTACGACTGAATAGTGAGCTCGATCCTCACTGGGTGCCCCCTAATTTCGGCCTTGTGCCACATCTAAGCTACACTTGGAAAATCGCTATAAGACTTCATTTCTCGCTGTGGTTTATATTTTTACCTTTCGTCTCCTTGTGAGTTTGCAATTAGCCTTTCCCAGTTTTGGGTGCACAAAGATACGAACGAGACGCAACGCTGCGTTTCATTGTCTAGCTGGTGAAATACTGAAAGAGGGACCCGTTGTATGTTTATAAAAAAAAAACAGTATATTGGGTGGCAACCAGTCTTAGAGAAGGAAAACTCTGAATTTGAAACCATGAAGGAGGCAACAGGAAAGTTCATTATCATTTCCAGGATTATATTGCCTTTTATCATATGTCGGAAGGTATTCTCCAGTTTCCAAAATTGTCTGTCTGAAAGTGTGCATTCCAAATAATATGCATACAATATTAAAAATCCTTTATTTTCTTCCATATTAATACATTTACCATTACACAGATTTTTATAGTGGAGTTTCCAACATTAAATAGCATTTGAAAATGCTGATGGATGTTAAAACTTGACAAAAGTTGGTTTTTGTATAGCTAATTAATTATTTAATAGACCAAACTGTAGCAAAAAATTAAAATGGCAGGAAATTGTAATTTAATAGACAAAAATCGAATACCGGCTTATTATAATTCAATAAACAACAAGTTCTATAGAATTCCAGGCTATTGTAAATTTGTAATTCATTTTATTCAGATGAATATTGCAGTCAATGAGAAACCTGTGATTGTTTTATCTTCGCCTATTCTGGAATATGCGGAGAAGTGCTTGAAAGGGCACAACACTGGTCATTTTCAACCTCCAATCTATGACGTTTCGTTTTAATTTGCAACAAAGTTGAAAAGCTTAGCTCACAAAGATATGTTGACACAAATGGAAACATGCACGTATTACCCTTTCCGACATTTTCGGGTAGGAATCACACACCAAGGGTCAAAATTCTGTGATTGATTTCTCATCGAACATATCTCTTGCTCCCGAATCAGTTTTCAGCTCTAGAAATTCATCTTGACAATCATCAGGAACTTTTTCAACTGACAATTTGAATGGATTTCGCACTAAATCCAACTCATCATCATTGAGTTTATGAAAATATTGGCTGAATTCATTTTCCAGTGCTGTCAGATGCTGAAAAAATTCATTTTTTTGCCAGCTCTGGAAATTACGATCTCAGATAACCCACATTAAATTCAGCCTTGTGCCACATCTGACCGCGTGGGGCGGTTTGTAGATATCCTACAGTTGGAGATTCATTGTGGAATTCACTTGACTCACTTCTAGTAGTTGACTACTACTTCTACGCGCCACTGTGTTGTTCTTGTCCTAAGTATTATCGTTCATTACCAACCTTCGTTTGATTATTCTATTCAGTAACCTCCCCTAGGTTACAACACAAGGCCTCTGATATTTTGCAAAAAGTTTCATCTTTCCCTGAATCAGAAAAATGTTTTGTGAGGTGATATATGTGGGTGCTGTACGGATGGAGCACCAGCTATTCTGGGAACAAAATCAGGATTTCAAGTTGAAAAAGCGACCTTCAAAAGTGAAAGGCTTTCATTATATGATCTATCGTCGGGCACTGGCCTCAAAAACACTTCCAGCTCCAACAGGGAAGGTTTTGTGGATCAAACAATTCAGATTGTGAATTTTATTGGAAGAGCTCTCAACTCGCGACTGTTCAAGCAGTTATGCATTGACATGGATTCAGGCCATCATTTGATTCTATTCGACACAAATTTTCGATGGCTGTCAACAGGAAAAGTAACTGAACAAATATTTGAGATTAGTGATGGGCTAAAACTATTTTTTGATGCTCAAGGCAAAATGGAATTTTTTGTCTGGCTGGATGAAGAATGAATCATGCACCTTGCCTATTTGGTTGATATTTTTGAATAACTGAATAAAATGAATCTTTGGATGCAAGGAAGGAATACGAACATCATAAAATAAATTTTAAAATATTTATGCTTGTTTTTTATTCAATCTGCAACATGTGACGCACAATATATATATATATATATATATATATATATATATATTTATTTAAAAAAAATATGATTCCTTCGCTACATAAGAGTTCTTATGTTTCAAAAACAAGAGCCGAAACCCTCAATATAATTATTAAAATTAAATTGAATTAAGGTATCAAGCCTTGTTTCATCCTCAAGCGAAAATTTATGAATAACCAATCTTGAAATTTACGCATCTTTATAAGCATGTTCGCCCACAAAATTAATTACTATGGAAACGGCTGGGGCGACCATTTTGATAAGGGGTCTAACAGTTAATTTTTATCCGCATATCAGTCCCCTTCGGAAAGAGTTCAAGCCGAGGTAGGGTGGGGGCATCCATTTCAAAGCGAATGATGGCATTCATGTGCACACATCGTCTGGTCAGTTACAGTGAAAGATAGCTTTTGGCACCATGGTATGTCGTGAAGTGTCTAGAGAATTTTGTTTTATTTTATTTTATCTATTTATTTATTTGTTTATTTTTTTTATCCAAATGGCTGTTTCATATATAAACGCGTCGCACTGAACTACTATTTGTTTTTTTGACGTCTTCATAAAGGGTTTTTCTATTTAATGATTGGGTTAAGTTTTTAAGCCTTTTATTAAACTATGAAATTTATTTTTTTATGCTAATTATTTAATGCGAAAATTTGTTGATGTCGGCAAAAAACCGTTAACTCATGTCTATGGTTTAATAAATTTTCATGCAGGTGATCTCCAGGGATCTATCCTTGAACCTAAGTTGTTCTTAATGTTCATAAATGCCCTTCCTGGTGACATCTGTTTTCAACTTGGTATCTATGCCGATGACACAACTATTTACACCAGTCTTAGTCGTAAGAGTGATCGGTTTGATACGGTCAAATTGGTAGTTGATCTGAAAACCGACCTACAATCTGTTGGTAATTGAGGCAAGGAATGGCTTGTTAATTTTAACGACCCCCAAACAAAACTGCTCTTCATTAATCGTTTGAAAGAATTCTTTTTACCTTCCATCAGAAAGGCCGATCCTAACCTCCAGGGAGAGTGACTCATTGTGCCTTCTCGGACTAACGTTATACGTTGACATGAAGTGGAAGGATTGTTTTGAATCAATTGCTAGTTCTGCTGCTAGGAAAGTTCGTTCCTTGTGTCGTGCTAGATAATTTTTCTTGTCAGAATCTATCTTACAGATTTGTAAGTCTACTATTCGTACTTGCTTTGAGTATTACTCCCACATCTGGTCTGGTGCTCCTGCTATATATTCTTGATAAAATCCAAAGAAGAATCTGCATTTTCAGTTGTCTTGACCTGGCATCTCGGCTTCAGTCACTTTCTCACTGCGGTGACATAGTTTCCCTGTACCTTTTCTGTAAATACTTTCATGTTAATTGCTCATATGAACTTTCTTCTATGATACAAAGACTATGAATTTAAACGCCGTACTAGATTGGCGGCAAGGTCTCCTCATTTACAGTTGAAATGGCTAGATTTAAGTTTTATGCTAACCGTTTCTTCCCTCGCACTTCTCGCTTGTTGAACTCTCTTCCGACTTCTTGTTTCCCAAAGAAATTTGATTTTCAAAAATTTAAATGCAATGTTAATCGTTATTTCCTGTTTTAATTAATGTCCTTTTGTTGTTCTCTCTCCTTAATAGTGTTTTTTTTTTTTCATATTCTCTAACACTCAGTAACTCCTTGCGTCTTATTTGCTTTATTGCCTTTCTTGGGGTGAAATGATTTTTTTAAAAATCTGTCACTTATATTATTGCAAATTAAAACAGTTTTTACATTTAAATAAGTAGCGAAATAATCTTTCTAAGTGTGGCGGTTAATCGAAATAAGTGTTGCGTAATTTGTTGCGTTTTCTAATTGGTTTCACTATTTCTGTTCTTTAATTTGTTGATATCACTTTATGCTTAATATTTTGTTATATATTTTGTTAAGTAGGATATCCTGACCGATTTTTTGGCCTCTATCTAATACAAAAGAAACTCAAGGTTCATTACCCCGTTATTATTATGTATTAGTGGAAATACTCACAGGGAGTGGCATCAAACGGAAAACTTAAAAGCTAAACAATACATTTTCTACACTGTTTATTCCTTTGACCCTAAAAAGACAGTGAGTTAATTAACGTGGGTGACAGAAATTGTCTAAGGGATTGACTTCTCAATTGTCCTTTGCTTTTCTTTCTTTCTTTTTTTCTTTTCCACCTACCTTCTTATTCAGCTTTTGCTTTAATAAAGTGTTCTTCATCTTTCTTTCTTTCTTAAATATTCTCTCATTGTTGTCGTATTTTATCTTTTTTTCTACATTTTTATGGGTTTTTTCACAAGTAGTCTTAACTGAATTTGATTTCGTATACTTCTTTCTTCATACATACATATATCTATATGTGAATAAATAAGGCACATATAGAAAAACGTTTATAAATGTGACATGTTTCGCTAACTTTTTTATAGCTTCATCAGATATTTTTTTGAAAATGAAGGTACGTGCAAAGAAAGTTTCGGTACATTGAATTTCATGCTGTTCCTTTCCTTGGTCGGATAGGGTATTACGTACTCATATCTTAAGACGTTAATGTGTGTGTTTATGTGTCTGAATGCTAGTATGCGTTTTTTTTTTTTTAGCCTGTCTGGTAGAATCTGTGTGTGTTGAAAACGGTAGTGTGAAGAGAATGGAAGTCGATATGTATGTATCAAATTTATAATTGGTGTGCGGTGATTGCCAATAAATTCTGTGTCGGTGTTAACTAGATTAAATTTATGTTATATTAATTTTTGGATATATTTTGTTATTTTTATTGAGGAAAATTCTTGCGTATTATGTTCAATGAGAATGGATATATTGTCATGTGTTGGATTTAAATCTCTCTCTCTCTCTCTCTTATATATCTACACACACACACACACACACACATATATATATATATATATATATATATATATTTGTGTGTGTGTACCTCCAAAGAAAATGATATCTAAGGTTTAAAATGAATTTTAAAAATGTAAAAATATTACTTGAAGCTTTTATTATATTTTTAATTTCAAGCTAATGGAGTAAGTTTATTATTTTCTGTAAACAAAATACTTTGCTGTATTTCAAAACGAATTTGAATTGATTGGAAGGAGTTCTTTTTTTTTGTTATTGCTAAAAATTGCTGGATTTAGCCATATTTACAAGTCTGTCAGAACAACTTAATTCTCTTTATTAAAAAAATCTTTCAGAATAAATGATACTTTTCTTAAATATTATTCGAGTAAGATTAACTGATTTGAAGTTGAATTGATCTGATTTGAAACAAGTATTAATTTTAGTTTAAAATGTCGCAGGAAAACATTTAACATGGAAGTGTGCGTTTTATGAAGTGTTGCCAACTTTCTCGATATACTTGTTTTGTTTCCTACGATGGATACATAGCTGTATCAATAATTGGACGAATATAACGTGAATGCCTTTTTTATCCAATTAAGTACCCACTAATCTTAAAAAATTTAAAGTAATCTAATATTTTATTGAATTTTAGGTACTATGACTTTATAGTCTTAATTACAAAGATGCCATGTTGAAGAAATGATATAAAATTACTAAATAATTTGAAATTGAATTTATTAATTTTCTGATAATATCGTGTATGGACGTCCGTATTTACAAAAATCAGCATATTTATATACACACAAACATGGATACTGTTATATAGGACAAAAGTGTCGCTGCCGACGCTTGAGTTTGAACATAGATCGCCAGTGAGCAAACACAGGCGATCCCATTATTGAATTAAGTGGATCACGTGACCCTAGAGGAAACGCCTATGTACAGGAAGGTAGCGTGACGTCTAATTGATCTGCATTTCTACTCTATTACTATACAGGCCGCTATTCTCTACTCTATTTTCTATACGGATCACTATACCGATGAATATTCGAGCGATTATTATCGAAAAAGTACGATTAGTGCGAGTGCTATTCGAAGGCGTCTGGCACCAGCATTGTTCAACGGCGTAACTATAGTGGTATCTGCAATTACAAAGTAGTAGACTACAACGAGCATTGCAAATGTGGCAAACGAGTGTTCGTTGACATTACAAAAAATACCATACATCTACTCAAACATGGATAACCATGTTTCTGTATTTTTTAAGAGTGCAAATTACATCTACTGGCCTACGCATTGTGACCAAGCGGTCTAAAGCTTGCCCGATCAGATGGTGTGTTTTATTTTCTACAAAGGGGGACACTTGGAAGTTTAACCAGGCGGAAGGTTAGTCAGGTGGGATGCGCAACGATAGATATTTCATCGATATGGATATATGTTGTTAGTACGCATTTCCGTTTCACATTGCTGACTTGACTTACTGCGTTCTATTGATTTAACTTACAAACAAAATACAACACTTTTACAACACTGTGTTGCTTAAAGTACATTTCATTTTCTTTCCCGCTCTTTAATTTCTCACACTGCTGATGATGACTCATGTGAGTCGAAACCTTGGACCTTGTACAAATGTCAACTATCTACAGTAACCACATTTGCAAAAATCTTTTCGTATTTTAGAAAAGACGTTCAATAAATGTAATAGACATAAAATGTGTATTTTTTCAATAAAGCTTGTCTGCAAGGATAATTGTTGCCAAAATATACTGAATAAATGTGTATGCGTCTCATAAAAAAACGACTAACAAGGCACCGCTGTTATTTTTTCATTCCGTTTTTCTTGTGCACGGACAAGAGATTTATTTTTTTTTTTTTAACTTAGTGGGTGTGGAAATTACCTAAAGGATTTTTTCTGTCAGGAACCCAGTTCCCTATGGAGCATCTGAATTCATAAATTCATGAATAACTACGTCGTACATACTACCACTCACTTATCAAGACGATTAATCTTACATATCGGACCATAGCTCCATACAGACCCATTTAAAACATCATGAAACCTCATCAACTTCAATACGCCACCTACTCGTTGAAAACACAAATATAATGCATGTCTCTAACTACAAAAATGTAAAAAAAAACCAAACAAACCATAAAAAAAACAAAATAAACGAAAATACAAGCACTCATCATAAAATAAAATAAAAATCCCTGAACTACAAACACGAAGTTATGACAACTAAAAACACGGCCATAATGTACTGGTCATATTCAGGAATTAAAAGTATATCTACTTCTCAGCAATTTACACACCATTTACAATAGCACAACTCAAATCCTTGAAAACGACCGAAAGTGCTTGGACGGATGGAACAATCATTTGTACAATTTCCACAAACAATAATTGAAAAATCGTTAAACGTGAAACAGCGCTATTAATGGGCAAATAGAATATATATATATATATATAAATATATATATATATATATATATATATATATATATATATATATATATATATATATATATATATATCATTAATTGTAAACTGAAATAAATGCCTCAACATGAAAAGAAATATCGTTGGGAAAAATCAGTGGTTCTGTTAGCGAAGCATCATACTAGTTTTTGATATCTGAGAGATAGTTTTTATTGATAGTGGTTTCTATTTACTTCGTATGTCAGTTTCAAAGAGAACCAAATAATGATAGTTTGTAATTGTGGACAATGATTAAGTGTTTACGCCTAGTAACCGAGAAATCAGTGATTCCTAAACTGTACATACACCGCGGTTCCCTAGTACGCCCCAATTAGTTTTCAACGGCGTCGCGGGATATTCAAAAATTGTTCATAATTCCCGGCAATAGTAATTTAATGCGCTGATGCACAGTCACAGTGATGAGAAGCGACATCGAACTGGCACGTGGCCAATCATTATGCCTGTACAACGTTTCAACGCTTTGTTGATAGACAAGTTTTACATTTGGAACTGTTTTCGAACTTTCTCGAATATTCAAGGCATATAGTTATATGTTAAGCCTATAAACTCCCCTATGGACTACAGGGCCAAGCCTCACCACTCTAAGTGTTTCTGTTATATGTTTCCGCGGTAAGTAGGTTTTTTTGGGAGGGGAGGCATGTGGGGTAACTAGTTTTGAATTCAGTGTTGTTTTACTCCTAAGCTAGTCGTCAACCAAAGCTAGAGTCTGCCTTACCATTAACGCCAGGGTAGAAGAGATGGATTATTTCAAATCATTTCAACCCAAGCAAAGCGATAATGCCACGAGGACGCAAGTGGGGTGGGGTACAGGGAGTGAAAGAGAATGTGAAGAATTTAGTGAGGCGAAATGGGGAAAAGGACAATAAAGGAACATGATTCAAGAAGATGGCGATTGACGTTGCATTTATATTTTTGAAGATTGTGGATGGCAGGGAAGGAAGAAATCCAAATGGATTTCCACAGGAGAGAAGTGCGAGAAAAGAAACTATTAGAATAGGACCGACGGTTGCATCTAGCGAGTTAAAAAGTAAAACAGTGAGTCCTGATTACCAGTATAGTAGCATGCTTAAATTTATGCAGTCGAAGCATTAAGGAGAAAAGGTCATCAGAACAATTTCAATAAAAAATATTTGTAGAAACAACAGAGGGAAGACATGTTGTCTCGGTGAGAAAGTGACTGAAATCAAGATAACAGGTCAAGATCGATTAGTTTACAAATCCTATTTGCAATACTCTTTGTATGAAAGCGAACGTAACGACCTCAGTTAGAATTTGAACCCAAACTCCCCAGTCTCATTTTACGCGCAAATCCATCTGTATTTGTAGAAAAATAACCACAAGTGTTCCGTAGTCTCGTTGAAGATTGAATTTACTGAATGGCGATACGTTCAAACTATAACAATACCGTTGTATTTTGTAATAAGCTTTTTGACTGATTATATATTTTTCACTGTTAATTAATGAGTATCCATTAACTAAAGATATGTGATAACCACATTCTAACGTTTCGCGCCAACAAAAATTAAAATGGCGATATATACTAAGGGTTAAATACGGTTGCTGAAACTTTGCAGTTGGAATGATAACTAACTTTTTGATTGCACAAAAGAACCAATACAAAGAACAATTATTAGATATTCTGTTTTTATGAATAAAAGATTATATTTCTTTGAACTGCATCTTAAATAGATTAAGTATTTTGAATAGATATATGAAAAATTATTAATTCAACAATAACATTTATTAGCTTAATATAATATTAGTGTTTCTAACATTAAGGTTCTTAAGCCAAAAAATATGAAAAATACAAATCAATTATTTTTTTAATCATTTCACTCCAAGGAAAGCGATAATGCCACTAAACGCCTGGGATTACTGAGAGTGAAAGAGAATGAGAAGAATTTAGCAAGGAGAAAGGATAATAAAAGAACAAGATTCAAGAAGACAGAAAATAGCAATTGACGCCGAATTTAAAGATCGTAGGTGGCAGAGAAGTAAGAAATTGGATGGAAGTTTCACAGGTGAGAAGTGCGAGAAAAGATACTGTTAGAATAGAACTTACGATTATTATATAGCTATTTCAACAGAAGAATGATGAGACCAAGTTGCCATACTGGTAGTACATTTAAATTCATGCGGTGAGAGGTAGCAATGAGGAGAGCTCTTTAGGATAACAGCCATGAAAATATTTACTGAAAAAACAGAGGGAATTCACGTCACGATAGTGGAAAAGTGACTGAAGTGAGAGATGACAAATCAGAATAGATAATATTACAGACTCTTCTTGGGATTTTGTTGAAAATCTCAAGATATATAGGAAGAACATTAGACCAGATATGGCAGCAATATTCAATGCATGAACGAATGTTAGATTGATAAATGTACAAGATGGATTCTGGCAAGAAAAATTGTCTGCCACAGTGAACCAACTTTCCTAGCAGAAAATCTAGGGATTGATTTAATATAACCACTCCTCTTCATGTTAGTGGAAAATATTAGAGCAAGAAGGCGCAATAAGTTGCTCTCCTGGAGGTTAGCATCAGCCACGCTGGTGGAAAGCAAAAATGGTTCTTGTTCCAATTAACAACAGATTGGAGGTCATTTTTGAGAGCAATTGCCGGTTTTACTCTATCGAGTCTATCGGACTTTCTACTAAGACAGGAATAAATAGTTGTGCCATCCTCAATGGTGAAAATGGCTTCAAACAAATTAATCGGATAAATCTGAAAAGAGACGGTCATTCATCAGGCCCGATAAACTAGCGCTACAAAATAGCGCGCGAGCGTGAGAGAGAGAGAGAGAGAGAGAGAGAGAGAGAGAGAGAGAGAGGAGAGGGGGGGGAGGAAAGGAGAGATATGTAGTCTTAGTGTCATATTCCAAGTGATTAAACGAGATAAACAGTTTCAAATATACAAAAAGAGAGACTGGGGGAGAGACATTCCATTGAATGAAGATAACACAATCATGAAATATAATGTCACTTGGAATCGACGTACTCTTTCTTACTGAATTCTGTAGTAAGGATATATACTCAAGATTTATTGCGTAAAATACACAATTGTGGCACAAGGCCAAAAAGGGGGGGGTGGAGTTGAGGCTGGTCACTTACTATCCAATACCTAGCTAATCCGATTCACGATCCATTCATTCGTTACAACTGACATATTCACCGCAAAAACTCATCCATCGCCAATCAATCCTCCATATACTATAATACCGCATACTCTCGGGGTGGGGGGCTAGAAAATGCACCCCATGACATAAAACTTTCATTTCATGATTATAAAATACTATACATAAAAATATGTACATGAATAAAATGAGAGAAGAGGGGATGAACCCCAAAAAACAAACTAAAATACCAAAACAAATTAAAGATAAGTGAAATTAGTTGGACCCGTCCAACCCTCAAAAAAAGAGAGGCCTCTGTCCTACGACAGAATCAAGAGGCTCTCTCGCTAAGGGAGAGGGAAAGAAGAAAATGTATACGGACATGGGGAATAAATAAAGCTGACCCAGTCGAGATGAAAGCAGGCCAAAAACAAACTGGGGAGGTTGGGAATCTCAACTTGAATCATAACCAAAGATGTAACCGGGATCAGGCCGGGAACAACACTTACTAACATTAACTAGGTGGTGTAATGGTTAGCAAGCTTGTCTCGCTAAAACAATTACGACTGAGTTGTGAGTTAGATCCTCACTGGGTCCCGCTACTTTCGGTCTTGTGCCACATATAGAAAATAACTCTATCCTTATTTTGCTTTGTTTTGATATTTAGTTTGTTTTGGGGTTCATCCCCTCCCCTCTCATTGTCAATCATTAGATTTTTATGTATGAAATTTTCATTATCATCAAATTTTTATATTACAGGGTGCGTTTTGTAGGTCCCTCTGAGAGGATATGGCATTATGGTGTATAGTGGGTTGATTGATGACAGATGAGTTCTTATGGTGAATGGTGCAACTTGTAATAAGTGAATGGGTCATGAATCCGATTAGCTAAGTATAAGATAATCAGTGAAGACCAGCCTTAACCCGTTCTCTCTTTACGGCCTTGTGCCATAATTGTATTTCTATACATTAAATATCGAGTATATATTCTTACTCAAAGCTTGTCTAACCTGGCTGGAGGAGGGTTCCACAGGAAACTAACCCGATGTGAATTAGGTAGACCTAAAAAAGAAAATCAAAGCTAGTCCCGTTCACACGAACCAAGCTCGCCTCAGTCACCTACCTTTCGCTAAATCTGTCGGAACCAAGCGTTTTCTATCAGTTCTAATCTTCATCTTCATCAAGCTTTGTGTGCCTCGAGGTGCGCAAGCAAAATACGCCTCTGCTGACGATTATCGACGTCAGTATATATGCTATTTGGACGAGTCCAAGTTATATTCTGGAGAGGTGTGTTCATCTCCACAACATAGTCTTAAAGTCTTATTTACAAGAAATTAACAGATTCAGAGATAGATAGATAGATTGATAGATAGATAGATAGATAGATAGATAGAGAGAGAGAGAGAGAGAGAGAGAGAGAGAGAGAGAGAGAGAGAAATTTTAGTGTGAAAAAGAGTGTGAACTAGAGATTATGCGGGCGCGTGGAGAGATAGGAAAGAAAGAACGAGAAAGAGAGAGAGAGAGAGAGAGAGAGAGAGAGAGAGAGAGAGAGAGAGATCTGTAACCTTGCTGCCTTATTTGAAATGATTAAGAAACATATACAGATTAGTTTGATAGACTGAGAAAGATAACGAGAGGGATCAAAAGAGAGATTAGGTGTGTGCAAGAGACAGAGAGAAAGGTGTTGTGGAGGTATCGCGTCAAAGTTCTCGCTTGTTGCTATGGTGTAAGAGGAAGCATTCTTGAGTTGTGCAATTAGACATTGGCTTTTTTTTCGTAGCACTTATTAGTTGCTTTGAACAGATTCGTAATTGCTTAGCCGTTGTACATAGCTTGTAAACATTTAAGTACGAAAATATAGATCAGAATTACTTTATCTCTGATTTATAACATCACCGAAATCCAAGACTTTCGTATCTTGAATGCTGGGATATAGTTTAATCCATGACCTATTTGATTGTATCTTGCCTTATAATGACCTTTCTCTCAGGGTAATAGGGTCTACTTGTTTGTGTCTAGATGTGACATGTTGTATTCTGGATATTTATTGTATATAAAAACAATTATGGCACAAATCCGAAAAAGGGGGAATGGGTTGAGACTGGTCTTCACTGACTATCCTATACCTAGTTAATCCGATTCACGACCCATTCACTCATTACAATTTGCGCATTCACCATAAAAACACACCCGTCACCAATCAATCCTCCATACACCATAATACAGCATCCTCTCAGGGGGACCTACAAAACGCACCCCATGACATACAAATCTGATGATTACAAAATTTATATAAAAAATTCAATGATTATTTACAATGAGGATATGGTTTAATCCATGACCTATTTGATTGTATCTTGCCTTATAATGACCATTCTCTCAGGGTAATAGGGTCTACTTGTTTGTGTCTAGATGTGACATGTTGTATTCTGGATATTTATTGTATATTATGAGCAAAATAAACAAACATAACTGATGTTAGTAGGACCCGTCCAACCCTCAGAAAAGAGAAGCCACTGAATTCTGTCCTTGGACAAAATCAACAGGCTAATTTTCATCTTGAATCGGATCAGATCTTGATGGGAAAGACGGTTGCCTCGCAAGACTTCCTCCTGTCGCCTCGTCCAAATCACCATTCAGGCCGTGACCAGCAGCGTTAGAAACACCATTCATTTAATCGCAGAATACAGGGGCGACACATTGTCACACGCATATGCGCGGTAATTTTACCCGCTCCCCCACGCATCAAGATGTGGCACAAGGCCGAGTTTTAAAGTGGAGTATTCCTATAGGGCATGTAAAAACGGAGTCAGTTTCCCGAGACGAGACTCTGCCCTTCGGCAGACCCTCGTCTGGGGGAAAACCTCTGACATGTACCAGGTAAGTAGGCGACCGTCTTTCTCATCAGGATCTGATCCGATTCTTTGAGTATCAGCTCAAGATGAAGATTAGAACTGATAGAAAACGCTTGCATTCGACAGCCTTTAGTGAAAGGTGGGTGACTGATGCGATCTTGGTTTATTTGAACGGGGCTAGCTACATCACATAGTAGTGGTTTCCTGTGGAGCCATCCCTTGGTTAGGTTAGACAAACTTTTGTGTAACTAGTCAATGTAAGTGTTGTTCTTGGCCTGCTCCCGGCTACATCTTTGGTTATGATCCAAGTTGAGATTCACAACCTCCCGTGTTTGTTTTGGCCCCCTTTCATCTCGACTGGGCCAGCTTTATTGATTCCCCATGCCCGTCTATATTTTCTCTTTTCTCTCTCCCTTAGCGAGAGAGCCGCTTGATTTTGTTCAATGGGCAGAATACAGCAGCGTCTCTTTTTTTTGAGGGTTGGACGGGTCCTATTAACATCAGTTATATTTATTTTGCCTTGTTTGATATTTAGTTTGTTTTGGGGTCTCACCCTCGCTCTCATTGTCAAATATTAGATTTTTATCTACGAAATAATTATTATCATTAAATTTTTAAATCTCGGGGTGCGTTTTGTAGGGCCCCCTGAGAGGATGCGGTATTATGGTGTATGTAGGATTGATTGGTGACGGACGAGTTTTTGTGGTGAATGCGCAAATTATAACAAATGAATTCGGCCTTGTGCCATAATTGTATTTTTAATACAATAAATATCGATAGAAATGTATTGAGTTACAACCCTGTTTATTTTTGTCAGCCAACTGGACGCTAGTTGGAAACCTCCTTGCGAAGGTGGGTCTCACACTCTTGATTGTTCAGTTACCAGATCTAATGAACGACTGCTGACCTATTATTATCAAACGCCGAAGATGGATTGTCTTTACAACGTAGTGTCATTTACCAATAACTTGGAAAGGGGCGAAATGTTTTCATAAGTTTTAAAATAGCATTAGTGCCATGTGAAAGTAAACTGTCCCAATCAGAATTTAAACTCCGTTCACCGATTTCATTTTCCGTTATCGTTAGATCAGTCGTAACTCATAACAAATCATATTGATCATTAATTAAATAATCTAAAGACCATGTCGTTACGAGTGTCTGCAAGGATATTGAAAAATGTGCTAGAGATTGGAGGAAACTTGCTGTCACGCAGTTTTTAGAGGTGATCATTATGTGTCATATTAGTAGTAGGCATCCGTTTATCTCGCGAGATAAAGGTAGCACCATCAGTTCAGTTATGTGACATGCGTGATACACGCTTAGGTGATCATGTATCTTTCGATACATAACTGACGAGGCAGATTTTTTACCCACAGTAGGTTGCCATTTCTTTCTGCGGTAGATCAGGTGCCATCCAAGGCTATAGAACCCGGTCTGTCCTGCTACTTACCCATAGCTTGGGAGAGAAGTAGATGATACATACCTTTCCCAATGGTATTAGCACGTAAGTAAATGTAATGGATTCGACTGGAATTTGAACTCGGCTCTCCGATCCCCAATCTGAGCCGCTATCCATAACTTCAGCATGCCTCCTGTGTTTGGTCAAAATTCACTCCTTTGGTGAGAAACTAGAGTAAGCTCTCCAGGGTGCAGGCCTGGGAAAGGTGTATAGAAGCCGTGCGCTGCCCAGACTATATAACTCTTCTACATGGGGACGGTTTGGCTGCAGAAGTTGCCGGAAAGTTGTCAATGTTTTCTGTCTGGATTTATTTCCATAGCCTTTTCCGTGTTTGGATATGACCACAAGGCAGCGGAGGTTTAAAATCATGGTTTTCCTTCTCCTTGATGGACTATCTTCCAGGGCTGTCGAGCTCTATCTACCCGAAGCAGATGGTTATGTGGCTCTAGTTTTCCGTATTCGTCCATTCTCCGTCTTGGAGCTGGACTTAATTGTTAGAGGCTATTTGAGACGCATTTCACAGAAGTATTTTATAGACAGTGGGAGATTGTCCACACTATCACCCGAGTTAATATTATATTAGCATATAAACACTGAAAATAATAATAATAATAATAATAATAATAATGATGATGATGATGATGAATGGTGGGGTCAGATGTCAATGAACAGAAAGTACTTTGAATGCGACAAAAGTAGTAATGACGTAATAATGGATGCAGCCGATAATAACGCTACTTTTAGACGTTAACAAGGAAAACAGATGTCTATAATGATTGTGACATAAGCGCTTTCGTCTGCGTCAAGTTGCAAACCTATCGCAGTGCAGTGTTTTAGACTGAAAATCTTAATTTTATTGACACTTTATCGATTCTGGCTATTATCAAACCTCTTCGCCTGTCCGGTCTTCTCTGGACCTCTTGTTTGTTTACTGCTGGCCTCTCTGCACTGTTATGATTTCAGGTCACTGCATCAGTATAATCGACTATTTTAAGACGTTGTATATCTCTCAAAGACATTACTTCTTTCTTTCTTTTTTCTCTTCATCTTTTCTTTTGTAGACAAGTATTTTATCTTCTCTTAACTAACATCCCCAACATTTCTTTTTTTTTACAATTGTTTTCCTATATTTTTGTCTTTTAACAACTCTTTCTTTCTTTCTTTCTTTCTTTCTTTCTTTCTTTCTTATTTATCCTCCATTTTCTTCTTTTTCTTCTTACTTTTCTGTTTACTCCTTTATTTCTTTTAATTGTCGCCCGCTTCTTCTTTTTCTTTCATTTTTATTTTTTACTTTCCTTTTTTTGTCATTTGCTATTCTTTCTCTAGCATTATATTTTCCTTCCTCCTTTTCTTTTATTAAAAACAATTATATATATAAAAAAAAACAACTTTTATACAAACAATTAGCTACTGTTGGCCTCTTTACTTTTGCTTTCGTCTACGTTGTTTCCAGCACAACTGTCATTCGTTTCTAAACCAAACCTCGACAATCCTGGGACCTGCAAGAATACCGAAAAGACTTCTAGTGATTTGATGTGATTTGCTGTCTCTTAGTTTCCAGCAATAACCACAAGATTGAAGAACACAAAATTAGATCAAAAGAAAGTGATCGACTTGAAAATATATGGGCTTTATCATAAAAGTGAAAAAAATATGAAACATGGATGTGACGATTCTGCTTATTATTATTATTATTATTGGAACTTTCTCGAGGGTCGTGCGAATACATTAGAACAGCAAAACAAGGAAGGACTGAACAGCATCCAGACGACAACTTAAATAAAATTATCTTGAATACTTGACAACGCTAGTCAATTGATCTCAAAAGAAAGTCATCAGAACCTGTTAATATATATATATATATATATATATATATATATATATATCACTGTAGTGTGATAAGGTCATTTTAGAAGTTGCGATTAAAAATTATGTCAAATCTTACTGTACTCGACAGATTTGAAATTTATATTGACTAGACTATCAAAAGACTCGGAAACTATACAGATAAGAAGATGATTCAGTTATGATGTCACTTTTTACCGGTATTACTGTAGTAGGGTCGCCATTATTTATCCTCTTTCTTATTAAGTAAAGAGAAAGCAGTAATAATAATAATAATAATAATAATAATAATAATAATAAATGCCCTAAGGTTACGCCACTACTCTTATGATTTCTTATCTTGATTAATTGGATACGCTAACATCTATTACTTCAAATGTTATTATAGTGGATATTTTCAATTAGACGTCCCATTTTTATTTAGTCATTAAACAGTGTGTAATACGTATTGAGAAATCTAAATAAAGAAATAGTGTCCTCCGACAGGGATAGAACCTGCGGCCTGCTTTGTAAGGAGAACTACCGTTTGGTCAGGAATGCTTTACCGCTTGATCATGAAAGACTTCACAAATAAGGGTTGGTTTTTAATTCTGGAAGCAGCCAAAACGACTTTTGAATAACAAATGAAAGTTCTAAAACAAGAAGTAAAAAAAAAAAAATATTTCAAGAGCCGAATAAAAGTTATTGCAGATGACATGACATAGGCATGATTCCGCAGAAGAAACTGGTGAGAGAAACTGAATCGATTAATAGCGGCTAAGAAAAATGCTATTAGAAGGCAAAAAGAACAAAACACAACAGGATAAATATTCAGTATCTGTATATATTTCTGAGATGAGGCATTATGTACACTATTTACATTATTCGGATTTTGGAGAGAAAAGGAAGATCACCGTCCTCTGTGGGATCAAGTTAAGATCAGACAACGAACATCATTGGAAAATTCGTAAACTTAAGGAATCAGCACATATGCTAGGCTACAAAAATCTCCTGAGCCGACCAAGCATAGAAATGAATACAATATGGGAACCAGTAATAAGGAGTGCCAGAGAAAAGCAATAACAACAACAAAATTTACAATATGAGCTCTGGTAAAAGACATGCAATTTTAACAGCAAAAATTGCAATATGAGCACTGGTAAAAAATGGTTGCTGAAGATATTAGGTTTATAATACCGAGAAATTCATACACAAATGTCCTCAAGGACACATGGCACAGTGGATAAAGGCATTAGTTAGATCCAGTGACAGGACCCAAAGAGTGTGAGTTCAATACCTGGTTAAGGCGGTGGAGAATTTGGAGAGGGGAATTAAGAGATAACTGACATCCATTAGACATGGCACATGGAACTAGAACAGTCTACCCCAGTGAACGAAATAAAGAGTTCAGTTCGACATTTCAACCAGAGCGTTGTGATAAACATAGCGACAAAGATGAGGACGATAGTCCGAATAATGTAAATAGGATAAATATTGTCTATGCAAAAGCAAATGAAAAAAGCGACATTTATTGAGAACTTTACGAAGAACTTTTCCGCTTTTTGAGAAGTTTATCAATTACACTTAACCATGGCCAAGTAATCCATATCCATCATAAAAACTGTGTGAACACCTGGGAATTTACCAAAGTAATTGTCAATGCGCAAACCAGAATCTGTCTTAGAGAATAAACAATTAATATTGAATTTCAAACGGAATACCCACTTTAGTCCGGAAAACCGGATTATCAAAAACAAGGAAAATATGTGTCAGGGAGTGAATGACGTTCTACCTTCAGAGTAAAAAGGGAGGAAAGAACTGAACACGGTGTGAAGTATGAATGTAACGATTTTGTCTATTTTCATAGGTACACTTGGAGCAATCTAGAAGAGCCTTGCGAAGAAGTGAGAACTAAAAATACAAAACCATCTTGTGTTCTGTCTCATGATCGCAAGTGAAAACCACCAGATACAACATTTAGGAAAAAACCAATTACTATAAATAATATTACTAGGGTCGCCATTATATATTCTCTTTCTTATTAAGAGAAAGCAATAATAATAATAATAATAATAAGAAGAAGAAGAAGAAGAAGAAGAAGGATGATAGAATTGTAATCGATTTTCTAATTATTTAAGCTTAATTTTGTGGCGATATCTTCTGATGCAAAAATGTATGAAAGCTGTTCGCCATCGACAGAACTTGTTTGGTGAGAAACAAATGGGGAAAGGCAATCAGTAGAATGGACAGGTTGTTCATCAATCTATCACACACACACACACACACACACACACACACACACACACACACACACACTACAAATCAGTTACACGTCTATAAATCAGTATATATATATATATATATATATATATATATATATATGTATATGCATGGATGAAAATAGCAAATTGGTTTGGCAAAACGTTTCTACTCATTATAGTGACTTCGATCCTTAATGGATGCCCAATATTTATGAGTTAGAACAAGTCTAAGCAAATATTGTGGGCTTTGCTCGTTAGACTACTTTGTAGTCTGTTCGTCCCTCACTGGGTTCCCTATATTTTTATCCTTGTACAAAGATTAAACCAAGATGAATATATATGATGGACATTCCTATTGATTTCGACCTATGAGTACCCGACAACCTCACTCATTGATATTTCAAAGACCCGCATACAAGTTCACATATTGTCCAAAAGCGAGGCTCCAGGCTGGTTTGAATTCAGTTTTCATTCTCCTAGCCCGGGTGCCACCCAAGGCTATATAACCCAGTCTGCCTGCTTTTTACTCATAGCTGTGGGGAGAAGAAATGTATTCATACCTTTCCCAAGGGTATTAACATGTAACTTCTCAATTTGAGCCGTAATCCCTGTCTGCCCTCTCTGTCTCTCTATCCACACACACACACACACACACACACACACACACACACACATATATATATATATATATATATTACTTCAAGAGTTATGATAGTGGACATTTGTATTCCGCTATAATAACGTTTTAGGTAATACAAATATCAGATTAAAAATATATCCATCCATTAATTCTTTAAGAATATATATATATATTCCTAAAAGAATATATATATATATTCCTAAAGAATATATATATATATATATATATATATATATATATATATATATATATATATATATATATTCCTAAAGAATATATATATATATGTGTGTGTGTGTGTGTGTTCGTGCGTGTAATTGTGAGAGAGAAAATGCTATGTAAATTTTGCATACCAGATTTTATTGTTGACGCGTTTCGTCCTTTAGTTCTTCATCGGACTAAATTAAAAAGATGTTTACGTTTATTTTACTACATATGCGCAGAAAGTGGAGGGAACGTTGAAAATTTTAATTTTTAAATTTGAGTTAAAAAAATGAATGAAATTTTAAATTTCAGCGTCCCTTGTCTTTTGTGCGCATGTGTAGTTACATCAACGTAAATATCTCTTTAGCCCGATGAAGTTCTAAAGGACGAAACCCGTTAAACAAATTTTTTTTCCATTATTTTTCCGAATACACACACATCACGCATATATATATATATATATATATATATATATATATATATATATATATATATATATATATATATATATATATATAAAAAAAAAATCAATTCTTTAGAATGAATATATATATATATATTCATTCTAAAGAATTGATTTTTTTTAATCTGACTTTTTTATTATTTCAAACGTTATTATTGTGGACACTTCTTATTTGAAATAGACACTCCATTTTTATTTATTTATGAAACAGTGTATAATAGGTCTATCAGTCTGTGAATTTAAATAAAGAAATTGCGTTTTTCGGTAGGGATTGAACCTGCGTACTCCTTTGTAGGGAAGACTACCTTAAGATCCAGCATGCTTTACAGCTTGGAACGCTGGTCTTCACAGTAAACAAGGCTTTTTTTAGCTTATTTAAGAAAGCCCACTCACTTCACTCAGATTATTTTTCTCGAGAGACCATATCTGTTCAGTTTTGTATGCGAAACGTAAACAAAACAATGTTTAAAGAATTAATGGATTTATTTTTAATTCGATATTTTTATTACTTCAGACGTTAAGGTGGATACTTATTATTTAAAACAGACGCCCCAGTCTGTTTTATAGTTGCGTTGATGTGAGTTTGTGACCATGGGTCTCACGCCCTTAGCAATCGTCAGGTCTGATGATCGCGAAGTGCGTGAAACCCAGAGTTACAAACTCACATCAACGCAACTAAATATGTTAACTCTATCGATGATATTGAGCGTTTTCCAATAATTACATCGCGTATATAATATATAAATAATATATAATAATATATATAAAAATTGCATATATATATATTTATTTATATATATATATATATATATATATATATATATATATATATATATATATATATATATATATATATATATTGTTCCACCTTTTTAAACTGAGGCCTCCGGTCCAGTAAATTCCATGTTCCGACACATCTAATCAGCCAGCATTAGCTTGTTGGGCAGTTACGAGAGCAGCGGTACATGTTATTTAGGACTTTCCGCAGTAACCGACAGCAGCAGTGTGTTTTGGTGATACGGTCTTGCTCATTTCTTATACATAGCAGCATATTTACACATTCAAAATGACATCCAAGAGAGCAGGAAAGGAGCGGTAAGCATAAATCTTTATTTATGCTTGAAAAGTTGCAGTTTCTGCAGGAAACAATAAAAAAACTTCTTTGAAATCATTAATGATTGTTTTATCTCCTGCTTTAAGCTTTGTTCTACGTTTGATAACAGAGCAATATTTATATATATATGGAATGTGTTGGCAAGACTGTTTTTATATAGCGTTTTTAGGAGTGATTTCTGTTATCTGGCATGTTCTGTGGTCCGGCAATAACCTGGTCACAACGATGCCGGATTAAAGAGGTCGGACTATATATATATATATATATATATATATATATATATATATATATATATATATATATATATATGAATTTAGGCACTATATCTTCATTTAAACATATTTCATTGAATAATATAGACATATCGCGTCTACTTATTTTTATACTGAACCTTTCCATTTGTCTAATCAGTTTCTTGTCATTAAATAATAGTCATATTGTGTCTCTAGTTGTCTAATCAGTTTCTTGATGTTATGATGAAATTCATTAAGGAAGGCGCCGTAGTTTTTGTTAACCAAAGTAATTACGATCTTTTCTAAGATCATCTTCATATAGCATTTAATACCATTTTACATTTTTATCAATTTCTGGTTAGCTCCCTTATATTGAAACGATTGTTTTGCAAAAAATTCCATAGATACAACGGATACATTTCAAATTTTTAAATAATTACGAAGCGCGTTCTCGCGTGTTTTTAAAAATCACCGTTACAATTGAATGCAGATTTGATCGCAGTTACAATATGTTTGTCTTTGTAATGTACCGCTGCAGAAGATCTTGAAAAAAAATCGAAAGTATTTGGGTTGGAAAAAAAGTGCTTTCCTTGATGAATTTCATCTTAACATCAAGAAGCTGATTAGACAACTGAAGACACAATATGACTGTATTATTCAATCACACACACACACACACACACACACACACACACATATATATATATATATATATATATATATATATATATATATATATATATATATATATATACACACTAGTTTAAAATCTGCCCTATCGGGCGGCATTTAAGCCAGTTCCTTAAATGTACTTCCTTGATTGGGCCCTTATCCCAATGGGTAGGGAGGAGTAGATGTGATAGGCAATGGTAAACCACAGAAGAACTCAAAATTTATTGCTGCATTTAAGTATTGCATTAATATGCCTTTTAAAAGTTCAACAATAATTCTTCTGTCGCCACTTAATTTAAAGACAATTTGATATATGTAAGCACGGTGGAGTAATGGATTAGATTGAGGAATCGGAGAGCCGAGTTCGAATTCCAGTCGAATCCATTATGTGCTAATACCCTTGGGAAAGGTATGAATCTTCTTCTTCTCTCTCCAGCTATAGGTAAATAGCAGGACAGACTGGGTTCTATAGCCTTGGGTGGCAACTGGATAAAAACTCTGATTTCAAAACCTGCGGAGGGTCGTTTGGGGGCCTTATGGCACGTAGATGGTTCTACACAAAACCTTCACCACTATAATCAAATCATGTGCTGGTGTCGGGCTGTCGGTTCCTGGGAACTGAGCTGCTTGACCCTCATACGTCGAATTCAACGGGAGAGTCGAGTATTTACTAATGTTGACCCAGTACAAGGTCCAAGGGCTACTCAAGGTAAAAGGTTACTGTGTGAAGTTATATTAGTGTAAGAAAGGGCAAAGAGTGAAATTCTTGGGGCTATACAGGAAAGCCAACAACTGATTCTAGACTTGAAGAGGTCAAGATTCAATAAGTGAAGAAGTAGATGTTAAAGACTAGTGTATTAGTGTATTTGGCGCAGATCTTCTGAGACTGACCTTGGGTTAGCTGGTAGATAAAATATGGATTGGATTAGCCGAACGTGGGAATGTTAGATTTAGAAAGTGTTTTCGTTAAATTAGTCGTTGTTATTTGAATTTGCTCCCCATTGGGACTGATAGAGCGACCCCATTGACTAGTTAAAAATGTACACGTCGACATGCTAATAAAATGGATAAGTTTAAAATCCCTTTTGTTGAAGTTCTCATTTACCTCCGAACCAAACAACGAGCGATCACCCGAGCGGGAAAAGACGGCCGAGAGAGAAGAATACAGCTTTGTTGTGGAGTCGACCAAAAGAAAACCCCAAAACGAAGGGGTCTATAGAACATATAGAATTGAAGTAGACTTGAGAAGGAACTGGAAACCTAATACTAAACAGAAAACAAGTGATAAAAATCTACTACTGTTCAAAAGACTGGGGAGGTGTGCCAACCTGACGATAGGCAAACATATCTACTCCTATATATATAATCAGATTATAATACACAAACACATAGACATATTTAGATATATAAACACGCAAAACACGAATCTGATTGTGTATGTCATTGTCATTTGCAAGATTTCGTCCTCCCCTGCCCATATCATCACTTCAAATGTATCTATGTTGTGACGATGTTTTACATCTCCATTAGATTAAAGTTTATTCTGAGATTTTGGCTTTTCAATTAAAACAAAATAAATAATAAAATATATGTATTTTTTCCTCAGTTTCTTTAAATAATTTTATAATATTTTAAGCTTAATACAGATTAAATTTAAAATTTAAAATTTAAATTTTATAGTAAAATTTAATATTAATTAGTTAGATTTCTATTTTAGTCTAACCCTAACATTAAGGCATTAATAATTATAACAAAGGTTCGTTGTCAAGTTTTTTTGAATTTTCATATACTTGTATTTTGATTGGTCATTGCAGCTTATGTAACAGTGTTTTCCCTAGAGAGGGATGTTTGGTTGATTTGAACCTTTTAAAACTCTTGATTCTACATTCAACACCATCACCTGATAAGACACCAGAAGTGTTGAAACAAAATGGCTATTTTTGTAGTGATTTTATAACATATTTATGTTATATTTTTCGAATAAATTATATATATATATATATATATATATATATATATATATATATATATATGCCAGTTGACCATCAAGTGTATCAACATTGGTTAGTTACCATAGGTTATTTGCAGTAGTTCTATATATTATTTTATGTATTATTTAAAATTTGCTATATGTATATGGGTTTTGTACTCTATATCAAGGATAGACCATTTGTAAAATGTTTTTCTATATTTTTCTGTTTTTCTATATGTTTTTCTATATGATTTTTTTCGAAATTTTCCTAGGTTTTTTCTATATCAAGGATAGAAGATTTATAGATATAGACCAGTGGTTCTCAACCGGGGTCTACATGGACCCTAGGGGTCCATGTAATATTTCCGGGGGTCCACAGGCAAAACTCAATTGTTGTGTTAATTAAAATAGTAATAATAATTATTATTATAATTATAGTAGAATATTTTATTTGTATTAAATTAGTTTTCATTTAAAAATAAAGCTTAATCGTATACTATTTCTTTGATAATTAAAACCTTAAAATTTATATTAGTGAAGAATAGAAAATTGTTCTTATGTCCAATAGCTATGAAGGGGTCCACCAAGATAAAAAGAAGGGGAAAGGGGTCCATGGGTAAAAAAAGGTTGAGATCCACTGATATAGACAATGCGGACATAGAAATCAACACTGCCTGCTGACTGTTAGTTTCGGACTTTAAACGATCATTAGACAATTACTACTGAGGATCTGATAATCGATTACGGCATGAAACTGACATTTAATATAAAGTGTTGTTCACACTGTTTATCTATCTATCTATCTATCTATCTATCTATCTATCTATCTATCTATCTATCTATCTATCTATCTTGTGCTTTTAGACAAATGTCTTTCATTGAAACAACTTTGATTCAATACGACAGACGAGGATGATTTCTTTTGGGTGTTTTATTTAACTTTTCTTGTTTGCATACAAGAAATTGTGTGTTTGGGTTCTTCTTCTTCTGTGTGCCTTGCCCCCACCAAGACGTTGGCAATCATGGCTCTCCACAATTTCCTATCCTTTGTAGCTGTTAACAAATGTTGTCTTTTTGTTATCTCTCCTAGACCTTGATCTGACATCGATTTATTCAATCTCACTAGTTAGGTTATGTGTTGTTTTCCTCTGTACCTTTTGCCTTCAATTTATGCTGTGAGTATCAGATTTTCCAAGCCTTGCTTCCTCAATGAATGCAAATATTGTCTAAATTTTTTTCATCGAGTGATTTCAAACATGCTTCTGGTCGTTATCAAGATCTGGTGATTTTGTGGGCATTTTCACATATTCGAATACTTTTAAAGTCAATCTTTAATGTTATGCATCATGATGATCTCCCTTATGAGATGACCTGCGAGCGAGATTTTTCACTAAGCGAAATGTCTCCAAACCGGTTATTGAATACTTTTATAATAAAATCGCTATTCCGACGTTAATGGTTTGTTTTTACTTCATGCTTTCATCAACTATGTTGTCTAATAGATTTTTTCAATTCTTCTGATTATGTCATCAACATCGTGTCATCTGTGTATCGTATATTGTTAAGGTTACGTCCGCCTGTCATAATCCCTGGTACCTTTTATAAAAAAGAACAGCCTAAACTATTATTTTCGTCTCGGAGGCTTCAAAATGAAATGCGGAAATTTAACTATTGGGGCATTATATAGCAACAGGCAGCGGAAAGTGTGATGCAAAAATCTGAGGGCGTATAGAAACTAAGCAAGATATTAAGGCAGTGTGTCTCAATAGGTCGCTAGGGGTTCCGCGATAGGTTAATGCATTTTTAACAATTTTTATTTAATTTTATATTCATATTTTTACTATATACGTTCGGCATATCGTTGGAAAGTCCTTGGTTATTATAAAATGCTACGAAGAACTGAATAGTTCCTTTAAGCGAAATTTTTGCCGTCATAAATTCTCAAAATTTTCATAGCTGCTCAGTTTCGTATCCAAACGTAAACAAAGCCATTTTCTAAAGAAATAATAGTTTTTTATTTATTTATTAATACGACAGGTTTTATCACTTTAAATGTTATTAGTGGATACTATTACTTGAGTAGATGCTCTGTTTATTTATCAAACAGTATAATTTTTTTCGTCTACCGGCCTGAATATTCGAGAAATCTTATTAAAGAAAAATATGCGTTCTCCAGCAAAATCTGAACTTGCGTCTACCCGGGCAAAGGAAAACATCATTAGATCCGACGTGCTCTAGATCGACTGAGCTACGAAGAAATTAGGCAATCAGGCAGGCATGAATTCTTCTCTTCATAGCCTCTCGAAATTTTCATATCTGCACAGTTTCGTATCCAAACGTAAACAAAGCAATTCTATAAAGAAGTATAAGATGTGTTATTTATTAATCCGACAGATTTTACCACTTTAAACGTTATTTTTAGTGGGTACGTTCTCCGTAGGTCAGTTGGGTTAGAGTACGTGGAATCTAACGAAGGTTCCCTTTACCCAAGGAGACGCAGGTTCGAATCCTGCTTAATAGCGCATATATTTCTTTAAATAATGTTTCGAATATCCAGGCCGGTAGAATAAAAGAAATATACTACTTGATAAATAAATGAACATCTACTCAAATATGAGTATCCGCTAATGATAACGTTTAAAGTGATAAAACTTATCGGATTAATAAATTTAAAATTTCAGTTTCCCTTCTCTTTTGTGCGCATGTGTACATGCATCAAGCAGGAGTAACTAAAAGATTTCTAATTTTCAAATTATTTTATTGTTGCCAACTAAATAAGAAACATTAGATATAAACAAAAATATTTTTGTCATTCAATTTTTGTATATATATATATATATATATATATATATATATATATTGAACAATAAAAAAAAATATTAAAGAATTAAAATCTTCAGACACACTGGGTTGTATATTAATATTCTTTCGTTTTTATTATTTCAGTTATTCCTCGACTAGTTTCGCCCAGCATTTTGCTTGTTAGTAGCAGTGAACTACAGAATGAATATATATATATATATATATATATATATATATATATATATATATATGTGTGTGTGTGTGTGTGTGTGTGTGTGTGTGTGTGTGCACGCTCGTATGTGCCTACGTAGATGTGTTTACTTGTCTCTCTCTCTCTCTCTCTCTATATATATATATATATATATATATATATATATATATATATATATATATATATCATGAATGAACAGAAGTCTTACTTATTTTGGCTAAAAAATATATGACCACACCTACGCATCCATATAGTTCTTCCTGTGCACACAATGTTAACTTATTCCGGCAACATTTCTACGTCGATGCGTGCATGTTTCATCATGAAACCCCCAAATACCAAGATATTATCTGTCTCTAAAGACTTGGTTCAGTAAATGTTCATTCATTATCAGCTACCGCCGAGGCGTGCAATTAGCTTGACCCTACCGTTGAGGTCTGTCCCGCGTAAATCGCTCGTAACATTCCACTGAGCATTACTTTCAGATTTTAGTCACGTAGGCGCCCAAATTTGCTTTAGGCGCAAATCCGATTTGTTTCTTTGAGGTGGTTGGTTTGGGAGAGGAGAAGTACGAAGCTGATTTCTACAGAATAGAGATGGGATTACGAAAGAGTTCTTATTTTGATTAGCTTAGTTAATTTAACAATATATCAACCATTGCCGGCTCATTTAATGACGAATATAATAAGTCTTATAGGATAATCATCACAATAAATTAATAGATAGGTAGGTATGTCTGGTTTAAACTAGAATTTTAAAAAAAGGCAATCACAGAAACCGGTTTACATCAAAGCAAAAAAGGAAAGCATAGGTTCTGTTTACGCATCAGTCAAAACTAGTCGTGGATCTGCTTTATACATGAATCTTAAGGGTATATAAGGCCCAAGACCTAGTCAAAGAAGAGGGTTACTGAATGGGGTTGTTTTATGACTGTATGAATAGGGGGATATGTAGGAAAGATAACGGTTGTCTCTTCCACAAAGTATCGGTTCTTGGAAATAAGCTGTCCGAGATGGGATTCACTCTTGCCAATGGAAAACGAAAGGAATGAAATATGGTTTTTGCTCTGTGGTATGACGGATCTTAGCGTTACAGTTCTGAACCGGTGATACTAGGGAACATTTTCTAAGGAAATATTAATAGAGTAGCGATAGGCTTGTGATGTTTCGTCTGTAAGGTGGAAAGTAATGTATCACATGCAAGGCTGCATATTTGATTTTGAACTCTGTTATGGTTTGAAGGTGAAGAATGTCTAGCTCCAGCCCAGATATTGCAGAAATACCCCATTTTTGCTCTGATCTGACTCTTGTAACGATAGAGCATGAGAGGTCGAGGTACGTGCTTTCTGCTTTTTGTTTTATAAACAATCGACCATCATTTCTCCAGCATTTTGAGCGATGGATTGTATGCAGTAGGCGTATTCTAAGCCACTCGGAAATACTTTTTTCTGAGCTAGAATCAGAACAGTAGAAGATGAACCTTCAAACAATAACCCATAATTTTATTTTATCGTGTTACAGATAATAATTGAGCAATATATATGAAAGTGTGTACGAGGCTGAAGTATATTACTGAAATTCTACACGTGGAAAGAAATATCAACTATTCGCATTTATCGACGCTTAATGAACATTTACGGGGACCAATCAGTGGATGTGAGCACAGTTAGGCGATGGATAATGCGTTTAAGCAGGGACGACATTGATTTGTGTGAAAAAAGTAGGTCGCCTCCGCTTTTGCGGTTTCTTTTTTATGAGCACGCGATTCAGGCGTACGTCCATCGCTGGTAAAAAAAATATATAGCCAACGGTGGTGAATGTGTGGGGAAAATAGTGTTTTGTACCTGAAAACCTGCCAACGTCAGCCTTTGACGTCACAGACCAATTTAATAAAACAGGAAGCACTAATTTCGAAGCCAACCTCGCATACTCCCTATATCAGATTTTACTATATAAGTCGTTTTTGCCATTAAATTGATATTAACCCTTATAGTCTAAGTAAAACGAAAGTTATTCCTTTTTTTCAGTCAAAATCTTCATAAGTCGATTTAGCGTGTTACTCACAGAAAGATAAAGATTTTCAAACGATAAGTTAGGCACTGGTTATTACACCTCATCAGTATTTGTATCAGAGGATCTGTTTTCGAAAAATACTACAAAGAAATTAGATTGTCGACAAAATTCAAAAGCATTTACGCACCCTTGTAGGTGATGAATTATTCTCCATCCTAAAAGCCTTATTCCACAGACGAAACGTCGCCAGGTTTACTGTTATAGACAAGCGTATGGTTACAAGAAAGAAATACGACAACAGTAGAAATAGATTTACGTGGTTTATTTCAACAGGAACGTGAGGGTTTGGGACAGCTACCTTGGTGTGGTAAAGTTCATAAGCCGGCTTTCGGATCTGGTCGATCTCTCATAGTAGTTCACACATGTTGACGGTGGTTGACGCTCCCCTGCTGCTGATCGCTCGGCTTGACCGTCAGGTCTGTTCGCTGGCCACCTGTTGACTGCCTGTTGAACTTCCGTGTGACCCCTTTTATAGCGTTTTTTTATGGCTTAACAGGCTCGAGAAACGAAGCGAGTATAATTAGGAGGGAAGCATTTTTATTGAACGAAAAATAGAGCACTTTAAATATTATTTTATTTTTCGACCGGAACACGTGTGTCGGAAACATTTGTAAAGAAAGATAATGGTCATTTTGTGACGGGGCTTTGTCCCGTTCACATCCGGTTCTCGCTCTTGAGTATTTGCCTGTAAATCAGCCGAGATATGTCTTATTTTATTTTATAACATTACTTTATTAGTATAGCAGATGTTACATTCCTGAATGCCACCAGCTCGGAGCTTCACGGCTAGGACCCGTTATATCGTTCATAGTCGTAAACCATCTACATTCCTTTCGTGTTCCTTTGATAAAATGCAATACAGTTTTTTTTCTTTCTCAGAACTGTTACTTCGTGGAACAAACTCCCGAGAGAATGCTTCCATGATAACTACATATCTTTGTCTCTTTAAGTCTAGGGTCAATCATTATTTATCCTACTCGTTCTCACGATAGTCTCTTGCTTCTTCCTATCTTACAATCTCATTCAGTAACCTTCGACCTTGAGTGGTCCTTGAACTCTAGATTAAAATAGGTGCCCTGGGTAATACGCGCCAAAAGATAAAAATTATTTAAACTTTAAATCTAATACATTGCAATTAAGTTCGGACTGATACCGTATATACTCGAGTATAGGGCGAGTTTTTATGATCAGTTTTTACGCCAAAATTAGGGGGTCGCACAGGTAATTTTTTGAAGAGGTTAAAAATCATCGTAGTCAGGCATGAACGAAAACAAAAGTACGGTATATAAATCTTCGTATTAGATATTTTACAGTAAGTGGTTTTTCTCGCCATTTTGGAGTAGCTTTGTAAAAAAAAAAAAAAAAAAAAAAAAGAACGAAAATCATTTGTCTGTTATAAAAGATGTCTCTGGTGATCCCCAGTACTGCGATAGGCCCTACTAGTGTTTCTCAGATGCCGTGGCCGCATTATATACGAGATATATGGAAAAAAAATCAGGTTTTTCACAAAAATACTCAGGGGTCTCACGATACATGAAGTAGACTTGTACACGAGTATATCCAGTACATGGTCTGGAAAACGGTGCTTTTAATAAAAACCAGCTTTTAATGCAGTTTTATGAAAAAGAAAACCTTCCGAAATCTGCTTTTCTGGTTAAATATTGACGTTGTGAAAACAGATAGATAGATAGATAGATAGATAGATAGATAGATAGATATATAGATAGATAGATAGATAGATAGCTTTGTACAAGAAAGAATGAAGACCATTTATTGGTTATAAAATATGTCCGGGATGATGCCCAGTACTGCAATATTTGACTACGTTTGGCCTACGAGTATTCCTAAGATGTCGAGGTCGCATTATATACAAGCTACATGAAAAAAAAAAATCATGTTTTTTACAAAAAAATTCACGAGTCATACTATATATAAAGTAGGCTTATAAATGAATATATACAATAATCGTATTTTCTAGTTTTCAAAACTTTTCTTGTTTTACAAGGATAGTTTTTGCTCTACTTCTGGCCGACTACTCACCTCCAGACTTTGCAGTTTGTCCTCCTATCCATTAAACTAGAAAGAAAACATAGGAGAGATAGCAGTGTGCAAAGAAAGTGAGGCTGTGATAGAAACATATGAAGATTAATAATACCTATCATGACACCTAGTCTGATAAGAATATACCATACATATGTATCACAGCCAAATTGATACTATATGGTGATAGATTTTGATAAAAGCAGCACATGAACTTGCAAATGGAGTCCAGCTAGAAATACCTTCAGATTGATTAACTCAATTCGCTCAGATAGTCTCCAATTGAGGGCGTTCGCAGATATCTAGATGTGACTTATAAACTGCCATCGCTATATCGGCCTCCCAACTTTAAAAAAAAAACAACCTCCCGAAATCCGGCCATAAAGCTCTCCCATTCCTCCCGCTCATGAACCAAGATACACAATTAACCCCTAGATGACATGCCCAGCTGATTACTGTGCTACTGAACAGGATATTTACTGTCGCCGATCTAATTTCCCCAAGGCAAACCATGTGCGTGTTAACGTTTAAGATCAGAAGCCAATAACCATGGTGCAGTGTCATTTATTGTAATTTACAAGCAATTAAAATATGCATACTTTGAAATAATCAATAAAACCTCCTACAAAAATGAAAGGCAGCGTCTATTTTCTTGATGATAAAAATGATTATAGCCCATTTTTTTATCATTACATCTTTTTATGTTATTTTATAGCAACACATCGTGATGTAATCGCATGAAAAATGAAAATCTCCATCCTAGAAACTTTGAATGATTTTAAGTACTGTTATTTTATTCATATCAGATACCATAAATGTTTCACTGGGTAATGAAATCGGGACTTAATATATCTTGGTAAACTTTATCCCGTGTGTAGCTCTATGCGTTAAAAATTAGACGAGACTCCTAATGTGACGTGATTGAATCAATCAATGCCAGTAACTAAGTGTAGATAGTGAAAAGATAAACATTATTTTTTAGGTTTTCCTTTTGGCTTTGTGTCGTATTTTCCCATTTCTTTTTGCATTGTACAAATTAATACCTGCATCTGATCTTGCATAAAGTTTGATCTACACCTTTTCGTCAAACCTTTTCGACCAAAGACCCCTTTTTGTTTCTGTTCCTTCCCCAACGATCCCCATTTAAAATATCTTTGAATCTTAGAACTCGTACTGATGTTGGAAATTAAAATGTTAACTAAAATGTATGAAAAGTTAAAAAATTTGGATCAGGTTCCGAAATTTTACTCAAAAAAAACAATTAAAAAATAGCAAGCAATGATCAATGTAGCATAAAATAAGTCTCATCAAAATAAGTTAAAAACTACTTGGGTAGATGCAACTAAGTCTTTTGATTCTGTTGATCATAGAGATCAATGCCTTTCTTTCATCTGCACCGAAGAATACAACATATATGTGCACAAATCTAAATTTAGCTCAATGTCATTCTTTGGCCCATTGACTATCATAACCTCCTGGAACACCTGACTGACCACTAGGGAGTTTCTCGGACCCAGTTTGACGGCCCCTGATCTACACAGAAACGATAAATGAACAATCCGCAATATGTTTTAGGAACAAATTGCTTGTACGCGAACGGACGACGGACTTAAAGTGTACCCCGCAATAGAAAAAGGAGTGTAACAAGGATGCATTTTCTTTCTCCATTTCAGTACCTGTACATCGAAATGATTAAAGATTATTTTGAATTTCTTGATCTGCTGCGAGCAAAGTTGGTTCATTGTGAAATGACAGACAGTTTTTATCGCCAGAATTTATCTTACATATTTATATGTCTACTCTACATTCGTCCATATTTCGAACCTTGCTGCCACATCTGGTTTGATGCTTCTGCTATGTATGTAGAAATTCTTGATAAAATACGAAGAAGAATCTGCAATGTTATGTATCTTGACTTGACATCTCGGCTTTAGTCAATTTCCCATCGCCGTAACGTACTTTCCCTGTGCCTTTACTATAAATATTTTCATGGTAATTGTTCTGATAAGTTGCCCTCTTTGGTACGCAGACTTTATGAATTTAAACGCAGTACCAGAGTGGCAACAACGTCTCATCATTTCACATTTGAAATGGCCGCTAGATGTAACCGTAAGTTCTATGTTAGCAGTTTCTTCTCTCGCATTTCTCGCTTTTGGAAATCTCTACCGTACTCTTTTCTTTGATTTTTAAAAATGTAAATGTAATGCTAATCATTAACTTGTCTCCTCTTAATTCCTGTTCTTTTATTGTTCTCTCTCTTTAATGTTTTCTTTTTCTCATATTCTCTCACACTCAGTAACCCCTTTCGTCTTAGTGGCTTTATTGCCTCGCTTTGGGTGAAATGATTCAAAAAATGAGAGAAAACTTATCAGGATTTATGATCGGTAGACGTAAGCATAACACCATACATGACAATCCTCCGTTGATGAATTTAGAAGGAAAACTGCAAGATAATCAGGGAAAAGTAGAAAGAAGACCTGATCATTAATTGTGAAAAAAATGGAATGCTTTGTGGTGAGCAAAAGGAGCAACCGAAGGTGTGAACTGCACGTCAGGGATGTCAAAAAAGTGAAGAAATTCAACATTCTGGATTGTATAAAAACAAACGTCGGAAAATATTACACCAATGCAAAGGCGTATAGGAATAGCGGCAGACACTTCAGAAGCTGATAAAAGTACTCAGAGATTGAAAAATAGCATCAAAAATAAAGAAAAGAAGACTAGGTTGATTGCTATGGTATGTTTACCGTCTTATATGACAATGAAAACGGAACAATTTCTTTACAACAGTAAAAAAAAAAATGTAAAGAAAAACTTGAGGTAACACAGATGTCGTTTTACCGACAAATGTTGAGAATACTATCGACAGAGCATATGACAAATGAGGAAGTTCACAGAAGAGGAACTACAAAGAAACTTTTGAAAAACAGAAAAAGACAAGTGGAATATTTTGAACACGTAATGAGAGATGAAGGCTTGGAGAGTTCAACACTTACAAGGCAAGAGAAGAAGAGGAAAGCAGCGGCTAACCTATTTGTTAGATGTGCAAATGAATGGAGGAACAATGACCATAAACACAGAGAGAAAGTATTGCCGAGAATAACAAAGGAAAAGGAGCTGTGGGGAGATATGATTGTCCACGCCCTGAAGGAACACAAGACACACACACGCATGTATATATATATATATATATATATATATATATATAGATAACTAGACTCGTTTCGAAAAACTGGAACAACATCTCCCCCAAAAAACTGAGTTACATAAAATATTTAACAAAAACAATGTAAAACTTAGTTATTGTTGTATGCCGAACGTAGGGACTCTTATAAATGGATTGAATAAGAAAAAAACTAGGAATGATCCACGTAGTAATCCTCCTACTTGTAATTGTAGAAACAAAAACATCTGTCCATTACAGGGAAAATGCCAGCAGGAATGCGTGGTGTATCAAGTGAAAATTTACAAAAATACTGAGGATACTAACCCTAAAACATACATAGGTGCTACTCAGGATAAATTAAAAAAAAAGATATTATAACCACACGAGTAGTTTTAAGAATGCAAAAATTAAACATAGTACCACGCTATCTACCTACGTATGGAAAACCAAACAAGATAATATAGACCCCATCCTTAAATGGGAAATATTAAAAAAATGCCCAAAATATAAAGCAGGCCATAAATTTTGCAAATTATGTGCTGAGGAGAAATTAGCCATAGCTTTATATGATCAACTCAACCAACTATTAAACTCTAAAACTGAAATTCTCAATGTATGTAGACATAAAAAATCTTGGCTACTAAATTAGACGTTTTCCCGTTATTGACTTTCCACTGAGGTTTTTTTTTTTTTTGAATAAATATTCCCCCCCCCACTTAGGTTGTTTTTGTTTTTTTAGTTTTTTTTTATTTTGTCACGTGGTATGATTTTAGCTATCACCTATAAATATGTGTTTCTCTTTGCCTCGTTAGCCAAACTTTCCCTGACGATCCGTTTAGGTGAAACCTAGGTAGGTTTGTCTGGCTCACTAGGTGTATCTATCTATCTATCTATATATATATATATATATATGCCAGGTGTAACAGCAAAATTGTCCTAATCGTATAACACCAAAATTGTCCAATTCTTAGTTTAAGCTTTGAACTGTTGTATCTTACAAATGATTAAAGATATCTTACTGGAATTCTCCGAGTTTTTATAATAGTATTGAACTCTACTTTAAACAATAAGAATGTATTTAACTCTGAGTTGAAATAATGATCCCTCTTCCTGTTGCAACCTACCCATCCAGCTTTCCTTTTTTACTGTTCCCTTTTTTCAAACTTATTCACAGTTCTCTCGATGGTCCTTGAACGGACTTTGAAGATGGAAGCCAGAGTATGAATGTTGATACCATTACTGAAGGCCTGAAAATTTTTTTTCCGCTTACCATTGCTCAGTTGGGAAGACATAGTGGGGCTGGTACAAAATGATTTTAGCCTATTCTATTTCTAGCAGAATAACTCAAAGGGTTTTCAATGATTCTTACGACAAACGGTGTCAGGATGGCTAAGCGTCTAATCTGAAAACCTGGGAGAAAGAAACTCATTTAGTCAAGTATTTATTTTTAGATATTAAACATTTTGTGGGATGGAGAATTACCGCACGTTGTTACACGATTTGGACAATTTTGCTGTTACACCTGGTGTATATATATAGGGCTATTCAAAACGAATGAACCGACTTCATGACGCATTGCTTCAGTTCTTAGGCATCGTCATGGAATGAGTCAGGGACTATTTGAAAGAGGAGTTTTCTAAGTTTTGAATGGCTGCCACAGTGGCGCTTGCGTCCTATCTCCGGCAACGTTCAGTTGTTTGTTTAACCCCGGAATGGCGAGTCCTCAGCAAAAGGCGTTGTGCGTTCTCGAGTTCGCGAAAACAAATACGGTTGTCACGCTACAGCGTGATTTTCGAAGGCAATTCGACATTAATCCGCTCTCTTCTAAGAACATTCGACGATGCTTCAAACAGTTTCATAAGTGTCTGTGTAAAGTAAAAAGTCCAGGACGATCACGAGTTTCGGAAGAACAAGTAGCGAGAATCCGTGTTGCGTTTTAGGGGTGTCCACGGAAGTCCACAAATCGAGCTAGCTGTGAGCCTGTGATCTCTCAATCCACTGTCTGGCGTTTGCTAAGGAGACGTCTACATTTGAAACCTTACAGACTACGCCTCGTTCAGGCACTTACCAAGATCTTACTCTTTGTGCTTGGCCAACGAAATCCCAAGACCTCACCGTGTGCGAATTTTTCTTGTGGTGATACGTAAATGATCAGGTTTATGTCCCACCGCTACCCACTAACCTCGATGACCTTAAGTATCGAATAACAACAGCTATCAACTCAGTGGATCGTGATATGCTGATACCTGTCTGGGAGGAATTCTTTTATCGCATTGATGTTTCCCGTGCTGCAGGTGGTGGTCACATTGAACACTTGTAAGATGGGAAGTTGATTATGAGTAGAATACTTGTGACTTGGTTTGAGTTTTCTATTGCTTTTCCTTATTAAAATATTGCATAACGAAATTTATTCATTACTAGCAGTAGAGCCCGGCATTGCCCGGGGATATAACAGTAAGAGATAGATCAAGTATCGACCATCATAAAGACTGAAAAATAAAATTGACAAAGATTATTGTTTAAGGTTGACGGACACGCATGTCTTAATTAGATTTTTTTTTTTTTTACGAATTGCTCAAACCCAAACTCGAACAAAAACAATGTTTTCAATTCTTATGAGTCTATCGATTGAATAGAATTTTATTATAAACAATTGTCTTGTAAATGGAATTTTTAAAGCATTCTGAATGTAAAAATAAAGAAAAAAGTGTGCAAGACAATAAGAAACACTACCTGCCAAAAAAAAGTGAAGTTTTGTTGAAATCGGTTGAAAAATGTAGGAAATCGGTTGAAAAATGTAGGAAATCCGATCCCATATATAAACGAACACACACACACACACACACACACACACACACACACACACACACACACACACACACACACACACAAACAGCCTGGGTTTTATAATAAGAATAACTCGATATGAGTTGTACCCCTTTCATTCTCGCGATGCCTCTTAATCATATTTTCAAATTGATTTCGTGCAAAAACAATTGTGTTTTTCCAATTTTTGGCGCTGTCAGAATCACCGCAAGGTAATTTTACGCAGTCCTGTGAAGTTTTGTTGAATTCGGTTGAAAAATGTAGGAAATCCGATCCAATATATAAACGTACAGACACACACACACAACCTGGGTTTTATAATAAGTATGATTTTTGAACATATATAGTAAAACAGAGAGAGAGAGAGAGAGAGATATTTTTGAACATATATAGTGAAACAGAGAGAGAGAGAGAGAGAGAGAGGGGGGGGGACTATTCTTTTTCATGTGTCATATTCTTTCAGGATGTCGGTGATCCTGGCTCTCTGCAATTTCCTGTCCTCTACGCAATGTTTGTCAATTTGTCTCTTTACTTCTCTCCTAATCCCTGTTCTGCCATCCAGTTCACAAGCTCGTTAAATAAGATACTGGATTTCATAAAATAATTAGGAATCTGCAAAAAATAATATCCCGTAATTTAACACATAAATAATAATATTAATGTAAAAAAATAGAAAAATTACAATAAAATTAAAAGTCGGAGACCTGTGAGTCAGATTAATAAAGCAAAGCTTCGTAAGTGAGTACAATATTACTAATAATGACACAGGTAAGGAATAAAGCCTAAGAGACCGTAGAGAATTTTGCTGACATGTATTTTATTGTTATTTGCAGTAATAACAGCAGTAATGACAATTAAAAATTATTTGAGAAGTTACTATATGTTTTGATACGCATTTTTTTACAGTGACTTTTGGGACACTCAACCAGTAATTAATATTATTGTCTGTCTGTCTATATATCTATCTAAGAATTACTTTGTCACTTAGAAATCAGAAGAGACTTTGTTTTGGCAGGTATTGAACAGTGTTCGAGTATAAGTAGAGATTGATTTTGAAGGCAGATTGTGCGTTTCGAATTCTTTTCTGGTCTGAGCGTTTTCTTAATGCACAATATCTAAGTAGCTTGGTTTCTTCCTCTTTCTCTCTTTCTGTCTGTGTGTCTGTCTCTCTCTAGGCACAGATATGCGTGTTGTGTGTTGTGTGTGCGAGTGTGTGTGTGCGTGTATTTCTCTGTTCATTCTTGTATCATGAAGGAACTGCACTAAATTGCACCTGTTGTATTCCATAATTCTGAAGAAGAAGAAAAAAAGAAAAGACCGTCGATCAAATGTTATATATCACTAAAGGCAATGAGATCAATCGGACATAATGGTTTTCACACATTCAGAAGTTGTGCTTTTTCAGCTTTTCCGTCAGCAACACTAATTCTGAAATGAAAGAAAATACAATCTATCATTATTTCTGTCAGTTGTAGTTTGTGGTTCATGTTTTAGTTACTTTTCTTTTTTCATCTATCTATCTATCTATCTATCTATCTATCTATCTATCTAGCCTCGATTTGTTCCTATCAATCCATCTATATATCTATCTATCCCGAAAAAATTAAATCGGTCAACTAGTGTTGAATTCCAAGTGCAGCCAGGCTTGTGTCACCAATTATTTTATAATATATATATATATATATATATATATATATATATATATATATATAAAGTAAAAGTCTATCACTTATTTGATTGATGTTATCTTCAGCATCCCAACTCTAGAGTTACGTAGGCAGGCTTGTCCGTCCAATGGACTTTTCCACTGTCCTAACAGTAGGTTACACATATTAATATTTAAATTTTCCATCGGCCGGATTTCTGACAATTGCCACGTGCATGGAACTCAGAGTTGTATCAAACGGTGAGGAACAAATTTACTAGTGTAAATTTTAGGTTTGTTATATACAAATATATATATACTAGCCGAATTACCCGCGCGTTGCTGCGTATCACACATATGTAAGAAAATGATTGTCTTTAAATTATTGCTATATTTTGTGGAGAAAAATGATTCATTTCAATATTACTCAATGATCTTGTCGATGTGACCCCCATCTTCTGGCTTTCTCCTATATTTTGAATAGGAGTCATTCCCTTGTTCAAATTTAAATTTAATTTAAACCAAAGGGCAAAAAAATTCAGCGGGTGTTTGTGTCCTCCAGAGACATCCTTTGATCAAAATGAAATATACTTATACAAGTACCCTGGGTAATGAAATTTCAGAATATGGGGTCTATCTCCAAAACCCTACAAGGAGTTCGATAACAAACAGACAGAGGCTACAGTTTTATATATATAAGTAATTTTCAGAAACATTTAGGAAGATCTCACGTATTAAATACTACAGGAGATTAAAAAATCGCATGGGTATTATGGGATTATTGATATGTGCGCATCGTAGTGGCTATCAGCGTGGAAAATAGGATTGACGCGCGTCGAGTTCAAATTCCAAACGAAACTGATCGCATAAACACCCGTGGAAACGTATATATCTATCTTTTCCACCCAAAATAGAGGTTGATAGTAGGGCGAACTGGGCTATCTAGAACTCTGAATTCAAAATCTTTTGGGTGTGGGCTAGCTACTCCACACCGTAAGATCTACTTTATTGTAGAAACCACAGCAGCGACGCCTAGCCTGGTGAGGATATGGACCTATATTCAGCGCGGGAGTTTTACAAGAACTACATGCAATACATACCTTAAGGGATTAAATGAAACTGAAATTAAACATATTCAAGTATTGATGTAACTAAACGTATGAAACATTTACACAGTCAGTTTCGGATATTAATTGCTAATCAAATATTGCTTATCATTTTTCATGTCAAGAAAACTCTCCAAAATTTTTTCTCACTCCCCCCCCCTATACGCAAATTTGATGCATCTGGTAGGCTGATGATTGCCATGAGGCTGTAGACTACTCGTACTAATACGAAAGGCTGCTGAAAGGTTCTCGGTTCGAGACACTTTTGTCCAATTCAATACATCTAGATAAATTCCCCTATCATCCGGTTCACACTCCTCCCCGGTGTTTTGAACAGGAGCCGAGGTTTATCCCTTGTTTCCTGTTTAGGATTGGGTTTCCGGTTCCTTCTAAAGTCTACCCCAAATCTATACTTCTAACGTCTCCCCATGAAAGCTGACACTTTATCTTCTAATTATTTTTTCTTCATCTCAATAGAAATATATAGGTTTGCCTATCGCGCAGTTCACACTCATCCGCGAACTTTTGAAAAGAAGTAGAAGTTTATCCCTTGTTTCCTGTTTAGAATTGGGTTTCCGCTTCCTTCTAATGTCTACTTCAGTTCTGTACTTCTAACGTCTTCGCCTAAACTCTGAAATTTTTTACTATTTTTTTTTTTTTTTCCAGAATAAGATTAGACAGGTTCACCTATCGTCCGGTTCACACTCCTCTTTGTTTCCTGTTTAAGACTTGGCTTCCGGTTTCTTCTAAAGTCTACTTTCTACGTCTAACGTCTCGGCCTAAACTCTGAAGTTTTTTTTTTTTTTCATAAATAAGATAAGTTCGATTTTCGTCCGATTCATACGCCTTCTTGGTCTATTGTATAGAAGTAAGGGTTCATTCCTTGTTTCCTGTTTAGAATTCGCTTCCTTCTAAAGTCTACTTCCATTCTATACTTCTAACGACTCCGCCTGAACTCTTAAATTTTATTTACTAATTATTTATTTATTATTGGTTTATTATTTTATTTTTTCTCCTCAATGGGAGTAGATATGTTCGTCTATCGCCCGGTTCGCACGCCTCTCTGGTCTTTTGAACAGAAGTAGAAGTTTATCGCTTGTTCGTTGTTTAGGATTAGGTTTCCGGTTCCTTCTAAAGTCTTTTAATTCTTTTTCACATCCATTAGCCCTTTCGTCTTACTGGCCTTATAGCTTTGCTTGGGGTGAATTGATTAAAAAAATGACGAGATCGAATTACTTTTCAAGAATTACTTCTTAATTGCGCTGAAAACTCAGCATTCTCTCCTACCTAAGTCGTATCCATAATAAACTGCAGTACATTAAACGAGTTGAAAAGAACTATAGGTGAGACTGAACAGATTAGAAAATTGTTAGAAAAATTTTAAAATGTATTAAGAAGCAGAAAAAATGTCGTTAGAAGCAAGGAAAAGAATAGCAAACTATTATGTAATATCGGTCCTCCTATATGGCAGTGAATTTTTCTGTTTCTGGATCTTCTTCTTTATGTGCCATGTCATCTCGGGACGTAGGCGATTATGTTTCTCCACAACTTCCCGTCATTTGTAGCTCTTAATAAATGTTGTCTTTTTGTTATTTCTTCTAAAACTTATTCCGCCATCTATTTAGACAAGCTCGCTAAGTATGTTATGCGTTGTTTTCGTCTTACCTTCAATTTTTTCTGTGAGTATCAAATTTTCCATGCCCTCTTTCCTCATTACGCGTCCTAGAAATTCCAGTTGTCTTTTCCTGATGTTATGTGTAAGTTTCCTTTTTTTTCACATTTTCTCTAAAATATCGTCGTTGCTCACATGTTCCCTCCATGGTATCCTCATAATCCTTCTGTAGAGTCACGTTTCTTTTGCTTCAAGTCTCTTCTTCATCTTTGAGGGGATTGTCCAACATTCACTGCCATGGGACAGATATCACGTAGTAGTTAAGTACTCTTTTCTTTGTTTCTAACGAGGTTTTCAGTTTCTCGATATTCTGCTTAGCTTTTAGGCTGCATCTTTGGCTATCCCAAATTCGCCTTCGGATTTCAATGTCGCACCTCTCCGTCCTCTGTTAAAAGACTTGGCATCTTCAATTTGTAATCTGCATTTTAGGCCCATCCTTTTGCTAACAACCATGCATTCTGTCTTCTTGCAGTTGACGTTTAATCATTTCTTCACGCTTTCCTTCATTGCCATTTGTAGGAGTTTTTGTAGTTTTCTTTCCGTATCTCCTATCAACACTGTGTCATCTGTATATCTTATGCTGTTAAGATTGTGGTCGCTAATAATGAATCCTGGTAGGACTTCTAATTCTGTCAGAATCACTTCGCTGTCTTGGTTGAATGTCCGGTGAGAAGACGCATCCTTGTCTTATGCCCCATTCTAATTTTGTATATCTACTGAGCTGATTTTCTATCAGTATGCAAGCGGTTTGCTGCCAGTATAGTTTCTTGATTATTGCTTTTCTAATACTGGACAATCTCCACACAGATGAAAAAGAGACTTGAGGCATCAAAAATGTGGTTCTACAGAAGGATGCTGAGAATACCATGGACTGAACATGTGAGCAACGAGGAAGTTTCAAGGAAAATGGAAACAAAAATGACGTTTATACTTAGAACCAGAAAGAGACACCTGAAATTTCTAGGACACGTAATGAGAAAAGCAGGCCTGAAGAATCTGACACTCACAGGGCAGTCGTCATCTTCTGTCTCCTTGAATCCTGTTCTTTTTATTCTCCTTTCTCCTCAGGAATATATTCTCAGTTTCTTTCACTCTTAGTAACACCCTGTGTCTTAGTGGGTTTATGACCTTGCTTGGGATGAAATGATAAAAAAATATGGCGATATATCAATAGACATGAGCAGCGGAACGAGAACAATCTACGCTTGCAGATTAAATATAATTCGAAATTCCCTGAAGGCTACCCTGATTGACAGACACTTGAGGAGGCCGGATAATACAACGGCCGAAAACGTCGATAATTCTTCGTATAGGAACTATTACTAGGGTTTCTGTTTTTTTCTCTCTATCTATATGAGGAGGTGGTGAAATATCCTTGACAGGTACCTTTTTTCTCTCTATCTGTATGAGGAGGTGGTGAAATATCCTTGACAGGTACCTTTTTTCTCTCTATCTGTATGAGGAGGTGGTGAAATATCCTTGACAGGTACCTTTTTTCTCTCTATCTGTATGAGGAGGTGGTGAAATATCCTTGACAGGTACCTTTTTTCTCTCTATCTGTATGAGGAGGTGGTGAAATATCCTTGACAGGTACCTTTTTTCTCTCTATCTGTATGAGGAGGTGGTGAAATATCCTTGACAGGTACCTTTTCTCAAAATTTATTTTTTTGAGAATTCGTAATAAAAATACTGATTTGTGAAGTCAGCCTAGCCAAGAACCTTTCAGCACGTCCTCATATAAAGTAATTGATCTGACATCAACTCGATTACATCCAAAGCTTTTCTTCTTACGTATAAAAAATAAAATGAATAATAATAATAGTAATAATAATAATAATACTGTCAAAATACAAGGAAATTGAAATCGAAATCTAAAAAATATGGCACACGAGGACAGAAATTCCAGTTGTAATTGGAGCCCTCGGATTGAGTGGAAAAGGTCCCGCTAGATTCATTGAAGGGATTCCTGGTAGCACAAGTCTTTAAGAGATACAGAAAATTGTACTCACAAGTACAGTCCACGCCTTCTGAAGGGCTTAATCTATGTAAAATGTGTGTGATCTCAGATTTTTTTGATTTTTAAAATTTTTTTTTTCTCAAAAAATGCCCAATGGAAAATGCCATGATACCATTTCTGGCCTTAGGTCTCTGGTTGGGACCCGGAAAGAAATGAGTATACACCAGAAATCAAAGGAAATAATAATAATAATTATGTGAATGATGATTCGTACATGAGACAGAAGAGTAATGAGGAGTCAGAAAAGGAAAATCCAATCAGTTTGTGACATTATAGTCGAGTGAAAATCGAAGCAAGTATTGACATGTCGGTCAGATCTGCGTGGAAACACACACTGTGATATTCGGTGCCAAACAGACATTCATCTTTTGCAATGCCATTCACCGCAAGAAGACCAGAAGATACGTTGGAGGCTTGGGACAAATGTCGTGTATTAAATAATGATAATAATAGTTTTTACCATTCCCACGTTTTATTTAACCTGTTAATACCGACCGTAAAATCTTGTATTAATAACAAAAATAAAAATAAAAATCCGGTATTAATTATAAGTTTCTAAAAGAAAATCCGTTATTGATTATAGGTTTGTAACAAACCCGGTAATAATTATAGCTTTATAAAAAAAAAAAAAGAAAAAAAAAGAAAAAAATGCCTAAAGGGCAATAATCTAAAAAAAAATAATGAATATTGATTAGCCAAATAAGAATAAATCCACTACATTTTTATTTGATTAATGTTCATCAAATACAAGACTCAACAGACACTAACGGCAGATGTTTTTGTTTAATCAATTCACCTCCAATGAAGGCGATAATGTCACTAAGACGCAAGGAACTACAGAGAGTGAAAGAGAATGAGAATACTTTAGAAGGAACCGGAAACCCAATCCTAAACAGGAGTCAAGTGATAAACCTCTACTCTTGTTCAAAAGACCAGGGGGAGTGCGAACCGGGCAATAGGCGAACATACCTACTCCTGTTGAGGAGAAAAAATAATTAGTAAATAAAATTTCAGAGTTCAGGTGGAGACGTTGGAAGTAGATTTTAGAAGGAAGGAATCAAATTTTAGAGTTTGGATAGATGCGTTAGAAGTATAAAGTCGAAGTAGACTTTAGAAGGAATCCGAAGCCTAATCCTAAACAGAAAACCAGGGATAAACCCCTACTCCTGTTCAAAAGACTGAATGAGGTTGCTGTATGAGCGTAAGAGTAGGAGGTGACAAGAAATGTAGTTCATGAGGGGATGTAGAAAAGATAACGGTTAAGAGGTTAAGGCTGTAATGATCGAGAGAGCATCCTCCCCGGAGTGTGTTCCACAAAGTAGCGATTCTTGTCAGTGAAACTCCTTCTTACTAATCGAATACAAAGGGAATTGTAATTGCTCGTCCCAGTGTACGTGGCATGGCGGGTCTTAGCTGTGAATGTCAGAACTGCTGGAACTAACTAATGTAGTTCGCGAGAACAGTTACTTTGGAAATAGCAACAGAGTAGCGAGAAATTTGCAAGATTTCGTCTGTGAGGAAAAAGGTTGTAGGATGGAAAACAATTCATCACCTACAAGACTACATATGTATGTATGTCTCTTGTCAGTCTTCTATACAATACTATATATAACTACTGGATTTAATGAGTATAGAAATTGTTCAAATATTACGATTTCCATCGCTTTTGGATAATCTATTAAACATTTTAAAGGATTTTAGTTATTTTTTTATCAGTTCACCGCAAGCAAGGTGATAATGCCACTAAGATGCAAAAGGCAATGAAAGTGAATGAAAAGATTTTAGAAGGAACCGGAAACCCAGTTCTAAACAGAAAATAATGGATAAACATCTACTCCTGTTCAAAAGACCGGGAGGTGTGTGATTCGGCGAACCTATTTACTCTTATTGACAAAAAATAAAAATACTTAGCAAAAATAAAAAAATACTTAGAAAAATAAAAATACTTAGTAAAATAAAATTTCAGAGTTCAGGCAGAGACGTTAGAAGTATGGAGTTGAAGTAGACTTATACTACTACAGTAAATGGTGTGCTATTGTAGACATTCTAATATTTACTGAAAAGTAGGCATAGTCCTAATTTCCGGATACTGCCAGTACATTGTGGTTGTGTTCATAATAAAAAAAACTAACAAATATATCTTGTCAATCTTAAGGCGGTATTATTTCCAAAATGCATAAGTATATATATATATATATATATATATATATATATATATATATATATATATATATATATATGTGTGTGTGTGTATATATATATATATATATATGTGTACATATATATATATGTGTATATATATATGTATATATATAGATAACTATACTCGTCTCGAAAAACCTTCGAATTTTTGATTTGCCAATAATCAAATCAATCTCGAATGAAAAAAGGTTTTAAAAAAAGAAAGAGCGAGAAACATGAAAGTCTGTCGAAAAAAATCACACAGATACAGGTTTAAAGCCCAAAGAAAAAAAACCGACACGAGTAAACAACTAACTAACTAAAAGAGCTCAATACAAACGTAGAGCAGACCTAGATAAACCTAGTGAGCCAGACAAACATGCAGGTTTCACCTAAGCGGATCGTCAGGGAATTCCTGACGATCCGCTTAGGTGAAACCTAGGTAGGTTTGTCTGGCTCACTAGGGTTTGTTTATCTATCTATCTATCTATCTATCTATATATATATATATATATATATATATATATATATATATATATATATATATATATATATATTGTATTTTACTCTTATAATTCAAAAGGTTTACAATATTGCGTTTATTTTTTCAGAGGTCCTATGAAATTTTTATGACTTCTACCAACAATGTTAATCTACAATTTGATGTCAGTGTATGAAAATCACTAACGTAAACAAATTGGACATTTAAATTAAAGAAAGCAGGAACAAGTATCGTAAATCTTCAATCAGCTGAATTCTTAGATGAAGTCTTTCTTTGATTAATTTGGTTTTCTTCATTTTACGATTACTTTGTAGCAAAATGTTTCTTGGCCGAAAACCTCTCCGACCATTAATGAGGAAATGGGAATAAAATGGTGACACATATAAATCAGCAGGTGTGAACATGTGACACGTATGAACAACAACAACAGCAATAATAATGTTGATGATGATTATGTTGGTAAACTGATCCGATTAACTCAAGCATTTTTAAATACCATGTCTCTTTAGGAAGTAGATTATCACGGATCTCCACAGTTCCCTTTATGATGTGTCATGATTTCTTGCGAAGATAGGGAAGTGTTTTCTTGTTGACTGCCACTGTAAATTACAGAGCCTAGTCTATCTTACTTTTTAACCCATAACTGCAAGTTGGTGGAGAAAAAATGGTGTCATTCCTTTCCTGAGTGTAGAATTCAACACTAAATGTTTTGGTTTGAATTTGAACTTGACTCGCCGTTTCTCACTAATAACTGTTAAGCTAACCACATATCGCAGAGTATCTTCTTTTATGTGCCGTGTCCTTTCAGGACGTGGCCTATCATGCCCCCCCCTAACTACCTATTCTTTGTCACTCTAAGCAATATTTCTATCCTTTCAATATCTAAGCACTTTAAAAAAATGATCTTCAGAAAAACTGAATGATCTCATCTCTTTAATAAAGCCCCCCACCCCCACAAAAAACCGGGCATATTCATGATTCCTATATAGTATACTCTGAATTGAAAAAGTATCAATGCTCCAAAATGAAATGGTGTTCGAAAAATATTTACATGGCAACAGTTTAATGGCTAAACAGAAGATTAAAAACATTCGCCTGAATTGCAGCATATTACATGGCATCCGTTTTCTTAGTTCCATTAGAAAGACATTTACTCAGTTATAACGATTTACTAAGCCTAGCTTAATGTGGCACAAGGTTGTGAGTATGGAGCACCCAGTGAGGACTGCACTCACTACTCAAGTTTAATTGATTTAGCGAGACATGTTTGTTAACTATTACAGCACGTCAAATATAAACGACAATTGAACGAGAAAAAAAAACTGTTACGTTGTTTTCCTCCCAAGAAGAAACTTCTTCAGATTTATAATGGCTTTATCGATGGAGGTATATATATATATATATATATATATATATATATATATATATATATATATATGTGTGTGTGTGTGTGTGTGTGTGTGCTGATGTTAGCTGTAGCGTGAAACTCGAATAGCGGTTTGAACTTTGTCTCTTTTTGGGTAATGTTGCTGGGTAGAATATTTGTTCTATTTTGGTCATGTAAACACAGCACACGGTCTTTTATTGTTTAGGTAGAGGGCTTCTGGCTTTAATTTTTTCTTTGAATTTTTCTTCTCAGTTTGTTTCGTTTTTCATTTTGTTTTTGATTTATTGTTTTTTATTTTCTTTGTTCACTCGGCATGCTTTGTGTTGGTTTGTTTTGTTTTTTTTTGTTTTTTAACTACAAGTGTTTTCTTTTCTGGAATGAAAGAACATAAAAATGACCAAAAGTTTATTGATTCTGAGAGATTTCGCCTAATCCATTAAACAACTTCACGGATTTTAGTTACACTATTTTAATAAATGTTGCGTAAACGCTATTGTAGACCGTCTAAAAGTTCTGAAAGTAGACATATTCTTAATTTCTTTGTTGCTGACTTCATAATTGATGTTATTAAGGGTTGATTCCTTTTTTCACACCACTTTTAAACGCTTTTTTCCCAGTTGAAGGTGCGTATAGTATTCGTATTCTCGACATTTATGCTGCGTATAGAATTTGGTACGATTATATTATGGCTTAAAAATGTCCGTAGGGATCTGATTATGGAGAGGTAAATCTTTGACACTCGGTGTATCTTGGGGTATAACCTAGCCGACATAATTCAAGTTTCTGTTGCGTTTTTTTTTATTTTTTATTTTTTTATCTCTATATTTTTTTTATTTTTATTTATATATATTTATCTTATTTTTATTTTTTATTTTATTTTTATCTCTATTATTCTAAGCTATGTTTAATTACACACAAAGTCAAATTTGAGTGGGTCTATAGAGGCAGAAGATTGTGTTGTGATAATTTTGGAAAAAGTATTGTCTGTCCAACTGCTCGAAAATTAGCATTCGAAATCCGGGCTTTTACCAAAAATCGAACACCGATGGGAAATACGTAATTATAACAGTTTGAAGGACTTAAAAGAAGAAAGAACATGATAGCTGGATATGCAAAAAATATTGCACCTTAATATTCTGATTAATAATGATAATCATCCTAGTACATCTAATATTACTGATATAAGGAGGTGATGAAAAGTTCTTAACAAAAGCAAGAAACCCTTGCAGTAGATATTCTAACTTTTAAGTGGACCAGGCTGAGAACTTTTGAATCCCAATAATGATGATGATGAAGATGATTATGATGATGAATGCGGTGGTTATTTTTGAATTCTAACTGCATGTCCGTCACTTGTGTTCAAATAAGCAATAAATGAAGCAAACAGCAAATGGACAGGCGCTGGTCGATCGGTTGGGATTATTTAGATGTTAATTTCACCACTGGTGCACACTTCCGGAAGTATTTCAACTTCAGTGACGTCACATGCGATCGAGCAGAAAATTAGCGTCACCATTTTTTATGGGGTGAGGTCAGGTTGCCGGGAAATTATCAACAATTTGACAGCAGTCTAACCTTTTGTATTTATCTATCTATCTATCTATCTATCTATCTATCTATCTCCATTTGTATATATATATATATATATATATATATATATATATATATATATATGAAGAAATATAGTATTAAGGTCTGCTATATTTATGGGATAACGTGCTCAATATCAGAGATAGAGCGTGTGTAAATATAAAGCTGAACATTGAAATTAACACTTAGAGGCGACAGAATGTTTTCATGCTAGACGCAATCGTCATGCCTGACGATTGCGTCTAGGATGAAAACATTAACATTCTGTTAACTTCAATGTTCAGCTTTATATATATATATATATATATATATATATATATATATATATATATATATATATATATACAATTGTATGTCTCCATAGTGACTTCGCAAGTTGACATAGGAAGAAATGACTGTAGAAAGTTTTGTTGTGCCTGTCTTTCAAGTGAGGAGCTACCTATGTAGAAAATCAGCATTCGAATTGTCGGCTTTTATCTGGGCTCGAACTTTGACCATAAGCACCGGGGAAGGAGTGTACATACGCAACATGAGGTAAGCCTACACAGTTATCGTCTACGTTTAGTATTGAACACGGTCACTGTAGTGCCAGTAAAGCACGCCAGCACCCACCTACTACCATTCCCCTGTGCGTATTGTGGACTAAAGTTACTATGCTAGCAAATTGGACTGTTAAACGAGTTTGATAAATACTGCATTGCGGAAGGATGTTTCCGAATATTTTTTCATATCTTTTTTAATCGTATGTTTTAAACACACACACACACACACACACACACACACACACACACACACACACACACACACACACACACACACACACAACATTTCTGAAAGCCGTTTTCTCAAATCAGTAGTTAAAATGGCTTCAAACGAATTTATAATCCTATAAATCTTAAAGAAGATTATCCTTTATGAGGCCATATACACTGGTGCTACATAATCACAAATGACGAACTTTACCAAATAACAAAAACCACATCACTTGATCACTTCCACAGCAGCAGCAACAAAATGAGCAGCAGATGTAACTAGAAGAGAAAATAAATATATAATCAAACTGCTAACTTTCCACACCACCAAAAATAAAAAGATAAAAGCAAACTTTCATTAACATTAGAAAGAGTTATAGCATTTAGTGGTCTTGAAAAATCTAATTTCTCCAACAACTGTTTTAATAATTAAAAAATAAAAATTCAACCGATAATAACACTAATAGTTCAATACCGAATGTTTTGCCATTACCAGTTGGATTCAAACATGTTCACGATACAAAACTATTGTTCGATCCATGCCATGAATCGTTCATTGCAGCATTCTCTACATATAGAACAACTGACACCTAAAAGAAATAAAGTGCGCATATGTAACACACTCGCATATAAAATTCATGAATGCAATTTTAACCTTTCGAGAATTTTGCCAGGTTTATTTAATGCATAAATGTTGCTATGAAAAAATCTCATTGATGTGATCTATTCTTTGTCCGCACCATCATAGTACGCTTATGACAAGTCTATAGTCAAGATAAATGGCGAACAAGCAACACACATGGAAAGATATCATGCATTATTTACATTCGGACTGACGTCCTTATCTTTTTTTTTATTTATTATAACAATGTTTCGACTATTGTGCCTCTCGGCCTTCTTCATGTGTCTATCGATCCAGGTAAGCTTCAGGGAATTTTAAACTGAACCCTTTATTTAATCTACGGGGGTAGATTGTTCTCGTTCCGCTGTCTACGTCGACAGATATATCGTCTTGTCAACAGAATAATAGCCTAGTGGATTAAGGTGTTGATTTGTATATCTCGTAATATAGTAATTGTGAGTTCAATCCCTGGGTCGGATAGTACACAGACTCAGTGGAAATACAGTAGGAATAATTGAGTAGTACTAAATAAGAACAAACAACCGAAACGTTGTAATAATTGTGATGAGGACATTAGTCAAAATATAAATAATGATCACTCCCCATTGTAGAAAAGAAAGTCATGCCATTTTCAAAACCATTGATATAAAAGTGATGTAAATATCCCAAGCGGAATTCGAACTCGAATCCTCGATTTCTATTTTTGAGCAGAAATAACCGTTACAACAATTTGCATATAAATCATAATAATCATCTGCTACTTTCCTTCTTTGTGTGTATGTGTGTGTGATCTGGGTTCTTCCGTGTCACTGAAGAATGCGCAGGGCAACATGGGTCTATGTCGATCAATTAATAATTGTAATTGTAGCACTACACTTAGCATTTATTATTTAATTTACTTTAATTTAGTTTTTCTTTCAGATCATCGTTGCTTTTTATCGCAATTTTTATGTTTTACATTCAACAACCTTTTTTTAAGAATAGAGAGTTGAAATACCGAAAATGGATCAATAAATCTATAACCTGAGATCATTATTAATTGAATTTTGATTTGAAATGTTCACTATTATAATTTGCGATGTATATGATTAATATCTACTTCTGAATTAAGTGCATTGACATGGAAGGAGATTATGATGAAATACAAATATTAGTTGCGTAAAATAAATGCCTTTTACGCAGTGCCGGCGCGTACTACCCTTGAACAATCCCCACCCGGGAAGGGGTGCCTGATTGGGAGCCCCGGGCAGTGCTTTATGACCCTCGCTATCTTACAAGCATTTGTTTTTTTCTACCTATATTTATATAAGTTGCAAATTATATAAGTTACTAAATCAAACTAAGCACAACTGACTACTAAAGGATGAGAAATGTTTGTGGATTTTGATGTTATTCTGGGGGTCTTTTTTTTTGTTCAAATCCGTGAATTTATTTTGCAACGTCTCGAAAAAACGCTACATAAAATTCACTATTTTTTTCCATAATGTGTTAAAATTATTCAACTTTTTGATAAGAAAAATCTCAAGTTGATGTTAAAATTGCTGCAAAACATTGTTGATTTATTTAAGATGGAATTATCTATAACATGTTTCTAATTTATATTTAGGTACCTTGGATTTGTTTTCAATTTTTCTATTTGAATTGTTCACTTATATTGCATATGATCCATTATTGTACATAATTAGATTATAATAAAATTTATATTTTATATGAATACTACCATATGAAAATTAAGATGTAGAGTTGGAGTTCCCGTATCATAGATTCGGTTTGTGCACCGGACTTATTACCTATATAAACAAATAGTCTCTGGTTTGAACGTTGTGATAACAAAAAAAAAAACAAAAAACAAAAAAAACAAAAAAACAAAAAACAATAGTAAGATAAAAGAACAGGTGAAAATATTAGTAATAGAAATATTATGTCGGAAATTCAGACAATTTAAAATTATTTCTGTCTTGATGTTTTATGTTTTTTCTGATAATTGTTGTCTTTTATAATAAACTGAGGCAATAGTTCTTTTCAGCCGTGTTCCAGATAGTGTGGGTATTTTATAAGGAAGCCGTCCCAATGATAATGTGGTAACGTATGTGTTGACATCAAGTATAAACTAAAGAAAGTTTTGAAAAGAATGAAATGTGAAGTTAGAAAAAACAAAAAATAAAAAAAACAGAAAGAATTTAACAAAAAAAACCTTCATTTAATGGCATGGTCTTCGTTGAATTCCGCGTTAATTTTTGCCTTAACTTTCGTATTAATTTTCGCGAATATTAATATAATATTCTTTAATATTCGAGTTAATTTAATATCCATTTAGCTAATATTAACTATATATATTAACTACATATGTTGTTATTATTCGAGTTAATTTTTGTTTGGGTGATTAAAATTGAGTGGAAGTGTTTCCGTCTGTTTTGCTATTTCAGATAACTGCTGTCTTTTATAGTAATCTGTGGCAATAATTCTTCAGTGTTGTTCAAGCTTGTGTGGGTAATTATATAAAGAAAAGGTTCTAACAATAATGTGATGACGTTTGTGTTGACGTTTGTGTTGACGTTACGTTCAAATTTAAGGAAGTTGTGAAAAGACTGAAATATGAGGTTTTTTAATTAAAAAAAGAATTTAACAACAAAAAACATACCTTTATTTAGTGGCATGCTTCACCTTAGCTTATTAGCTAACATGCCTATTCTAATAAGGCAGCAGTTTGATGATGAAAAATACATTTATTTTACGCAACACATTTATTTTCCAACATAATAACCTTCCTTGCCAGTAGACTTAATTTAAAGTTGATTAATAATCACATAGATCGAACATTATACAGTGAAAATTTCAGATCAGAATTCAGCTAATCACAACGTGTTAGGCTACGGATTTATTGATCCACCTTTTTATATATAGGAGGATAAAATAATAAGTTATAATTCACCCATTTGTTTATTTTAATCATTTATTTACTTATCTCCCCAACTCCGTTAATATAAACTGTTATAATTTTTCCGCACGTCACTGCACAAGTTGTGATGACGTCCAAGTTTGGCTGTATGTGATTACAGCGGGCTCTCGCTATATTCCACAAGTCAACAAACAATCGACGTCAACAAAGAATAAAAACAATTGCTTTTCAAGATGCTTGTTAGATCGGGAAGTAGCAAAAAAAAAAAAAAAATACGATTTCTCACTTAAACAAAATCTTCCTTTTGCTTCGAGAAATCGGACATTTTTTTTTAATCTGAATTCTCACTAAGTTCTGACCCCTACACGTTCACTGCCTGACCGTTTCACTCATTTCTGGACACTTCACTGACTCCTGGCCTTTTCCCTAACTGCTGTCCGTTTCACTGACTCCTCAGTATATGGATACTGGCTGGGGACCCAGCACCCTTTTCCGTCCACTTGTGTTCCACCAATCGGGAATGGAGACCACCTAGACATCTTTTAGGTGGTCAGATTTTTCAAAGGACCCTACTTTTATGGCTACCTAAAATCATTAACAAAATTTTATGTTTGTCGAATCAAAGGTGGACTAGTGACAGGAACCCTGGTCGTTAAATTGACTTAAAAGGAAAAGAATCTATCTATCTGCTAAGAATGTGTTTGAAATCGTATTGCTACACTTGCTTCAAGCCAACTATGATTTTAAATATTACGATAAGTTAAATATCACTGAAATCCTTAACAAATATACAGAGAAGTCAGATATATCTGATATCTAAAAAGCTATAAATGGTTAGAACCATTTACTAGATTAATAGTTTACTTTAAAGAATGTAACGTTTAAAATCCCATTACAAAAAATGAATGTTGTCCATACTGCAGACAAGATTTTGTTGGCTACATTCTAGCTTTTTATATATTTTAAAAATCTTTTCTATATATAAAGTACCTGTCTTTTAATTTTTGCATTTGCCTAGGGATTTATTCTTCATATATATATATATATATATCTATATATATATATATATATATATCGCGTGATGTGTGGCTATACTTTTGACGATGGGGTGTCTAATGCTGATCTTCACGTAAAATGCAACATTGGTGGGATTGAGACTTTCCTGATGCAGTTACAACTTTGGTGGGCTGGTTATGTTGCAAGAATGAGTGACGACAGAATACCTAAGGTCCTCATGTATAGCCAGCTTCACAGGGGACAAAGGACTGATGGACGGTCGTGGCTTAGGTATAAAGACAAGCTAAAGAGTAACCTCTCAATTGTCAATACTAATTTCGAGCGAGTTGCCCTGGATATTTGTGCCAAAGTGGTATCAGAAATTTTGAAATCAGTCGTATTGACCGACTAAGAGACGAAAGACAATGGCGAAAAGCTTCAGCAGATATTCCTATTGTGATGTCCCAAGATCCTCGCTGTTGCACAATATGTGGACTTGTATGCGAGTCACTAGCGGGACTGAAGTGTCACTGAAGTTGTCGGATCCTCTTACGTTGAAATCGACGAGAGTCCATCATATATATATATATATATATATATATATATATATATATATATATATATATATATATAATTATTTATTTAAAAAATATGATTCCAAAACGCGACATAAGAAGTCTCATGTTTCAAAACAAGAGCCGAAAACTTCAATATAATTATTTAAATTAAATTGAGTTAAAGTAAGCTCTGTTCCATCTTCAAGCGAAATTTTTTTTTGAATAACGTATATCTGAAATTTACGTGTTTTAAAAATTGAAATCAAAATTTCCATGGTAACAGCGAGGGCGAATTGTTTAAATTGGGTAGGCGAGTGTTGGGTGTTAATAATAAGTATCAGTATAGAGTTACTTTCATAGATGTCAAGTCAGGGAAAGGTAGGGGTGTCTAAATTTTAAACGGAAGATGTATTAACCCTCGTCTAGTTTGCATGTCTATGGAGATTTATTTATTTTTTATTTTATGTTTTTATGAAAGGGATTTGTGCATATAAAAAACTGTCGTGACGTTTGTTTTTTGACGACTTCATAAAGGGTTATCTTTTTTGTAGGGTATTTAAACTATTTATCTATTAGGGCTATGGATTATGAAGGGTGTTATAATGTATGCATGTTTTTAGTTAATTATTCAAACCATGAATCTGATGATTGGGCTATGGATTTAACAAGTTATTATATTTTATGCTTTTTTTTTCTTAGCTAATAATTCAAACCAAAAATCTGATGATGTCTACAAAAAACCGTTAACTCGTGTCTATTGTTTAATAGATTATTATTATTTAGAAGCTTAATAATGTGCAATTTTTCATGGAGGCACAAAGGGCATGGGTCATCCCAAGTTTTACATGTTCTAGCCTTGTTTATAATTTTCCATTTAACTTTAGGTGTCCTATTTGTTTCCTTCAGATGCCAAAAATATTTAGATAGGGAAGTCTGATTTCTTTTGTTTATATTATTGAAAGAGCACTTATGCTGCCTCCATCTATCTTTAAAATCATTCTTCGTGGACCCAATGTATATCATATTAGTGCTAGGGCTCTCAATGGATGATATAGTACATTGGTATACCACAGATTTAATGCAGCATTTATTTTCTAATGGGCAGTCTTCTAGGTTTCTACAGTTACATAATTTTTCCCTTTTATTGTCTGATTTAAGTGCAGGGTTTTTATTAATACTGTTTAGGCATGGGGGTTTGTTCAAGATCTTATTATTGTGTTTTTTTATTATACGTTCAAGATTTTCAGAGCAGCTGTAACTCAATTTTAGGGTGTTCTTATTGAATACATTACTAAGCTTACTATTGGTGTGGAAGTGTTTATCAATTAGAGCTAAGAATTTCTGTCCTAGTTTAATACTAACCATTTGGTTGAACGGAGGGGTGTACCAAATGATTTTTCTTTTCCTGTTTTTTTTTTCCTATGGCCAGTGCAATTTTCTCTAGAGTTAATGTTAGCATTTTATAACCACTATTTTTTAGGGCAGTGTTATAGAAGCCATTGTGTTGTTGGAATATTTCCTTGTTAGCGGAGTTATTGCTAATTCTATTTTCTATTGATGAGGGTATATGTTTAATTATGGATGCAGGATGGTTTGACTTCGGGTGTATATATAAAGGGTTAGCATTTGGTTTACTATAAGGTTGGTATGTGTTGCCTGGTAAGTCTAGAGTTACGTCGAGGAAGTTAACCCTTTTCAAATTAGAAGAAACAATTATCTTTAAGTTTAGTTTTTTAAATTCACTAAATATAATTTTTCTGATTTTTTCAATCTTAAAACTAGTAGAACTCCTCACCACCATGAGCCCGTCATCTCTATACAGTCCGATGTCCTTAATATCAATTTCGCGGTGTGCCGTTAAGTTGTACAGTATTAGAAGACCAACAAGGTCAGAAGACTCTGCAGAGTCTAATGATCCCATAGTGATGTCAAACAGGTCGTTAATGTTTTTTATCCATTGGTCCCCATTATGAATGAGGACCGATTTCTTTGCGCTGAGGATTATATCAGTTCCTTCCTTTGTCAGGTTAGAATACACAGCATATATATATATATATATATATATATATATATATATATATATATATGTGTGTGTGTGTGTGTGTGTGTGTGTGTGTGTGTGTATATATATATATATAGCCAGCATATCTTCATTCAAACTATTATTAATAATGACTTTCCTAATTACATCATTGATGAAAAAATTAGACGAGTCATTAGAAATATTAACATAAATAAAAAAGAACATAATATCTCTTCAAATAACCCTAAACATATCAACCTACTATAAAATGCATTCTAATTATAAAGAAGATGAAAAAGTCCTAAAAAATCTCATAAGTACTAATATATTTCCCACTGATCCCAGTAAAAATATAAAATTAATTATAAATTATACTCAATTTAACACAACCAACTTAATCACACGCAATAACTATTTTAAAAGTTTGTTTTTGTAATGTATTCCAGAAGATGATCTTGGAAAATTTCGAAAGTACTTGAGTTAGAAAAAACTACGGCTCCTTCCTTGATGAATTTCATTTTAACATCAAGAAACTAATTAGAGAACTGGAAAGGACCAGTATAAAAAATAAATAGACACAATATATCTTTATTATTCATTGAAACACACACACACACACACGCACACACACACACACACACACACACACATGGAGAGAGCGAGAAGGTGGTAATAAATAAAAATTAAAATAAAAGTAGCCTTTAAAGAGGTGTCCAATTATAACAAGAGTAATGAACGCTCCTAAAAAAATGAAGGTTTTCTGAAAATCTACTTTGACCATAATGAATTAGGAAAAGCCGTCCTGTCATTAAGTTATCACCCTAATAAAATTGGCTGGTGAAAACAAAACGCTGATGACGTCGCCTCTTTTCAGCCAATCATTATATTCGTATTGCCACTCGATGGGATAAAGTTTTTACAAGTGAGTTTCATAAAATGTCTCGTCAATTGTTCCATTGCGCAATCCAACTATTTCTCGGAGCGATGAAAGTGGATCGTGGAGGCGGACAGGTGTAATAAATAAGAAAGAGAAATATGAAAGAAGGAAATAATGAGATAGAGAAAGCAAGGACAGAAAAATGATAGAAAAGAAAAAGAAATCACACAGAAACAAAACAAAAATAAACAAACGAAAAGCAGAAATAAATAAATAAAGATATATATATATATATATATATATATATATATATATATATAGAGAGAGAGAGAGAGATAGATAGATAGATAGATAGATAGATAGAAATAGTGAGCAGAAGAAACAGAGAAAGAGCAAAAAAAAGGTGGGGGGATAAAGAAAACCAATCAAACGAAAAGAAACAGTCAGGTAGAATAAAGTAGGAAGGAAAAAAAGAAGTAATATCTATCTATCTATCTAGCTATCTATCTCATTCTGTTAACATCTATCTATCTATCTATCTATCTATCTATCTATCTATCTATCTCAGTCTGTTCTTTATCTATCTATCTATTTATCTCAGTCTGTTCTTTATCTATCTATCTATCTATCTATCTATCTATCTATCTATCTATCTATCTATCTCAGCCTGTTCTTATCTATCTATCTATCTATCTATCTATCTATCTATCTATCTATTTATCTATTTTAGTATTTGTTATATACCGTACCTATGAACTCTAATGGGTATGTCGAAATCCTCATAAATACGTTGGACACTATTGCAAGTGGAGGTAATATGCTGTCTAAGTAGTCCACCACTAGCAGTGGTTTACCTACTTCACGCCGCTGGTGAGTATTGTATTTTGTTGATGTTATAAAGATTGCCATTTCATTTCCAACCTCCGTTTTGGTTATTCCTCATTCAGTAACCCTTTCTAGGTTAAGTCAGTATTTTAGGCTTAAATATCGATTTATATTTTTATTTTTGTTTCTGCTTCTTTTCTCTATAATTAACAAACTTTTCGATATTTTTGTTTAATTATGTACTATTTTGTAATTTGTCTTTCTTTTTAGTGTTTTTGTTTACTTAGCGTTTTATATATTTAAAATACCATTAATTTTTTGGGTCTCCTAAAACACTTAATATATATAATGTTTACATATGTATATTATATATGTATATTATATATGTCTATTATATATGTTTATATATGTATATTATATATGTTTCAAAGGTTATCATAACTGGGGGTGATAGTGGGAACAAGCTCTCACTGTCTATAAAATGATTTCGTGGCATGCATCTCAAATAATATCTGTCCAGACAATTTCTGCGATAACCTTATAGCTGGCCACCTAAAACTGCAACTCCTTTGATTATAATTCCTTGTAACACCAAAGATGAACTGAAGGCAAGAATTATGGCAGCATTTACCAACTTAAACAAGGAGACTATCCAGAAAACTGGCAGGAGATTCCGAAGTTGTCTGGAGGCCGTGGTTGAAGCCAATGGCGATTTCATTGAATAAATTTATTCTTTAGTATTTCAAGATATTTTTGTGCAATTTTGGTAAATATATCTGTTAAAATGAGATGCCAGTGTTATTTTCATTTTTGCGTAATTTACACAATTTATCCATCGCACCCTGTATATTGTCTTGAGTATTCTTTCTTATTTTTCTAAGATAAATAAATGAAAAAAAAAAAATGTTTTATTTTTAAAAAATTGAATTAGACGGTAAATATTAAAAAATGAATTTGTAAGTTTCAAAAATTGAAATATGCAAAAATAGGTTTCATTTTTCAGTATGATCTTTAAAAACAATTTATGTTCATACTCCGCTTCAACTGTTTTTTCTCATTCATAGAAGAGTTGCAGAAGATTCCGAAGTCGTTTGAAGGCCGTGGTTGAAGCCAATGGAGATTTTATTGAATAAATTTACTATTTACAATTTCAAGATATTCTTGTGTAATTTTGGTAAATATATATCTGTTAAAATGAGATGTCCATGTTATTTTCCTCTTTGCGTAATTTAGACGACAATTTATCTATCGCACCCTGTATAGTGTAAAGTGGAGAAAGAAATAAGAGAGTTAAAAGGTTGGTTAAGGAATGAGTATAAACTAGAGAAGAAGAAAAAAAGCAACAAAAATGACAAATAATCACAATATCCTACACGTAAGAACATCCTCGCAGACGGGCAACACATACACCACGAAAAAAAAACTTAAACCAATTATAAGTGCGTATAAAAAAGAAAAATCGAGATGTATAAGCAGTCAATTGCTGATACTCCATGACAAGTGGATGGATGTGTCCGTCTACGAAACTCTTGAGTTGGGATGCTGAAGTTAATATCAATCAGCTAGGTGACAAACATTTTACTTGTATTAATTCTTTCTCTCTGTCTTTGTCTGTCTGTCTCTCTCTCTCTGTCTTTGTCTCTCTTTATATATATATATATATATATATATATATATATATATATATATATATATCAGTGGTGAAAGGTCAATTTGCAATCGGGACATGAAGTTCATGATGACCGTTCATGGTTACGACAAAAATATGAGAAAATTATCAAATCAACAAATAACGAAGTATTTAAAATTAATATATTTATAAATTAATTAAATTCTTCTTTTCGTTTTGGAAAATTCATCGATCAGTTTGTTGTAAAAAATATCTACCATTATCTTCTTTAAAAGGTCTTTATTCCTGGGAATGAAAACCAAATTACTCAATGTATGTCAATGTTGAGAACAAGAAACAGCAGCTAACTTCACTTTTTTTTTTTTTTTTTTTTTTCACTTTTCTCGCTGACTTAGTCTTAACACTTCTTTCACTCGGTTCTTCCATGTCCTCTGTGTCTGTGCATACAACTGACGTGGGTCTGGTCTACGGAAGCAGGGGTCTTTTCTGCTTACTCTACTCTACTAATGTCTTTGTTTACAATTTATTCTAAGAAATTAGGGAATGGGAGGTCTTTAAAAATCACGTGTACAAAAATTATATTAAAAAAAAAATCAATTTTTATTACACAAAAATTGTTTATCCTGATCGAGTAGATAAAAAAAAAAAAGAACGGTTATGATGAAAAGAAACATTAATAAAGAGAAATTCAATAAAGAAAAACGGAACAAAGAAACAGGGTGTAATAAAATAATATTGTGGAAAAAATGATGGATGAAAGGTAAATAAAAGTAGAGATGAAAAGAAAAGCGAAAAAGTACAAAGAAATTAAAAGAAAAGATACAAAGGAAATTAATGGTCTGAAACGAATACACTCATTTATTAGATGCATATTTGGAAAAATGGAAAGAAGGAAAGAAAGAAAGAAAGAAAGAAAGAAAGAAAGAAAGAAAGAAAGAAAGAAAGAAAGAAAATATTAAGGTAATAAAATAAATATTCTTTTGGAAGTATAAAAAAGTACAAATCTTTCGTCAATATAAGAAAGAAAGAAAGAACGGTAGAAGGAAGGACGTAAGAAAAGAAAGAAAGAAAGAAAGAAAGAAAGAAAATATGGTAATAAATTAAATATTCTTTTGGCAGTATAAGAAAGAAATAATCTTTTGTCAATGTAAGAAAGAAAGAAATAAAAACAAGGAAGAAAAGAAAGAAAGCATGAAAGAAAGAAAAAAATATGGCAATAAAATAAATATTGTTTTGGAAGTATAAGAAAGACAGAATCTTTTGTCAATACAAGAAAGAAGGAAGGAAGGAAGGAAGGAAGGAAGGAAGGAAGGAAATAAAAAAGAAAGATATGGCAATAAAATAAATATTCTTTTGGCAGTATAAGAAAGAATCTTTTGTCAATATAAGTAAGAAGGAAGGAAGGAAGGAAGGAAGGAAGGAAGGAAATTAATTAAAAAGAAAGAAAGTCATAAAACAAATATTCTTTCTTGAAGAAAGAAAGAATCTTTTGTCAATATAAGAAAGAAAGAAAGAAAGAAAGAAAGAAAGTGAAAAAGACTGAGCAGATGCCGTTAGCTTCAAATCAAAATTTTTACGGTTTAATTTATTGGTGTGTTCATGTTTCTATAGAAATGGTATCAGAACATGTCGGCTAGAACATAGGGTATAATACAGTCAATAAAATAGTTGAAATTTAGAGTGCTGCGTAGTTAATAGCGACATACACTGGACTACATGCAATGGAAACATCGAGAAGGTGTATGTACGAAGGGAAGCTGAAAGATTCTTTGCCAAACAAAAAAAAAAATGATAAAAAAATTTGGTCAGATTTTGAAAATGAGTCGGAAAACTTTTCAGCATCCCCTTGTATCTATACGATATGTGCGTTCGTGTGTAACTTCTGCCTAGCGAGCTGTAAATGACATACTTATGTTTCATAGACACCTGTGATAGGTATTCTTCGAGCACAGGTAAAAATATAAATAAAAAATAATATTATTATGAATGCTAATTTTTAAGGCAGGTAGACCCTCCGCTTCTTGAAGATTAGTGCAGAAGAATTTTAACGCCCATATATTAGGATAAACATAACAAATCTTATCTATCGATATATATATATATATATATATATATATATATATATATATATATATATATATATAAAAATATAAATAACTAGACTCGTTTCGAAAAACCCTCGAATTTTTGATTTGTTAATCAAATCAATTTCGAGGGAAAAAAGGTTTTAAAAAAGAAAGAGCTACAAACATAAACTTCTGCCGACAAAAAATCGCACAGATGCAGGTCTGAAGCCCAAAGAAAAAACCCCGATACGAGTAACAACTAACTAACAAAAGAGCTCAATACAACTGTAGAGCAGACCTAGATACACCTAGTGAGCCAGACAAACATACCCAGGTTTCACCTAAACGGATCGTCAGGGAAAGGTTGGCTAACAAGGCAAAGGGAAACACACATTTATAGGTAAAATCACGTGAAAAAAAAAAAAACCAACAACCTAAGTGGGGGGTTAAATATTTATTCAACAACAAAAAAAAAAAAAAAAAAAACCATACAACAATAACTAAGTTTTACATTATTTTGCCGAACGTAGGGACTATTATAAACGGACTGAATAAGAAAAAAACTAGGAATGATCTACGTAGCAATCCTCCTACTTGTAATTGTAGAAACAAAAACATCTGTCCATTACAGGGAAAATGCCAGCAAGAATGCGTGGTGTATCAAGTGAAGATCTACAAAAATAGTGAGGATACTAACCCTAAAATATACATAGGTGCTACTCAGGATAAATTTAAGAAAAGATATTATAACCATACGAGTAGTTTTAAGAATGCAAAAATTAAACATAGTACTACGCTATCTACCTACGTATGGAAAACCAAACAAGATACTATAGACCCATCCTTAAATGGGAAATATTAAAAAAATGCCAAAAATATAAAGCAGGCCATAAATTTTGCAAATTATGTGCTGAGGAGAAATTAGCCATAGCTTTATATGATCGCCCTAACCAACTATTGAACTCTAAAACTGAAATTCTCAATGTATGTAGACATAAAAAATCATGGCTACTAAATTAGACATTTTTCCCGTTAATGACTTTCCACTGAGGTTTTTTTTTTTGTTGTTGTTGTTGAATAAATATTTACCCCCCCCACTTAGGTTGTTGGTTTTTTTTTTTTTTCACGTGATTTTACCTATAAATGTGTGTTTCCCTTTGCCTTGTTAGCCAACCTCTCCCTGACGATCCGTTTAGGTGAAACCTAGGTAGGTTTGTCTGGCTCACTAGGTGTATATATATATATATATATATGTATGTGTGTGTGTGTGTGTGTGTGTGTGTGTGTGTGTGTGTGTGTGTGTGTGTGTGTGTGTGTGTGTGTGTGTATATAAATCTTTATCTCCTTGTTGACGTTTTGTTCCTTTAATGAAAGAATTAAAAAAAAAACTGATAAAATCAAATTTGTTACCCTGGCAAACCACCTATTTAGAAACGAGTTATTTCTGAAAAAAAAGTTATTTTAGGGGAAAAAAAAAACTAGTGCAAGCAGCTTAAAATAATTTAATTTCATATGTATTATTCTCATTTCATTTCATTATATGTATTATATTTATGTCCGCCATGTTTTAGTCCTAATTATGTTAACCTAGGTCATAAAAATTAGTTGTTATATCTTAGATTATTACTTTAGTATTGCGTTAACATAGGTGAGTGATGTAAGTGGGTATGTTCTGCATATATATATATATATATATATATATATATATATATATATATATATATATATATATATATAAACCTAAAGAGCCATGTAAACCTACCTAGGTTTCACCTAAACGGATCGTCAGGGTAAAACAGGACGATTGTTTTCACCTTAATTTCATGTTCTTAGTTCTTTCTTTTTTATTCCTTATTTTTTCTTGGGTATTGGTTTGTTCAACTACAATATATATATATATATCGACATTAATTGCACAACTCCGAATCAATTGTCAATTCGGCAAGAAACTCGAGTTGTGCAATTAATGTAAGATATTATGTATATTTCTTAATATATATATATATATATATATATATATATATATATATATATATATATATATAAATAGCTCTTATTTTACATTGAGTACTGTTTTTCTAACACTATAGAGTATCTATATGTATTTGTATACTATCGCTCGCTATATTTACCCATTTGGTTATATTTAGGCTATGTATGATCTTTCAAATAAAACCAAAATTAACTTCAAAGAAAATATTTAAATTATTTAAAATGCGTTTTACGGCTTTTTTTTTTTAATGAAGTTCGTGGCGATACCTACTACACATATACATGTTATATTTAATGCTTTCCCTCCCAAGGCAAATGTACTGATGATGATGATGACGATTATGATGATTTTTTGGTGGGGGGTATACCGATGGCATAGGTATTCATAGTTGGGATAAGAATGATCTTGAACAAAAAAATCAGAATCCTCTACCAAGGATTACAAGCAATAGGATTCAAGATAAACCTTTCCAAGACAGAAACTATGATTTGGAATTGGTATAAGAGCAGTGATTGCACCCAAGCTGAGTCCATCATAAGAGTTAAGGATGTGGAGTTAGTAAATATTAAACACATCAAATAACCCTGTGTATGGATCAGTTATAACAAATTTAATATAGGAGATAAAGAAATAGAATATAGATGAAGTAGTCTTGCCCAACACAAACAATTGCTACAAAACCAAAACATCAACCTGAAAATTCGAGTCATGTTTTTAAATAGCCTCGTCAGATCAAGATTTTCATATGGATGTTATCTTATCTATCGATATATATATATATATATATATATATAAGAGAGAGAGAGAGATAGAGAGAGAGAGAGAGAGAGAGATAGATAGATAGATAGATAGATAGATAGATAGATATGAACAGACAGAAATAGATAAATAGATAGATAGATAGATAGATAGATATGAACAGACATATATATATATATATATATATATATATATATATATATATATATATATATGAACAGACCGAGATAGATAGATACGAACAAACTAAGATATATACATAGATACGAGCAGTTAGATAAATAAAATAAATAAATCTACTCTGAATAATAAAATTAAAAATCCAATAAATCTAAGAGATTATTTATATAAACGTGCCGACTTTTGTATATAGCGGCATCTATGTACGACATTATCAGAACTGTAAATAGTAAATTTAAAGCCAAAGTACCTAAAAACATTAGATTATTTAGAATATTTTCATACATTTTTAAGATTTCTAGGTAGGTAAAAAATCATATAAAAAAGGCGCTTATGTAATATTCCTCAAATAATATGTTCCCCGTAAAAATTACCAAACATAAGTCTATCGAGATAGTTGTTAACACCTCATAAAACACCAACCTCTATGTTAAAAAAATTCCTCTCTGCAATATTTTAAATTAAAAGTAAGTAATATTTGTTTCAAATCAGATTAATTAAACTTTAAATCAACTAATCTTCCTCAAATAAAGTTCAGAAAAGTATATTTCATTTTTGAAACCCCTTAAGAAATATCTAAATTGTCAGTTGTATACAACAGTTTTATCAGATCAATGGTTAAAATGGCTTTGAGTATGTGAAGCCTGTGGGCCTTGGCGAAAAGCATCCTTCAAACTTGTGAAATGGCGTAACACAGTCACAAACAAAGAACTCTGCCAAATAACAGAAACTACATCAATTGAGAAGTTTCAACAGCAGCAACAACTAAAATGGATATCATGTGTAACTCGAAGAAAAAATAATAACAAGATATTGACGTTCCACACTACTTCAAGCAAAAAGTTAGGAAGGAAACCACGATCAATACTGGAAATATCGATAATAGTTACTGAACTTGAGAAACTTATTTTCCTAAAAAAAATTGCTTCAAGAGAAAGATTTTATAAATTTCAACCAGCAGTAGTAGTGGTTTGGTTTGATTTGGTTTATTTTGTTTTACAACATATCAACACCTCAATGGGTTATTTAATGCCTAAAATATTTTTAGGATAGTTTCGTATGAAGTAAAAGTATTTGTAAAAAAACAGTTTGTAGATCCGGTTTCAATGATGTATTTTTCCAAATGTATTACTGGTAATAATTGTGTTTTCAAAAATGTATTGCTGGTATTTTTACTATAAAAATCTATTTTTATACTTTCATAGTGTTTTAACCCTAGTTTTATTTTGTGGGTGTGGGTAACTATTTTCCCATTGCTGGGACCCTAACAGGTGCTACCAACTATGATCAGGGTAGACCTGGGAACAACAGCAGTTAAGAGGTGATTTCACGCTCCTCAAAACCTCTCGATTAGATGCCATGCTGCCGAATGTAGTTTATCGTCATGCCCAGAACGCCAGTAGTAGTGGCTGCTCGGTCAATGAATACCGAATGTTTCCTTATAAAGAAACGGCTAATATTACCATTACCATATTTATGTGGAAAAACTGCACTGTATTGGGTACGGAATGTTTGTAGAGATAAACAGTGTGGACAGCGAAATCAACACTGCATAGCGACTGACGATTTTAAACTCTAAACGACCATCAGAAATCAACAATGTTTTTCTATCTATCTATCTATCTATCTATCTATCTATCTATCTATCTATTAATAATTCTTGCGTTAAAATTTAGCACAATCAGTACTATTTATTTTAGGATTTCAGTTGAGATTTATTTAGAAAAACTCGCACGATATATACAGCCTCAAATAGATGAAATTTTTAAATACATTGAAATTTAATATGTACCGACATAAAGACTGAAATTCATATTAAAGAAAATGTGCCTCTCGACCGGAATCGAACCTGTATCAATTAATCTCAATTGAAATACGGTTATAAATGTAGAATAGTAAAATAAACAGTACCGAGTATTCTAAATTTTAATGTATGCCTTTATTACTAGATAGGGTTGGTTTCTGACAATTGCTTAAGGCGTGACACTGCTAGTCACCATGCAGTGTTTATATCTACACACGCTCTATCACAATATCGAGAACCCCCACCCACCCCCGCACGTAAATATAGTAGCTTTTAAACATTATGAATATATGTATGTCTGCAGAAAGTGAATGCCAGATCGATTTCTGTCGATCGATTTTCATTAATAAGACTTTCGATGAGCTAGGCCTGTAAATAAACAGGGATGTGTCATCAAACACCATCTATCCATCTCCATTCCCTGGACCTAATCCATAGTTACTGAAATCTATTGTTTTTTTGCTTTTTTTCTACATCATGGTATCTGCACCCCATCTTTGTTAAGCTTCAGGTGGCTGGGGTTTGAATTCATTATTATCCTTCTTCTCGGTTGTTTGCCAGTCTGTTCAGCTATTTAACCCAAAGCTTGGGGTCGAGGAGAAGCGCTGGATTCATAATTGTTCTAAAGTAAATGGCTCAAATTCAGCCGTAATTTGAACTTGGACCACCGATTTCTCGTTCTAAACCAGTAACCATTACACTATTTGCACATCCGAACACGTGTGCTTACGAAATATAACAGTTAGAATCATAAGAAATAATGTTAGATCAAAAAAAATAAAAATAAAAAAAACGAAAGAAAGAAAAAAGCAAACTATTAATTACTTAATATATGTGTTTGTATAAGTTTATGAATTTTGATCTACTAAGTCACATTTGATACCAGATTTCATTTAAGAATCAGGCGTGATGTCTGAAGATGCATCTACTGCAAGTAATGTTCGGTCACTGTGTCGTGCCAGAAGTTTTTTTTTTCTCGTCAGAGTCCATCTTGCACATTTATAAATCTACAATTCGTCCATGCATTGAATACTGTTGCCATATTTGGTCTGGTGCTCCTGCTACTCATCATGAGGTTCTTCACAAAATCTAAAGGAGGATCCCCAATATAATCGATCCTGACTTGGCATCTCGACTTCAGTCACTTTCTCACCGATGTGACGTGGCTTTCCTCTGTCTTTTCTACAAATATTTTCATGTCAACTGCTCTCACGAGCTTTTTTCCCTGGTGCCCTGACGGCATAAATTTAAGCATGCTACTAGATTGGCATCTAGGTCCCACCCTTTTACTGTTGAATCAGTTAAATGTAACCGCCACATCTACTTCAACAGTTTCTTTTCTCACACTTCCCGCCTGTGTAACTCTCTTCCGTTTCCTTGCTTCCCTAATAACTACAATCTTCAAAAATTTAAATACAACGTCAATCACCATCTTCTATATTCTTGAACCCTGTTCGGCTTTTAGCCTTTCTTCTGCCTCCCTATACCCAGTTTTTTCTCTCACTTTCACTCTCTGCAATCCCCACTGTGTACCAGTGGCATTCCCGCCTTGCTTGAGGTGAAATGATTAAAAAAATAAAGGAAGAAAAAAGTTACTTTTAACTGGCCGCAAAATCAGCGCATATTTCGAGCCCACTTTAAGCAAAAGCACAGTGCATACGGCTAAAAAAAAAAAAAAAAAAAAAAAAAAAACGTGGGTAGCGCCGAGAAAACTGTTCTGGGATTGAACCACCATCCAAACTTTTGAAATTCAGTTTCTAACCCGATTTAACTATTTTAACTATTTTTCAACATTAACTCTAACCCACTCTCCCCTATACGGGCAATACATAAGCCCCTGATGACCAGATGGTCTATAACTATTTACTAAGAGTAACTTCATCTGGTATACGAACATTACACTGGTACACTCAGGGAGGATCAAACTCACTATAGTAGCTAATTGTTGTGCAAGACGAGCTAACAAATCTTCGATCCCTGGTAGAGTAACCAACCGGTTGGTCCATAGGAATTTGAACGATAATAATTGCGTATTTTTCTCACCCGTTGTTTCTAGGTTTATAGTCACCTGATCAGTCACTGTTTCTCTGCTGCTAGTAACACCAGCAGATCCACCCGGCGCTCGTGGCAAGCCCACTGCTCCGTCAAGTCATGTGAGGTGCAGTCGGACAGTAGGGCTCGCTGTCTATCGTTGTCGAAAGATCTCACAAATCGGTTTGCTTTTTTTTTTTTAAAAAAAAGGACTGTTTATGAAAGGAAAAGAAAAAATTATGAGAACCCAAAGGTCAGTGCAGTTGTTTGCCATGGGTCGTTTTTAATTATTTTAACAGCAACGAAGGACGAAACTCTACTACATCCCTTTTTCGAAATCTCGTAAACTCACGGACACATTCTAATTCACACTTGAACATGAGTATCAGCTTTTTCAAAGCGATCAACTCGAAAGTCTAAAAAAGAAGAAGAAAAAGAAAAAGCAATAAAAAAGAAGCACACATATTCATTTTAAAGATTTATACGTAAATTCAACGAAAACAATCGTCACATTAGTATTTTTGCACGTGGAAATCTGCATATACATATACACGCACATCGTTACATCGTTCGTACTAAATTTCTAAAAACTTTTTTAATCACAAATAATTTTTTTCACATATACACAGACGCAGAGGCACTTTAAACTGCGTAGATACCACAGATTTTAAAAGTTGGTGGATTTACTGAAGGTTAGAAAATCGGGAGATCGTGTCAGTCTTTCAACTCAAGTGAAGAAGGCTTGCCTGCATTAAAAATCAGCATTTTAATATTTGGGGTTTTATCTAGTTATCAGAAGCAAACAAACATCTATTTCACAAACCAAATACACAGAAATATAGATCGCAGACAGACTGAGGCATCGGCCGATCGATGTACATGGATTAGGATAGATAGATAGATAGATAGATGAATAGTAGATATATAGATAGATAGGAAATCATGTAATTTGTCTTGTAGTAAGCAAAACTTAATAATTATCATTTACCCTTGCAAGTTACAACTGTTAAAAATACAATACAAACGAACAGACACTGTCGAATATCAATCTTATAAAAAATAATCGACAAAATGTAAATATTTACATTGTACAATTTCGAGAGTACAGGTAAACATACAAATCATTTATAAACAAAATACGACAGCATTTTTTAAATATCTTGAACGTAAATATTGTTACACTTACAAATGCGGTTTTTAATAATAATTATTATTTGAATTAATCGGTAATTAAGAACATTTTGGTTGATTACATGTGTTAAGAATAAGATTAAAAATTTCTTAAAAACAGGATCGAATATGTGAAGCATTGATTTGATTTTTAAACTCAGATAGACTATATTTTCCTGGATATGCATGTAAAGTAAATAGTTAAAAAAGAAAAAGTGTGACCACATTTATATATTTGTAAAAAAAAAATAAAAAAATAATGCAAATAACACACAAATAAATGAGCTTATTCAATGCCTGCTAACGTAAATTTTGAAGTACATATTTTTAAACCGTACGTTGGCACAAACGCGTTATAAAGTGATTTTAAGAACAGTTTAAAATGCACTCACATACTTATTAAATAGTATTTAATTAATTGCCTAATTATATTATAGTTTGATATTTGTATGTTTATTTATAGCAAACGCATTTATATTCCAACCTGATATGAAAATGTTAACAGAAACAGGTTTTAGTTTATTTTATGCATAAATAAATAACGAAATAATTTTTTTGTTTGTTTGACTACAATATCGAAGTTACACAAGTACACGGAAGTATTGTAGAGCTAAAAACTTTTTTAGCTATTATTTTGTTGGGATATCTCTCCAGGATACACAAATCGATCTGCTCATCCAAAAAAAAAAAAAAAAAAAAAAAAAGAAGAAGAATAGGATTTTTAAGGGTACGTACACGCTAATAAATTCTCAGTCGTGGACAAAAATCATTTTAAAAACAACTGTTTAAAGAAAATATTTCCTTTCATTTTATACATATTATTCGCAAGAATATATGGACACACAGACATACACACAAGACACGCGTGCACATACACACACACACAAGACACGCGTGCAGATACACACACATTATTTATTAAGCTTAACTTAATCTGGCTAGGGGGACCGCAATATTATGACACGTTTTACACACACACACACACACACACACACACACACACACACTTGCGCTCGCACACACACACATATACACACATTAGGCAACTGAATTGTGAGACGAGCTTGCTAACCGCTCAAATTTATTAATTTCAGCTTTGTCTGACTAAAGGCAATTGTTAAAGAGGCGCCCAGTGAAAATCAAGATTAATAAATTAATGAATGATCGTGGAGACAATCTGTTAGTACACGAAGAATATTTAATTTCATGTTGATACCAACGTAGTATACAACTAAACACGTATGTGGGATTAAGTGTAGATCCCTGTTTTTATACGAAAAAGGATGTTCACTTTTATATAATGTGTTAAGTTTTTTCGTTTTGTTTTTTTACATCAGTATGTAAATTAAGTCCTGATCAACGGAGATACTTTCTGACGCATGATAAGCCTAGTAGTAAGTGATATCAATTCTTTTATTTTCTTTTTCGCACTTCAACTGTGAGACTATCTTGCCGGTGTTTAAAACTGAAAGAGGAAAGGTGGAGAAAAAAGCAAAAAGAATTCACCGAAGGATATCAAGACATTTATCAATCTAATCTTTTCAAGAGAACTTACCTGAGTGATTTATTGTTTTTCCTTTATATATATATATATATATATATATATATATATATATATATATATATATAAACTTTTTTCTTGCCGAGGACACGTTAAGGAAAGGTAAGTTAAAAAGCAATGTGTTTTTTTTCTTTTCTTGTATTGTTGTTTCTATAAAGTAAGTAAGATAATTCGGAATTAAAAGGAAAAAAAGAAAAGAGAGTAATAAGAAAGAAGTAAGGAATCAGTGAGAGGAAGTAAGGAAATGAAACATAAATAAATACAGAAAATGGAGAAAGAAAAGAAAAAAAGAAAATACATATGCTCCAAAAGTACTGCCTTCAATTTTATTATGTCGTTGGCTCATGTTGGTGATATGGCAGTAGTAGTTGAATCTTTCCAATAACCCATACTTTTTTTTTACCTTGTTGCAAAAAGCAGTATGGCAAAATGGCGTCTGACGCAAAAATGATGTATGAACTAAAAGCATGTCATTGAATTCCATATGAAAAGATTGCACCCACTGATAATCATCGATCTTTACCGAATGTTTACGGAGACGAAACATCGGATGTGAGCACAGTTAGGAGGTGGGTAATGCGAAGCAATAGTGCCTCACTGCCTATCTATCTATCTATCTATCTATCTATCTATCTATCATAAACTAAATATAACCTGGCTTCGTCCTAAATGGAGAGAACGCGAGCGTGGAGGATTGTATATATATATATATATATATATATATATATATATATGTGTGTGTGTGTGTGTGTGTGTGTGTGTGTGTGTGTGTGTGTGTGTGTGTGTGATATTTTTAAAAATTGGTCAAATTTAAAAGGTTACCAAATGCATAGGTCAATAACCATGCCGTCTTTATTTCTGTCTCCGCACGCGTGTTCACGCAAACACTGACGCACACAGGCAAACACATGTACGAGTTCACACACACATTTATCAGTGCACCCCCGATATATATATATATATATATATATCACGATTATCATTACCATAATTATGGGGTAACAGGGCTCTCCCTATCGAAGATAGAGAGTATGTAGACATTTATAGATATGAATAGTGTGGACATAAGAATCAGCATAGTATGATTATTTAAGCGATCATCAGATTGTCACTTAAAGCATGAAATTGCAGATTTGATAATCGATTAAGGCGTGAAACTGCTAGTTAACATGCATCCTATGTCCATACCGTTTATATCTAGTATAGATAAGTGCGTGTGTGTTTTTGTTTTTACTTTTTATTCAAGGAATGGAAAACAAAAATGAAATCTTAGATCGCTCAACCATAGAAAGCGTCATTGCCCAGTTATGGCCGAACGATGCAAAGCACGTCGCATCAGAAGGTTTTTTTTTTTTTTTGTTTTTTTTTCTACATGGAGGGAACGAATATTCGAACCCCGGCAGAGAACACATTAATCTTATTAAGTCTCCCGAATGAGCAAACCAGTAGACGTACTTCACACTATTAAAAAAAAAAAAAAAAAAAACAGGTCGTCTATTCAGACATATATATATATATATATATATATATATATATATATATATATATATATATATATATATTATGAGGAGCACTGAAAAGTTTTTGTTTCCATCAAGAAGCACTTTTTTCACTAAAAAAAATAAAGAATGATCTTTGGTTAGACTTTTGGAAATGAGTCAGGTCATGAGAACTTTTGAGCTTTCGCTTGTAAGTACATCAGCATTGCCCGTAGTCTAACAATAAAAAGTTCTTATTTTGTACAACAAATATTTATTTTTCAGTATGATCTCCTTCCTGGTCATTGAATTCAGTAGTAAATCTTAAATCTTAACTGAATAGTACTAAATAAAATAGCTAGAAAATATCCCTTGACATGAGCAGTGGAAATAAAGGGTTCAGTTTGGAATGCCCTGTATTCTCTCGATATACACCTGAGGAAGGCAGGAGGGCACAAAGGCCGAAACGTTGATAACAAAGACAAGGACAATGGTCCGAATATAAATAGTGTAAATAAGGATAACTCCCCTTTCCAGAAATTTAGACAAAAAAAAAAATCAGATTTTGTTTTCGTTTAATAAAACTTTTTTTCTTTTTCTTTCCTCTTTCTTACAATTATTGTCACACACACACAAACACACACAAGCACACACACAAACACACAGACTCACACACAGACTCACACACACACACACACACACACACACACACACACACACACACACACACACACACAGAGAGGAAAATAATTTGGCAATATTTTTGATACAGAGAAATATATCTCAGTCTACAAAAGCTTATATTAATGTAAAATATTTATATAACAGGATAATAATTATATGAGACAATTTGAAAAAAACTTTTGAATTTTCTCAAATTTTTTTTTGTTTTTCATGTCGATAGCATGAGTAAAATTTGGAAGAGAATCCAAGGCTATATTAAATAGATGAGACAATTTGAAAAACTTCCATTTTAACCTGTTTCACCGATGAAATGGCGTCATCAGAAAAAGCTTAAAAATCAAGAAAATTTTGTGATGTCAGCGAACACTCGTTGCCATTTTTGTAATGTTAACGAATACTCGTTGTCACTTTTGTAATGCTCATTGTAGTAGAGACTCTGTAATCGCAAATACAAACTATAGTAACGCCGTTGAACAATGCTGGTGTCAGACGCCTTCGAATAACACTCGCACTAATAGCACTTGTTCGATAATACTTGTACGAAAAGTAATCCGTATAGTGATCCCAATAGAGAAATAGTATAATGAATAGAGTAGAGAATAGCGGTCCGTATAGTAATAGAAGATAGAGTAGAATTGGCGATTGGTATAGTTATAGAGGATAGACTAGAAATAGAGATCAATTAGACGTCACGCGACTTCCTACTTACGCATTTCCTCTATGGTCACGTGGTCTACTTAATTCAATAAAGGGATCGCCTGTGTTTGCTCACTCGCGATCTATGTTCAAATTCAAGTGTCGGCAGCGACACCTTATTCCTATATAACAGAAAAACAAAGCAAAATCTCATCGATGAGTTTTTTTGTTTTTTTTTTAATTTTTAAGCTTTTTCTGATGACACCGAATCATCGGTGATCCTAGTTCTTGTTCGTTCCTACTGAACGAATGTTTTACTGCCTGATTCAGATATTGTGCTCGCAACAATTAAATGACAGTAACACATGTTTAACGATCGGCCGGAAGGATATCAGCGGTATATTTTTGGTGCCTTTATTTTCATTGTCAGATGGATTCGACATTTACTTTAAAGTCTCCAAAAATAAACAAGAACTGGCATTGGAGATATCAACAGATATTCCATTTCAGTCAAACAATGGACACCTGAAGATGGTCAGAGGATACTTGACTGAAACGTTATGTCTATGTGTTATGGTGAAACACACCTATTCTATAGTTAATAGACTCTCCCACCTAATATAAGTAGGAGTAGTAAGAGAAACGAAGGTCGGTCGATGTCGGACGACAGTTAGTCGAATACGAAAGTATCAGCGACCACAAGATTACTCCGTGTAATACCTATTATATCAAGTTCCAAACGTTTTGTACGTCAAACCTATTTTAGGACCGATTTAGTACAAATACAAGCCTCCACTGCGAAATCACTCCACAACACTATGATAGCATATATAGTAATCAAGATGAGAACAATATTTGTATTACTTACGCGGGAATTATTGTCCTTATCAATTAGGCCGTTATGCCTTTCGACCATCATCAATTGCTTCTCGGGTATCCTACAGGGAATTTCGAACTAAGCCCTTTTTTAAATCTAGTTCTACTCAACTATTACTTGTCTCGTTTTCACCGAGTCCAAGTACACACTGACGATTGAACTCATAATTACTGTTTCTAAATTCACAAACCAAAGCTTTAATCCACTAGGCTATTGTGCCATGTGAAACATTTGAGTGGAGAATTTGGACACTTAAACCTAACCTAACTGCTGATGAGTGATGCAACTGCTGCTACTCGTCACGCTTGAGAACAATGGATCAAATAAATTAAGGTTTACTGACAATTTTTCATCTCGAACTTGAAATACAAACGTTCAAACCTTCTTCGGTGATTTCTATCGTTTAGAGAACCCGTCCCCTAAATAACATTATAACTTCGAGTTGCTTAGTTGATCAGCAGGCGCGGTTATCTTTAGGAAGGTCAAGTTGAATTATACAGTGACGACGGACCTTACCCGTTCAAAATTGTACGAACAGGTACTCGCTTGTGTTGTGATCATTTAGACAATTTAGAATGGCGTAAAGAGTCAATCTATCGCTATCAGATTCCAGACATTCCTAACGGGATTAATATGGTGCCTGAATGCATATATGTTATTTTTGTAATACTCAAATGGGGCACACACACACACACACACACACACCACACACACACACACACACACACACACACACACACACACATATATATATATAGATAGGTAGATATATTGACAGAGAGTCTACTTTCACACTATACTTCTAACATCGACCATCGACTGATAGCTGAAATGTTATTCATGAAATAAATCTTGACCTCTTCAAGTCTAGAGTTAACTGTTATCTTTTCTGCATAGCCCCAAGAACTTCACTTTTTGCCTTTCTTATGCTCATACGACATCAGACCTCTACCTTGAGTGGCTCTTCGGCGTATATATATATATATATATATATATATATATATATATATATATATATATATATATGTATCAGTGGTGAGGGACTAAATCACATATCATGTTTTAAAGGTTCCTGATTCTATATTTTTTTTTATCAGATCATTTTATAAAAATGACCATTTTTTAAAATGTTGCACTGTAAACAATTTTTGTTTTGCTTTTAAATAGACATTTTTTTTTCGCTTTTTGCTAGAACTTATTTTGGCTTACGGTCATATCGCGTTGAAACACCGGTTCTAGCAAGATCATTGAATTTAAGCAGCGCCGAATCTTGCCAGTGCTTATATGGGTGACTATTTGGAAATACCAGATGCTGTAAGTTTGAATGTTCGTGTGGTGAATACCGGCTCAGAGTTGGAAATCAGAGAGCCGAATTCCAATTCCAGTCGTATTTTTTATTCGCTTACGCGAACATACCCCTGTGAAAAACATAAATCCGGCACTTCTTCCCCCAATTTTGGGTTAATTAGTCGAATTTGTATTAGTAAATCATTATTATTCCACCAGATTATTACAATCTAAAAATATTTTCTGGCTTTAATTAACCTGCAAAAGGTTGATAAACCGTAAAACACAAACCAATAAATCAAACAATCAAGTACTTATTTTCTGGAATGAGATCTTTAGGTTTTTTTTTTTTTCATATATAAAACTTCTATGAATATTTTAGAAGCTAATGTTTCCGAAAAAATACAAAAAAAAATACGGAAAATTAAGTTTTCTGTTTTATTCTTCCGTTTAAAAGGGTAGAGGTCACATCACCACCTCATGTCAGCATAGATAATTCATATCCGAAACGTAAACGAAGTAATTTCTAAGGAATTAAGGGATAATATTCTCAATCTGACGTTATTTCTTATTACTCTAAACGTTATATTAGTGGATACCCATGTCTGAATAGACGACCTGTTTGTTTGTTTTTAATAGTGTGAAGTACGTCTACTGGTTTGCTCATTCGGGAGACTTAATAAGAGTAATGTGTTCTCTGCCGGGGTTCGAATATTCGTTCCCTCTATGTAGAAAAAAAAACAAAAAACAAAAAAAAACCTTCTGATGCGACGTGCTTTGCATCGTTCGGCCACAACTGGGCAATGACGCTTTCTATGGTTGAGCGATCTAAGATTTCATTTTTGTTTTCCATTCCTTGAATAAAAAGTAAAAACAAAAACACACACGCACTTATCTATACTAGATATAAACGGTATGGACATATGATGCATGTTCACTAGCAGTTTCACGCCTTAATCGATTATCAAATCTGCAATTTCATGCTTTAAGTGACAATCTGATGATCGCCTAAATAATCATACTATGCTGATTCTTATGTCTACACTATTCATATCTATAAATGTCTACATAATCTCTATCTTCGATAGGGAGAGCTCTGTTACCCCATAGTTATGGTAATGGTAATCGTGAAATTAGCCGTCTCCATACAGGAAACATTCGGCGTTTATTGGCTGAACACTTAGCGGCACTGTCGGTTGAAATTTATAAAATCTTTTACTCAAAACAGGAAATTAGACTTCTTAAGTCCGTTGTTATCGCACTTTCTCGTTGATAGGAGTTTCCTTCCTAACCTTTTGTTTAACGTCAAGTGGAATGTTAATAGCTTCATTATATGATTATTTTAACTTCTAGTTACATCCATTTTCGTTGTTATTGATGGAAGTATTTAAGTGATGTTGTTTTTGTTATTTGAATCACTTTGATTTTGATATTGTAGCGCCAATCTAAAGCAGGAGTGGACAAACCGAGGCTCCCGAGCCACATGCGGCTCTTTGACCTTTGATATGCGGCCTGTGAAAATATGTTGGTGGAGCTCCTTTTTTCATCAAAGTTAATATAAAAGGTAAATAAAAAAAATTTCAAGCTTTATAATTATTTACTGGGTTTGAATTGAGACCCCCCCCCATTGGCTTAAAACGTAATTTTAGTCTTAATATGTATGTAACAAAAACGTATGTTTAAATTTTGTCCGTGTCTTGCGGCTCTCAAACATCTGAACTTTATCATATGTGGCTCTTACATTAAGCAAATTTGGCCACCCCTGATCTATATGCTCTCTCTCTCTCTCTCTCTCTCTCTCTCTATATATATATATATATATATATATATATATATATATATATTTCGCATGCGCGAAAATTAAAAGTATATATATATATATATATATATATATATATATATATATATATATATATATACATTCATTTCAATTTCGCATGCGCATTGTTTGTTTTTTATGGACTGCACAGTATAGTAGGGTCAGTTGGGCACCGTCTGTGAGAAAATGAGCACCATGACACAATTCACTCAATCAGAAATTTGGAAATGGCACGCTGTACTGCTTGGCATTTGCGCCGGAAGCTCCAATACGAATATTGGGGTGTCAATCTGAGATCAGTGTATAGAATTCGGAAAGAACTGGATGAATCTAATAGTGATCACGAAAGTGTTTGGAGTGATTACTAGTGATGTCGATATTATGTCTCCATTCATCTTCCCACATGGCCTCACTCAACACGGAGGTTTACATCAAGTGCCTTGAGGAAGTAATGGTGTCCTGAGTCAAGAGAATGGCTGCTGGAAGACCCTATGTCTGGTAACAGGACTCTGCACCATGCTACACAAGAAGGAAAACCCAGTTATGGCTGTCAAACAAATTCTGCGACCACATCACTTCTTACATCTGGCCACCTAACTTCCCAGGCTTGCACCCCGCTTGATTATCATGTGTTCAGTGCAGTTAGGCGAGTGACCAACAAAATTCCTTGTAACATCAAAGTCGAACTGAATGCAAGGATTATGGCAGCATTCACCAACATAAACAAGGAGACCGCCCAGAAGACTGGCAGAAGATTCCTAAGTCGTCTGGTCGCTGTGGTTGAAGCCAATGGTGATTTTATTGAATAAATTTGCTCATTAGTATTTCAAGATATTTTGTGTAATACATTTGTTAAAATGAGATATCAGTGTTATTTTCATTTTTGTGTAATTTAGACGATAATTTATCCATCGCGCCCTCTCTCTGTGTGTGTGTGTATGTGTGTGTGTGTGTGCGCGCGCGCGCGTTAGGGTGAATGAAATTCCGTACCGCTGTATCATGTGCATTGGCAAGAAAAGGTTTTACGTTTATTTATAGAATAATATAAACGCTTTTTTCATCATTAGTCTGCGTAGTTAGGGATGTACTAGAACACACAGACACATATTTATATAGAGAGATGGATAGATAGAGAGAGTGAGAGGGAAAGAGATAGAGAGAGAAGATAGAGCGAGGAAAGAAAGGCTAGCCTTGCTGTATCAGTAATGTTTATTTTAATTCACAATCACTGACAATACCTTTTTCCCAATTTTAATTGCACAAGTGAAACTTATTAAATTCCAGTTCAAACATTGCCAATTCCCTGAGCAATGATTAAACCAGCCCTAAACTTGCTTACGTATTCTGGGCTTAAATTAACACAACACCGGTTTAGTCTGCGTCAGAATACAACTATGATTATTGTTTGGTATTCCCTCCTCCTACCAGAATTTTCTGAGTCACTACATAGCTAATCATTGAAAGTTTTGACATATTTGTTTAATCAATCTTACCTGGGTTACATAAACCACAGCTAGTATCTCGTTCTCCTCTGTTTATATATATATATATATATATATATATATATATATATATATATATATATATATATATATATATATATATATATATATATATATATATATATATATATATATATATATATATATATATATGTGTGTGTGTGTGTGTGCGCGCGAAGCTTCAAGGACGTAGACTTCGCATTAAATAAGATCTGTCCGGAATGTATCAAGCTATTTTGAATATCTCGAAAAACAGGCTGTTGCAGCCTTAATTCTAACTTGGCGGTCAATCAAAGTGAACTTTATTGCATATGCGTGGACAGACATTCTCCTCTAGGGTTACACTATTGGTATTGAGACGCCATTGATTGATCCTGTGTACTGGGGTGATCGTCGTATTCACAATGTAAACATAATATTGACTCACACAACAACCAAATATTAAAAACATTTTATGATGGCAACACACCAGAAAAAACAAGCCCTCTTGTAATTGTAAAACTAGAACCAGCTGTCCAGTTGGAGATATCTGTAGTTCGGAAAATGTGGTATACCAAGCTACCCTTTTTCCGAAAGTAAATATTAATGATAAAAAAAGTATACATAGGAATATCCGCTGGAAGTTGGAAACAGAGACCCTACAATCACCGACATTGCTTCTCCAATACTTCTTTAAGACACCAAACTGGTCTATCTAAGCATTATTGGAAACTTCACACCACAAATTAAATGGTATATCATCTATCAACCTCAGACTCACAACAACTTCCGGTACAGATGAAGTTTATGCATACAAGAGAAGATTATAATAATTAAATATAAAAATTCTGTCCAATTATTGAATCAAAGAAGCGATATTATTTTCAAGTATGACATAAGAGCAAATTTAAAATTTTATAAAAACATTGACTTTGGGGGATATATACTTGAAGTGTTGATTTTTTTATATGGGTACGAGCATATGTGTGTACGTGTATTCACATCTTTATATATGGTTATTTATGTGATTGTCTTGCCCACATCAGTTATAATTTTAAATTATTAATTTATATTTTTATATTTTACTATTATTAATATTATCTTTATTATTTTTATCCTTATCTGTTTTTATATTCTAAATTTATTCTTTATAATTATCTCTTAGTTTATTTATTTTATATTATTTTATTTTATATTATTTTTGAATTGTTTTATTTTATTTATGTTGGATATTATTATTATTATTAGTTTAAAATTGTGGTGATTTTTATTATGTGATGATGATGATTGCTGGCTAAAATGACATGACTCTATTAGACATTTAGTTGTAACTCCTAATTCTGATCATCCTCTCCCTTACCCGGTATATTAATTTGTTCGACCCTTAAAAATAAATTCTTTCTAGGTCCTTCTACTTTATTTTTGTTGTTCGCTCATCATTTGTTTCTTACTTCGTTTCTTTGTTTTCTTTTAATCTCTTTCTTTCTTTCTTTCTTCCCTTAATTTAAAAAAAAATAATATTTGAAATCTTTATTTTTCTTTCTCTTTTTAATTATTAAAATGTTTTCTTCTTCTTTTTCTTTCTGTCTATCTGGATGGATTGATTTCATTTCTAAAAAAAATTTCGGTCTGAAGAGATGAATATAAATATTAATGAAATAAATTATAATTTTTTAAGGCTTTTCTTGATTTATTATTATTAATAATAATACTAATAATAATAATATATATATATATATATATATTAGGTGCGGCACATATACCACCCAGAAATACTTCCTGTATAATGGTAAAACATTAGTGGCAATAGTGCCTACATCATTATGTTATTATGTGGGAGGTATATATGGAAGTTATGTCTACCACACTCTGTGTAATACAGTAACAACTCAAAGTAGAATCTTATGAAGCTTTATTTGAATCATTCAGATTTAGTGCTGAAAAACATTTTATTTTTATGGATGGTTACAAACTAGTGGGGAGATGGTATGTATTTATTTTATTACCACAGCATATATATATATATATATATATATATATATATATATATATATATATATATATTTTTTTCACCAAAATTTCGATAAATATCATAGGTATGACCTATCCACTCGACATCATAGAGAATCTGAAGTAGACTGTGCCGTATCAGTATTCCAGGCGAGTACCCTGGGCTCGCTCGAGCATAAGCGAGAGCAGGGGAAAAACTGACTTTTTCCGGACATTTCGATTTTACGCAATCGCCTCTTCCAAAAGAATTGCGTCACACATCGAATAAAAGCAACAATATATTTTTTGTTTTTATGCTGCACCTTATATATATATATATATATAATATTTGCAAAAATGAATAAATTCGTAGTAAAACTAGTAAAAGAGTTCAATATAAAATGTAAAATACAGAGGTTTGAATATAATAGCAAATATTTCTTCGAGCGATAAAGGAAGGGACCAATCACGTTACAGTTGTGGGAATGGTTCTTTCGTTTGAACCCTTGAAAATTGTCAGGTGGCATGAAACTGAAAATTGCGGAGTGGTAAGGGTTCAGAAATATTTACCATTATTTATTGAAATCTCTCGCAGGCACAAGCCTTCGTAAACACTTGTGGGACTCGTATATACGGCCCATCATTAAAGATGCTGGGAAAATTCTCAGTTCATTGTTCCGCTCCAGAAAGTATCTGACTCCTCATGTCATGCTTTGCAAATGTCAGACCAGACAACAAATGGAATATTGCTGTCATATCTAGTTTAAATTTGTCCAATCCTTACTCTCCAGCTTTAATAGTTCAAAAGCGTTTACAAGGCATTGTAGTCGATTAATTATTCTCAACCCTAGTGTCTCTTTCCCACAGACAAAACATCGCAAGCCTACCGCTACTATATCGTTATTTCCATTGCAAATGTTCAGACGAGCTATATTCCTTAGTTTCACCAGGTCAGACCTTTACAGCTAGGACATACCATACCGTGTACATACACAGGTTTCAATCATCCTCATTTCCCTCGCATTCCATTAGTAAGAATAACGTTCCACGCAAATAGCGTCTTCCAGAGAACGACTACTTTGTGGAGCAGACTGCAAAGAAGATGTATCTCTGACCATTACAGTATTCAATCTTGGGTATGACGATAAACTACATCCGGCAACAAGGCTTCTAATCGGAAGATTGGAGGTTTTGAGACACATGGAATCAACCCTTAATTGCTGTTGTTCTCAGGTTCACCTTGACCCGGGGTAGTAACACATGTTAGTGTCCCAACTATAAACAAATATCGAAACCCAAAACAAAACACTATGAAAGTATAAAAATACATTTTATAGTAAAAATACCAGCAACAGATTTTCTACATAGTAAAATTATCAATAATATATATTTATGGTAAAATTACCAACATTTAAAAGCAAAATGACCAACAATATATTTTAAAGCAAAATGACCGACAATATATTTTAAAGCAAAATGACCAGCAATATATTTTAAAGCAAAATGACCAGCAATATATTTTAAAGCAAAATGTCCAGCAATATATTTTAAAGCAAAATGACCAGCAATATATTTTAAAGCAAAATGACCAACAATATATTTTAAAGCAAAATGACCAGCAATATATTTTAAAGCAAAATGACCAACAATATATTTTAAAGCAAAATGACCAGCAATACATTATATCTCCAGTTGAAGGCATACAATTGTTTTCAAAATATATTTAGTTGAAGCCATAAAATTGTTCAAAATATTTAGATTTCAGCATTAAATAAATCATAGAAGTTGAAACAAAATCAACCAACCAACTACAATATTAATATCTTCAAGTTTACACTCAACCTACTCTATCCTACATATCTTCATGATCTGTACCTCCTCCTTCCTTTCATGTTAACTCAGTAACCATCATTTTGTTTAATAAAACAAAAATGTATGAAGATGCTTTAAGCCATAAGATTTTATCCAAATATTTTCTACTTAAAAAAAGAAAAAGAATGAACTTGAATATACGATTAAACTTAATGAATACAATGTATTCTACTATTTCTTCAAACCTTTAAGGAATATCTATATCTTGGTTGTTTCCGTTTCAAATCTTGTTGCGATCATTTGTTTATTAAGGTATATCTATTAAAACATATCTTCAAAACGGGAATTATGGTTTAATAAGGTAAAAGCAGAATACTATCAACGTGTAAAATGACACTGATGTAATGGAATAACCTGTCACCCCCATGAGTGACTACACTATAGGTAGTAACTGCCTATAAGTATCTGTAAGTAAACGGACTACAGGGACTAGCTTCGACCTGTTCCAGCTAGACAGAGGAACCCGGAGGAGGCTCCGCCGAAGGGCAGAGTCTTGTTCGGGGAGGTAGGCTGCCCCTAAACCCATTTATGCGGGTTCAAAAAGGGAATATTTTTGGCCGAGCCTAGGGGCTTGGAGAACCCACTTTAAACCGGCCTTGTGCCACATGCAACCCTCGTGGGTGGGGGGGGGGTAGCTAAATATACTAGTTGCGACCTGTTCCAGTTAAACAGTCGAACTCTCTGCCTTCGGGCAGAGAGGAACCCGGACAAGGCTCTGCCGAAGAGCAGAGTCTCATTCGGGGACGTTGACCAACCTGATCCTGTTTATGCGGGTCCGACGGGATTTTTTGGTCGAGCCTACGGGTTCGGAAAACCCACGTTAAACCCGGCATTGTGCCACATCTAACCTCGTGGGGGGGCGCTGGCTAGTAAATACCGACTAGCTGGGATGTGTTAATCAGCTCTTAGCTCTTGTCGAACTCTCTGCCTTCAGGCAGAGAGGAACCCGGACGAGGCTCTGCTGAAGGGCAGAGTTTCGTCCGGGGAGGTAGACAGGCCCGAACCTGTTTCTGCGGCGTTTACGGGGAATTTTTGGTCGAGCCTACGGGCTCAGATTGCCTCACATTAAATTCAGTCTTGTGCCACATCCTACCCCGTGGGGAGGTTGCTAAATATTACTAGCTGGGATCTGTTAAGTACGACTCAAACTTACGTGAAAACTACCGATCTTCCAGTAGTAGCACTCACTACTGGATTGACTTGCGACGACCTTGTGCATAACTGTTGCCTTAATTCTTATTGTACTGGTTTTGTACAATAAACCTTTACTTATTTTATCCACCCTGTTTTTCAAGTATATATTCCTATTTGCACGGAATATAACAGACAGAAATCTTAGAATTCTCGCCAAAAACCCCGTTTAATAAAATTCTACAATTTCCGTCTGTTTTGCAATTGATTAAATTCTTTGTTTTATATTTATCTTTAAGTGTATATCGAAAAAAGTTAATTTACTTATAATGATCTGAAAAACAGTTTTGATTGGCTGACATAGAATGTTTGAAGCCGCCATTTTGCATCCAAATTTTATTTCCAATTAAGAATAAAACCAGTTCAAGATTCTTTATAATGTTGAGAGAAAAATAAATAAATGAAATAATAAAAAAGAAAACTTGAAATAATATCAATTTTATCCTTTTTGATTCTTGGTCAATCCTTGATTTCCCATTCATATATGCTTTCGTGAAGGTCAACATGCTTAACTTGATATGAAGTGTACCCATCTTTAGCCAACGACAGCAGATGAAACTCTTTAAACTCATCCACCATTATGAACGACATTAAAATCTACCTAAGCTAATCTCTGGGTTCGCAGTTATTTTTATGGCCTTTCAGTGACCATATAATCAAAAGAAGAAATTCAGGGTACTACATGTTTTGTAGCAACTACAAATTATGATAAAACAAAATACATAAAATAGTAACCTCAGTGAAATAAGGATAATGGGTATTCAGTGAGTTCAGCTAAGTCTGGCACAAGGCCATGCGTTCTTAATTATTATTATTATTTCTGTTATTGTAATTTTTTTCAGCAAGAGAAAAATAAAATAAACACACTAGTATCGCTTCCCTTAATTCTTTTTAGCTGCTAAGTATTGTGTGGCTGATCCTGACGGTCACAGCATTTTGGTTACTAAATGTTAAAAATGAAAAGGCATAGTAAAGTTTGTTGTACTGGATTTCAATTCACTGTGTATTGCTTTCTATGATCACAAATTAGCCGGGGTTTGTTTTCATGTATATATATGTTAACATCCACTGTTGACTGAAACCATTTCACCTTTTATGAAACCTAATACGGCTTTAAGATACGTAAATACGGCATCCAACCACCCGTCAAGTGGGATTAAACATATCCTGTTAGGCGTGCTATGCTAAGATTGTCGAAAAATTCTTCTAACGAAGAAATATTCAATGAGAAACATTAAAAAAAACCCCAAAAACAATGTATCTGCTTTAAGAGAGGAGGGGCATAACATCAAGCTGTGTTTTAAGGACCAAGCAGACCTAAGAAGAGTTGACAATAGAAAAAGAAAAAGTAATGTTATCTGGTTCAACCCACCCTTCAACATGCAAGTAAGAACAAACATAGGGAAATTGTTTTTAGCCTTTTATATAAGCACTTCCTTAAAACATCCGGGCTGTACAAATTATTTAACCGTAATACAGTCAAGTTGAACTTCAGTTGCACTAGCAGCATAGGCGATATTATTAAAAGATTGAACAAAAGAAATTTCAGTCTTGAAGAGAATGTGAGAGTTGGAAATAAGGTCTTTTGTAATTGCAGAAGAAAAAATAATTGTCCCTTAAATTGGGTATGTTGCATAGAAGCGGTAGTGTATTGTGCGAAGGTAGAAAATGACAATGGCAGTGCAAAAAGAAAACATTACGAAATTCAGAAATGTCTACTGATTGTTTAATAAACTACTGGATATGTATATACGTGTAAGGAGATTAACTGTTGTATTTAATATACAACTGTTGTCTTATATATATATATATATATATATATATATAGTAGTAATAATCTTATAAATATAAGAAATTATACTCGTCCGGAAAACATTGAATACTTTGTTATGTAAATAAACAGACCAATACTACAGGGAAAAATGTACAAAAAAAAAAGAAAGAACAAAGAACATGTACGTCAGCCGAAGACAATCGTCTAGCGTCCAAAGAAAAAAAAAACGATACGAGTAAGTAAAATAACTAAGTAAAATGCTCAATACGCTAAGTAGAGCGAACCTAATTAAACCTAAAGAGCCAGATAAACCTACCGAGGTTTCACCTACGCGAATCGTCAGGGAATACTGATTAAGAGGTAATGTAAGAACGGAATATATAGCCTTTAATTATATATATATATATATATATATATAGCATAATGAGAAGCCACGTATACTTTCTTAATATGTATATATAGAAAAAGTTTCAAATTAAAAATTATAATGTTTTATTTTATAAAGTATTTATTTATTTATATATATAAATAAATAAATACTTTCATAAAATAAAACATTATAATTTTTAATTTGAAATTTTTCTATGTATATATATATATATATATATATATATATATATATATATATATATATATATATATAATTATATATATATATATATATATATATATATTTTGTGTGTGTGTGTGTGTGTGTGTATCTGTATGTGTGTATGTTCCTTATACATTTCCAAATTTTTCAACCGATCTCGCTCAAACTTGACACACTGATAGCTTATACTTCAAAAAGTAGTCAAAACCAACTGTATTTTTTTCGCCCTCACCTCACCGCGTATAACGAAAAACCGCGAAAAACTGGTTTTTTGCCTATAATTCACTGATTTTTCAAGCCTTGTTTTGACACGATGTTTTGATACGGTCATTCTTTATGACACAGCAATTGTTTTGATTAAATTTTTTAAGGTCATTCGTGTTAATCGCGAAAAATTCGTGAATAACTACGTAAAATTCGTTTTTGTTTGCCATTAACTTCATTAGTTTCCAATCGATTCGCTTGAAATTTTGCACGAACATAAGTTATGCGTCGAGGAATGTTTCGAACTAATTTTGTATTAAGTTAAATTGCTTTAAATTTGCGATTTATTTGATTAAACTTATTTAACTTTACTTCGCTCCAAATTTGACAAGAATATTATCCATGCTTAAGGGATTGCTTTAAACTAATGTTTTGTCAAGTTTATTCGCTTTAAATTTGCTATTTATTTGATTAAACCGATTAAACTTTACTCCGCCTATGGTGTGATAACACGGGGTGAACTCCGAGCAAGACCCTTAACATGTGGCCGTGAACACTATTAATGCTCCCACCGCCTTTCAGCGTCTTATTTGTCGAAAACTACTACTGCTTTAACCACGTCTTTAGTGTTTACTCACTCCGCCCCTTATTACTGCCCACGATCATAATGCCCCCTTTTCACCACCATATTCCTTAATACATTTTGCGCATTGTCTGATAATAAGGGGATGACTGCAAACACAACGTTTGACCTGTGCGTGTAAACACTAATAGTGCCTCCTTTCAGCACCTAATTCGTGTGAACATTTGCTTATACCACGTTCTTACTGTTTACTTACTAACCCCCTCTATGCCCATAGCCTGACAATAAGGGGTGAACTGCGAACATGACCTTTGACCTGTTCGCGTGAATACTACTAATTATCCAATCAATTCTTTGACAGAATTTCATTGGTTCAGGTCCTTCTATACCCGCAATTATCATCATACTATACTTGGAAAGACAACAGATGGACACGAAGAAATGAAGGAAAAACTATTGATGGACATCCAGGCATCAGGTTTGAACATCACCTTTGTAGAGTATATACAGTCCACTCCAGCCAACAGGAGTATTTCTACCTTCGGTTTCTATTACATGTTGTAAGAGGCCCGAAGTGTTTCGACAACTTAAAATGGTTTGCAGCACGTACAGCGATGCCTGCTTCAAACATGGGCTACTGGAAGATAGTGCTCAGTGGGATGTAACTCTCGCGGAGGCTGCTGCAATGCGAACAGCAAGAAAGCTCCAACTTTTTACTATGTTATTGCACACGTCTGAGTTTTGTGATCCTGTCTTTATGGGAGAAATACAAAGAGGACCTTTCTGAAGTTTTCAAACACCATGGGCAACTGGTTTCGTGGTTTTGACGCAGGATTCAGTGATGAATTTATAAACAGGGTGCTTATTTACATCGAAGATAGGATTGTTTATATGGACGGAAATTCATTGCAAATTAAGGTCTACCACAAGTTCACCGAACGAGTTCAAATACTCTTCCAACGGGCATAATTCAGGAAACTGCCTACCACGTCGTTTTTAAGTTAATCTGATTTTAAAAATATTTAAGTGTATAAGATTTAGAAATACGAGTTGTTTGTATAGTAAGAATTTTTATTTAAACTTTCTTCAAATGTTTCATAACCCGAACCGTCAGTAACCCAACAGGTAGGGCATAATTTAAAAATATGCTAATTTATGAAGTACAAGGGTATAATTTAAAAATATGCTAATTTATGAAGTACAAGGGAATGATTTAAAAATATTCTAACATAAGGATAATTTAAAAGGATTATTTAAAAAATATTTGAATTTAAGAACAATAGGGCATAATTTCAGAATATTTCAATTTAAGGTTTATACTGAATAATTAAGCATATTCAAATTTTAAAATAATTTAAGATAAATTAAAGAAACACTGGACGATACCCTAAAGAAAACTTTTCTGTTCAGTCGGCTTTCGATCCCGGCTTGAAGCAATCGGAGGTCTACCACACTGTAGCTGTGATACAGCGAAACAGTCTGTCTGTAGACGACAATATATATATATATATATATATATATATATATATATATATATATATATATATATTAGTGATAAATATACACATACATATGCAAAATATATAAATATATATACATAGGTGCATACACATACATGTATATTTTTTTAATAAAAAATTCCAAGAGGATAGAATCCAGGTAGAACTCAATTTGTCAAATTTTCCTAATTACACAGCGGCCCTTTTAGTAAATGCCCTTCAGTTTTAGTTTTCCCCGCCCCATCTCTCTCCCCCACCACTTATTCTTTTCTTTTCCTCTCCCTCCCTCTTATTCTGATCTTTAACATTAGATCGTCTATGGTGTGTGTATGTCGCCACGAAATGTATCTTTAATGTATTAGACATCCGACAACATTCATGTTTCTCTCACTTAAACCTCTTTCACTCATCTCTCTAAAACTCCTCTCTGTTAAGGTTTAATCTCCCACCTCCTCTCGTCTGTTACCCCTCTCTTTAGTTCTAACATTCGTCCCACACTCTCATACTTACACTCTCTCTAAATTCTATTTTTATTTCTGGAGTTGTTTTTTCTGTTTTCTTTTTGAATTTGTAGGTCTGATGTATTGGGTCGTATTTAAGATTCCAATGGAATAAATTATGACCATGGAATATTAGTGTTTAAGCCTTTTTTTATATATATATATATATATATATATATATATATATATATATATATATATATATATATATATATATATATACGTTTTTGGTTTAATTAACTTCAACTAAGATAGGCTGTTAAAACTTTTAACTCATTAATGAATGGCGTCCACTTTCTTTTTATAGATGAGGTTACCTAAAATTTAAAAATCAGTCGCAGCCCAAAGATTAAACAGAAAATGTAGATAAGGCAAAAAGGGCTAAAATTTTAACGAAACTTTATACAACAATGGGTTAATTTGGTTGTTATTATTATTGAATATATGATAAATTGAGGAAGAGAAAGTCCTTTTGGCTTGAAGTCAGCTAGTAAATTAGTTTTTAAATATGCATGCAACCTTCACTCGACGATTCTCTCGAAATCCGGAATGCTAGCCCCATACTACGTATACTCAATGGAAATCTCGTTCGTTTTAGAGAATTTTAAAATATACGAACGCTCATAAATATATTTCAGGCTATGTAAAAGTCAATGTAAGCTATGGAAGATGCTAAATGATATAATAAACGAAAGTGAGTAAATGTTGTTATTGAATTGTTTAAATAATGTAATTGTTATTTATTTTATTTTACTTTGAGAAATAAATTTATGTATTTATATATTTTAAATAGTATGAGGTTTTGAATTTAACCTTGTCCTATCAATTAAAAAAGATTATGTTTGCTTGCGAAAGAACTATAAAAGAAAAGGAGAAAATTTGAAAACGAATCCAATGCGCAGATTTATATTTTGGTAAGATTCGATACTAGCACTGTCTATAATTTTTCGTCTAAATAAGTTACTTTCTCTTTTAATAAGTTTGGCATTTTTTTTTGATCGAAGTTGTGGTTGAATTTTCTTTCTTTGTATGACGAATGCATTTGATAAATTGTTATGTATAAGATCCTTTTCGTGTTCAGAGATATTTGTTTTAAATTCTTGTAAGTTTTCCCAATATATCGTAAGAAATAATTGATAGTTTATTTTATATCTATCTGCTTCAGAATTATTAATGTTATGGATATTTTTGGTTCTGATTATATCCATAATATTATAGGATTTGATTATAATTATTTTGATATTGTTAATATTAGATAAATTTTGGTTAATTTGCTGTTTAGCACCCGCGCTCAGTTCGCATTAAAAATTTCTAAAATACTTACATTTATGTGTAATTGTACATGCTTCATTCGATTCTGGCATGTTAAATTTGATAAAATCTACCATTTTGGAGTTATCGACACTAAAATTTCGGATTCATTCGCGTCGTGGCAGCCATTACTGGCGTTGTTTTCTGGAAAATTAAACTAAATTTTGGGGATGGTAGCTTTTAAGGAGTTAGTAGATAATATTATATGTGTGTTTTTATCTAGTTTATTGTCAATGTTATTGTTGTCATTATCTTTTTTGTGGTCGTATATTTCATACGTCTTTCTCTTAGACTTGTGGATGAAATAATGATATTGGAGTCTATATATATATATATATATATATATAATAAAAAGGCTTAAACACTAATATTCCATGGTCACATGTATGTGTATATTTACCACTAATATTATCTATCTATCTATCTATCTATCTATCTATCTATCTATCTATCTATCTATATATATATATATATTTGGTTGGATTGATGTGAGTTTGTGAACCTGCGTTTCACGCTATTCCGATCGTCAGACAAATCTGACGATCGCAAAAGCGTGAAACCCAGGGTCACAAACTCACATCAATCCAACCAAATATGTTAGCTCTATCTCTGATATTGGGCGCTTTCTAATAAGTACCGCGCATATAATATATAAATAATAAAATAATAATAATAATAATATATATATATATATATATATATATATATATATATATATCATTTCAACCCAAGCAAAGCGGTAGTGACACTGGGATGCATGGAATTACTGGGAATGAAAGAGAATGAAAAGACTTTAAGTGGAGAAAGGACAATAAAAGAACGTGTTTGAGGAAGACAGCAGATTGCGATTGCCGTTGTTGCTTTTAAATGTTTTGCCGATTGTAGGTGACAGGGGAGCAAGAAATCGGAAGAGTGTTCCACAGGTGAGAAGTGCGAGAAAAGAAACTATTAGAGTAGAACAGACTGTTGCACCTAGTTAGTTCAATAGTAAAACGGTAAGACCCAGTTGACAATCTATTATATATATTAAAGATTAAACAAACGATTTTACCATCAAAACTTCGATTTGAAAGATTAATAGTTCTCTAATGTTATGAAACTATTAGCAGGAGGATACATTTGCATAAGATCTTTCTATTTAGCAATATAGTACAGCGCTCAAAGTCAGCATGTATTGAATGTATCACGGCTGAAGTCAGATGAATTGTCATTTCAATTGAAATGAATTATAGAATTTATAATTTATCTGCTTATGAACCTATGACGTGCGAGGCGCTTTGAATATTTCTACATACACCAAAAGCACATTCATTGCACTGACGCACCTATCCACGGATCTATTAATGTTTCAATTGGCATGAAGTTTTGTCTGAATTGTCTTAATACTAAAGTTTTTACAATAAACCTATCCTAACCGCTACTTAACTGTTAACAACTGTTATTTATTTTACAACTAAGATGTTGTTAAGGTAATGAAATTGAACAAACAGCATTTATACCGAAAAGAAGGAATATTATTCACTGTAGGTTTTCGTTAAACTATCCTATAACTTCCTGGTGTCAGTTTAAACTAGAAGTACACATGGCTATACGATGGCTACCTCTTATATATATATATATATATATATATATATATATATATATATGTGTGTGTGTGTGTGTGTGTGTGTATTTAGGCAGCAAATTCTTTTTTAGGCATGTCTGATTAATAAATTACAAACATTATGCTTGCTTAATTTTAGCATAACCCGTCCATATTCACGGATATTTTTCTGTGTATTACAATCAAATGATGCAAGAAATGCACTGTAACAGTTGAAATCACTTTTATTTCCCAAGTACTTTCTATCTCTTTCTGAGATCATCATCATCAGTACAACTATTAAGGCAAAAGCTATGTGTAGGTATCCATTACTGATTTTTTTGTTTTTGCTTTTAAATGCAACGGTTGACAGTTTTGATTCAGCGTTCATTAGAACCTGAAAAAATAATCTACTATGGAATTTTTTTTCATGTTCTAATGTCATGGTCATGCGCTCATTAAAGCATGAAATCTACATAAAAAATTGAAATTGATACACTATACCAAAACATTATTCAACAGCAGCTAATTACCACAGAACCAGAAATCCGTGATCTACTTAAGGGTGAATTTATAAAATACAGACAGGATAAAAGGAAAAAATCATCTAAACTTCTAAATAAATCACTAAAGAAAATACAAAAGAATTACGCAACCATCCAGAAATAGTAATTAAGCAAGCTGATAAAGCAAACAACTTAGTTGTTTTAAACAAGTCCGACTACAACTCAAAAATGAAACAGTTACTTGACGATCACACCAAATTTAGAAAACTTACTAATAATCCTATTACTCAGCTAAAAGTGAAAATTAATCACAGCGAACAATGTGGAACAAGACAATCTAAAACTTACCAAAATAATCAGAGACTATAAACCAGGAGACATTTATGATTCTATCAAAACATACAAGCTTAACTTTCCATTTCGCCTGATAATATCCCAGATTCCCACTCTACCAACTAACTAAAATGATTAACCAATTAATTACACCATACATACCTAACAAATACAGCATTAAATCGACCCTTCAACTTATAAAAATATTAAAAACCGAAAAACCTAATAATGAAACCATAACATCACTTGACGTTGAAAATCTGTTCACTAACGCTCCAGTTAGAGAAACCATTGACATTATTATTAAATATATATATATAATAATTCATCTTTGCCCCCATTAAAAATTAAGCCTAAAATACTAAGAAAATTACTTTTAACTTGTACCATCGAAGTTCCATTTTATGATCACAGAAATAACGTATATGTGCAACGCGATGGCATTTCAATGGGTTCAGTGTTGGGCCCAGCCTTCAGCAACTTCTACATGGTCAACCTAGAAAATAATATATTTAGCACCACCAAGAAACCCTCTATCTACCTAACATATGTAGATGATATCCTTATTTTAGTTAAAAACTTAGAAGAATAATGGAACTCCAAAAAAAGAAAGAAAAGAAACTCTGTTATCATGCTCACATACGAACTTAACAAAGATAACAAAATCCCTTTCCTTGACATTTTAAAAGACACAAATATTACAAAATAACACTTATACAGAATTTAATTAATCGAGCACAAATTCCTACACAAAATGGGCTTTCTATACAGAACTAAAAAATATTAAGCATTAATAATGACTTCCCAAACTACATTGTAGATGAACAAATAAGACGATTTATCAAAACCCTCAACATACGGGAAAGAGAGCATGATACTTCCTCAAAGGACCCTAAATATATCAAACTCTAATATTGTAACCAGATGCATGCTAATTACAAACAGGATGAGAAAATCATTAAAAATCTCATTCGTACTAATAAATCTCCCATGGATCTTAATAGAAAAATAAAATTAATCATATATTATACAAAATACAACACAACCAATTTAGTTATTCGCAATAACTCCTCTTCATGAACTAATGTATTACGTAAAACCAACATTATATATAAATTCAAATGTCCCTTGGGAGAATGTATCTCCGAGAGAAAAACAAATATATATGTTGGATATATGACAGCTACATTATCAAGACGTTTTACTCTATACATGTCTGACCATTCGTCCATTGCGAGACATTTATAACAACATTCCTGTCCACATTCACAGTATAGAAAAATACTGATTGATAACACAACTACCCTACACCAAGAAAGTAACAAATTAAAACTACAGATCCTCGAAGCAATCTACATTAAAAAATGGAAGCCGACACTGAATAGAATCAGCTACGAATACTGTAATAATGTTCTAAAATGCCTATAAAAAGAACAGTGCTCACGCTTTAATGCGCGCCACACTATGACATTCCAACTTTAAAAAAATCCATAGTGGATAATTTTTCACGTTCTAATGAAACAGTCAACCGTCATATATATATGAGGTAGCCATCGTATAGCCATGTGTACTTCTAAAATGCACAGCCAGGAAAGACTTTCAAGGCAAGGTTCAATTAGACTTCTTAAGAAAAGCACATCGCTCCTTAAGATCTTCCAAAGTCCATATTTACAAAGTTTATTTTCGCATCTGAAACGTCAACAAAGTAATTTCTAAGGAATGAATGCATTTTTATTTATAACCCGACATTATTTCTTATTACTATAAACATTATATTTAGTACGCGAACGTGTTCAAGTGGGCATTTCTTTTAAATTTTAAACAGTGTAAGTTATGTCTACCGACCTTGCTTTTCGTGAGTTTCTAATAATTCTTGCTACGTTCTAAAATTCCTTCGTGAGTGAACAGTCTAAAAGGACTATCTGGTGGTTTCCGCTATTTATGGGGGATGTAGATTCGAATCCTACTGAAAGCCACATTATCTTCTCTAAAGACTCGAAAACCCAGACTGTTAGGCATCAATTCTTTTCTACGTGCCGTGCCACTTCAGAACATAGGCTCTCGTGGATTTCCACAACTTTCTATCATTTATGGCTTTTAAGCGTTAAAATATAAAAAAATATAAGCCAAAAAAACAAAAAACAAACAAACAAAAAAAAAAAACAACAAAAAACACAAGTGTCTACTCAAATACGTGTAGCCACTAAATATAATTACACTATTTACATTGTTCGGAATTTTGTCTTCATATTTATTGTGACATTCACAACGTGAATTAATGTGAGAGAGGCACTGGGCTCCTAATCCGAAACGTGGACCTTACATTCTCGTGTGCGATGTCTGAGAGACCACCCTTCTCCTCTCTGAGGCGGGTGTTTATATGACTTTGATTTGGCTCTTTCACACGTGTGTATTCCAAGTGTAGTTGTGCCGACTACATGGATCTCCACTCGGCGTTCAAGATGTCATCTGTTAGGTCAGCTCTGCATAAGGCTTTTTTGAAGGACACTGAGTGTAAAGTCTGGTATGGTCTGGTGTGAGACGGTATGGGTATAATATTGCTATGCTATTTTGGCAAGGAGTACGCTCTGGCCTTCTTCAGGCTATATTTGTTTAAATTTGAATGTAACAATAAAGATGAGGTCAACAGCCCGAACAATGTAAATAGGCTAAATAGTTACAATACCTCATTTCAGATACTAAATATAATGTTTATAACAATGAGAAGTAATGTCGGATTATAATTAAAGATCCATTCATTCCTTTGAAATTACTTTACCTTTTATATATTGTGGGTATTTTCTAAGATTTCATCTGATGGAAACATGTTGTTTTTCCTGACCTGGAATAGAGCAAAAAAAGAAAGACGATTAATTTTTAATTCGTAGATTGAATCATTTTTCGCTGAAGGGTAAATAAAATAAAGACAAATCCTGTTACAAACATCTGGCGTATTCAAGCTTGTGTATATCAATATGCTAAATAATTTACCACCACTCTTGAATATTTACAAACATTTCTTATGTAACTTAACTGGTTGTAGATCACACTTGGCATAGTGGTTAGTGAGCTTGATCCTTGTTGAATGTCCCCTCAGTTCCTTGATGTGTACCAACTGAAATAGAAAGCCGCAATTATAGGACACAGAATAAGGTTTGGTTTGGTTTGATTTGTTTTACGGCATATCAATCTCAATGGGTTACTTAATGCCGACAAATTTTTTTATTGCAGGTAATATTTTTTTTGTCAAAAATATATTTCTGGTAATATTTTTCCTTCAAAAATGTATTGCTGGTAATATTTTTTTTCAAAAATGTATTGCTGGTAATAGTTAACTATTTGCCCATATCTGGGACCCTAACAGGTGCTACCACCCCGGGTTATGGTGGACCTGGGAACACCAGCAATTAAGAGGTGGTTCTACTCTCCTCAAAATCTCCTGATCAGAGACCTTGCTGCTGGACGTAGTTTATCGTCTTACCCAGCACACAATAAGGATAGAACTCATTAGTAATTACAAAACTGGCTCGTTTATCATTACACTAAGACGAAACTTTTTTTTAGTAGTTTTTCATTTTCTTATATTTGGCGTAGGTCCACCCGGTGAGAATGGAACCCACTACTCAGTAGTAATGGTCAACTAGATTAGCCTTGTTAACATTACCCGACGCTGAGTTTAAGTTGCTTAATCTCATACCATGTCAACCCTTGTTGGGTTATTTAGTCGAATTTTGTATGGGACACCCGGTGAGTCAGTAGTAGTAACTCAGTAGTAAAGGTCAACCAGACTAGATTCTCTAACCTTTAACCCACGTCGAGTTAGGATCAAATATCTTATTCAGTAGTAATGGATTAGGTTTTACGACATGTCAACCATGGTTGGGTTATTTAATGTCGAATTTTGTATGGGGCATCCTGTGAGTATGGGGCATCCTGTGTTGCTACTCAGTAGTAATGGATTGGGTTGGTTGATTTTACGACATATCAACACGTTGGGGTATTTAATATTAAATTTTGTAAGGGGTACTCACGGTGGATCAAACTTGCTACTTAGTAGTAATGTTTAGGTTGGTTGATTTTACATGTCAACCTTTTTGTGTTATTTAATTTCGAATTTTGTATGGATCACCAAGTGTGGATCAAACTTTGTACTCAGTAGTAATGTTTAGGTTTATTCATTTTACGACACATCAATCTTTGTTGGGTTATTTAATGTCGAATTTTGTCTGGGTCACCCAGTGTGGATCAAACTCACTACTCAGTAGTGCCCAAATAGTTTTGCTCAATATTGCCAACATGCCTACGTGCCCTTGTTTGCCAAATTCAGATTAATTTGGAAAAGGCCATGTGTATAGGGCGCCTGTTGAGGATTAAACAGAATGGGTTCGAATTTAGCCATTGGTTTCCATGACTTCATGACCATGAGAGTGTATTCAAATAATTGGTAATGTGCCACCTGCCATAGGGCAATGGTTAACGAGCCCGTCTCGCAGAATGTCAAAAGTTACGTAAATTAGACCCTCCCTGGGTACGTCTGTATTTGTAGACCTTAGTAAAGTTGGTCTTTTTTGCTATCTCTCCTAATCCCTGTTCTGCCAACCAGTCCTGTGTGTGCCAAATCTTCTAAACCTTCTTTCCTCATTATGTGCTCTAGATATTTCAACTTTTCTGATGTTAAGTATGTGTCCTTTTTATTTTCATTTTCTCTAAAACTTCGTCGTTGCTCACGTGTTCAGTCCATGATATCCTCAGCATCTTTCTTTAGAGTCACATTTCTTTTGCTTCAAGTCTCTTTTTCCATCTCTGATGAAATGGTTCAACATTTACTATATATGAAGTACCAAACAATATTACTAACTTTTATTTGGCGCCGTTTAAATAAATATTAACCAGCTAGTATCTCAAGTGTAGGGGTTGCTCCAGTAATATGACCTTTTGCCTGACTAAGCTATTTAATGACTTTGATCCTCACTGGATGTACCGGCATTGTGGTTCTATGCTAGATTTATCTAAGGTTGGTAAGTATTTATATGATGTGTCAACACGCTTATGCGGTTATAACTAGGTATGTTAGTCTGTGTATAGCTTGAACTAGCCGTGTTTTTCATGTGTTTTTGTAGGTACATCAGTTCACCTATAACATGGACTGTGACTGCTTGAATATGAATAAAAGCTAAATTATGAATGTTGAATTTCATGGATGTCATTTCGTCCAGATACAAATGTGGGCTACATGTTCTCCTTTGACCAAAAAACAAGAAAAAGAAAGAAAATAAAATAATAATAAAACGAGGAGGAAAAGATAATGCATGAGTGAAAATTGTTGGTTAATTTTATATGAACTTGTATTGTGTTATTTGATGTCAAATGTTTTAATGGACGACCCAGCAAGGATCACGACGAGGCACCGCTTAGTTTTCAATAAACGAGAAAAAGGGTCGGTAATGCTTAGAGCTTTACTACTGGACAGTGGGTTCAATCTCCATTAGGTGCCATGTAATTGTGAATTTATGTAAAACTTATATAAGTAAGTTACAACGGAGAAAGAAAATAAGAAGAGGAAAACAGAAAAAGAAAGGGAATAAAAGGGAAAAGAAAGAATAAAAGGGAAAAGAAAGAAAATAAAAGAAAAAAGGAGGAAAATGAAAAGCAGAAAGAGAAAAAAAGGAAAAGGAAAAACAAAGAGAATAAAGGAAAAGAAAGAGAATAAACAGGGAAGTTAGAAAATAAAAGGAAAAAGAAAAAAGAAAAGGAAAGAAAATAGAAGATAAAAGCAAAGAGAATAAAGAGAAAAGAGAAAAAGTAATTGAAGAATTAATGTAAGAAAGGGAATAGTAAAAATAAACTGGGGAGAAATTAACCTCTCTTTCCTTCTCTTTTTCTCTGTGTGTTTGTGTGTGTGTGCGTGTGTGTACGCGCGTATGTACGCGTATGCGCATGAGACCAACCCTTCTCACCTTCTATTCGTAATCATGACAAAACCCAATTGATGGCAACTAACTAATTTATTGTCTTACTGAAGCATATTGTTCCTCGTGGCCTTCTGCGTCGCTGAAAAACCCAGGTGGTAAGTGATTGAGCAGGGTGAGGAGTAGATGAACACATTTTACCGTCTCCACTATCTTAGAGACGAAATTCTTTCTTTCTTTCTTTCTTTCTTTCTTTCTTTCTTTTCTTTCTTTCTTTCTTTCTTTATCGTTTGAAAAGTCTTACAGCAAGGCAAATCCTGAGTAATATCTAAGTGGCTAGAGCAGTGAACAGCATGCCCCCTTCTCTGAGGTCATTTTCTTAGGCTAGTTGATTTCGTAGCGCGTATTGACAAAATTATTAAGTAAGGAATAGACGAATATGCGTTTATGGCTCATATAATGGTCATATATTACTAAAATAGTCTTAAGGGGAATTCTGATTGTAAGAATTTGTTTTTAATTATACTAGTTCCACACACACATTTTCTCATATCTTTCTCTCTCTCTCTCTCTCTCTCTCTCTCTCTCTCTCTCTCTCAACTCTATGTCGCCTACTCTAACTTACTTTTTATCTTTTCATCTTAGATGAAAACAAACATTTGTTGGCTTAAACGTTCTTTGACGCACAATCAACTTTATATAAGAAGTGAATGAATTATGTCTCTATTCGCTGTTAACTTTTGCACGGGCCTAAAATATAGATGACATAAACAAACTTTAAAGGAATTTTCCATTTGTTTCTTTCTTTATCTTTCAAGCAGTCCCATCATACGTATATTCACGATGGCCGTCGACTCGTTACACGAGTATGACCATCTGCTCGGAAGCTTTCCTTCTCTAAGACCGGTTGCCAACCAAGGCCGAAGAACCCAGTCTGCCATAATATTTAACCCATATCGAGGGTGAGAAGAGATTCAAAACTTTCCCAAGATTATTTGCACAAATGTGAATGTAACGAACGACCAGAATTCGATCTCGGATCGCCGATTCTCGTTCAGAGCTGCAAAACTCACAAATATATATATATATATATATATATATATATATATATATATATATATATATATATATATATAAATATATATTAATTGATTTAAAATATGTTTTTTTCGCTACACAGTTCTAACCATGTTTCAAAAATGGAAGCTAAAAGCCCCGAATTTAATTTTGTAATTAAATTAAAGACATTAGTTTCATTTCATCCTCAAGCGAATTTTTATATATATATATATATATATATATTTATATATTTATTGGGGTATGTGTACGTGCGTGTCTGCGCGTGTGTGTGTTATTTGCAACTTACAACCATGAGATGCGGGTTCGACTCTCACCATGGTCGGTTTCAGGAAAATTACTTTTTTATGTTATCGGTTTGGGGCGGAGATCCCTGCATACGGCACTTTTTTTAAAGTCACTAATAACCATTCCACGGGTTGACTCAAGCTTTGTCAGTGAAATTGGGTAGACTGAACTGTTTGGTGACCGTTGATGATTGTGCTAGCACGAAATCACATGCCATCGTGACCGAGGCTTTGAGCGTATTACGTCGTTTAAACTGTTATAATTATGCCTTTTCTTTCAGAAAAAGTAACTAAGGTGCGCTCAGCATAGTTGCGACATAAACCACACGTGAATTCAGTGGGTGTTGAACAAGCACAAATGTAACTCAGCTGGCGATTGTAGCAGTGGGTGCCACGACACCTTAGTATACGGGTGTCCTTGGAAGACGAGTAGATATTACTATTCATATGGTGTTTAATTGCTCTTGTAGACAGTAAGTTGCTGAAATTAGACATATTCTTGATTTCCAAATGCGGCCAATTTACTGTGACTATGTTCATAATGACATGTTCATAATGACCGTGTTCATTGTGACCGTGTTCATAATGTCCGTGTTCATTGTGACCGTGTTCATAATGTCCGTGTTTATTATTAAGGATTGTTTTTTTTTAATTTTTCGACAATTTTTAAATACACTCACGGAAACCGTCACCATTATTTGAGGTGAATAGCGTTCTCTCTCTCTCTCTCTCTCTCTCACTATATATATATATATATATATATATATATATAAATATATATATATATATATAAGAAAATTTGGAAAAAACAAACAAAAATCCTTAAATGCAATTATGTTGTTTAAAATGAATGAAATGTCGACGTCTGACGTTTCGGTTTAATAAACCTTTTTCAAGACAATATTCATTAAAATACAATTCAGTTCAATTTGACAAAGACGATGGACATAAAAAAAAAAAAAAAAAAAAACAAGTCTTATCCAAAACAGATAATTGAACATTTTTAAAATGATCAGCTTTCCGTTTAGCATGGTCACGTTGTCGTCACATGGGCGAAGCTTTCAAAACGTATTCCTAAAATTTTTTGATTATTTTGAATGAAAAAGAAAATGAAAAGAATTCTATTAGGATCTAAAATTTTTATGTACGTCAGACGTCGACATTTCATTCATTTTAAACAACATAATTGCATTTAAGGATTTTTGTTTGTTTTTTCCAAATTTTCTTCATTCTGTCGGATCTATATCCATTTACATTTGCTTACATATATATATATATATATATATATATATATATATATATATATATATATATATATAATGTTTTTTTGATCCGACATTATTTCTTATTGCTATAAACATTATTTTTTTTTGGGTACACGTGTTTGATTGTACGTCACTGTTATTTTTCTTAAACATTGAAATTAATATCAACCGCCCTAGATAGAAAAGTCCTACTAAAGAAAAATGTGCTTCTCGACATTAATCAAACCTGTATTCCCTTTCATTTTCCAGGAAGCCACTCCTATAACCGAAGTGTACCGTTACGAATTTGGCCACGTCAGGCCGTCATGATAATGCAACGCTCAATTATATATCACAAAAAAAAGCATACACACACACGCACGCACACACATACATATATATATATATATATATATATATATATATATATATATATATGTGCGCGCGTGCGTGTGTGTGTGTGTTAGCAAGCTTGTCTTGCTAGAACAATTTCGACTTAGTATTGAGTTCGATCCTCACTGGGTGCCCCATACGTTCAGACTTGTGCCACATCTAAGCTACGTTTAGAAAATCAACAGAAGTTGGACACTTTGACGTGGTGTTATGGTTAGCAAGCTTTACTCACTAGATCAGTTACGACTGAATAGTGAGTTCGATCTTCACAGTATGCTCTATACTATCGGCCTTGTGCCACATCCAAGCTACGCTCTGTGAATTATTATAAATAACATAAGTTCAGAACAAAAGACAAAAAAGAAAACATCATTGTCTTTTCTACTTTCCATCAAAATCCGCTCCAAAAACAAAAATGGTAGGACGAATATCCAGAGAAATTTTAAATAAAGTTTGTTAAAATTAAGTACCTATTATCGGATCAGTCTGATTATCAACCGGATTAGCGATGGCCTGTTTTCACTAGTATAGGTTCAAGAGATCATAATCCTGTAATATATTAGGGTTGTAGGGGCACCACGTGTACTGTAGCCGTAGCAGCAGTGGTGCGTCTCGGGCAGGATATCCTGATGGAGCCCAATCCTTTTCAGGTTAGTTTAAATTCAGAGCTTTCCTTCTAAACTGGTTGCAAACGAAAGCTATAGCTTCCTGTCTGTCCTGATATTTACCCATAGCTCTTGAGAAGAGATGATTTCATACCCTTTCAAAGGGCGTAACGAACTCGATTGGAATCGACCCTTCGATTTCTCATTATCCATTACTCGACTCGCGCATTCACAGATTTAAGAGAAAGCTTACAATAATAATAATAATAATAATAAGTCCTTCTCGGGGAGACAGTGTTTATAAACACGTGTGAGTGTCTTTCAATTTCTCTTTCGTATTTGTCATTATTGTCTTTGGAAGTGATCCTACATTTCGATCTCAAACATTTTCAGACAAAACATTCGCATACACAGTGTCCCTGGCTCAAGTGTTTTCTTTTCTTGATACCTTTCTACAGTGTCTGTCTCGTTGGTCACCTGAACAGCTTTTGCTTTTTTCATTTGTCTCCTCTTCAAGGTTAGTGTTCGCTCGACGCGTCAAGTAGCCTACCTAATTTGAGGATCTAATCGATCACCTTCACTTCTTTGCATCTGTGTAAATATTTTGAAATAAGATGTCCAATCTAGTGACGCAATAAACGCTGTCGTGAATCTTTCATTTTATCTCTCTCAACGAGAAGTTACTGAAAAGTTCTCGGCTCGAAACTGTCCTGGGTATAACGATAAACTACATCCGGCCAGCAAGGCCTTTGATCAGAAGGTTTTGAGGAGCGTGGAACCACTTCATAATTGCTGTTGTTCCCAGGCCCACCCTGATCCAGTGTGGTAGCACCTGTTAGGGTCCCAGCTATGAGCAAATACTGAACACCCAAACTGGGTTCAAAACATGAGAATATAAAAATATATTAGAAAAAATTACCAGCAATAGATTTTCATCGTAAAAAAAAAAAATAGTAAAAAAATTACCAGTAATACATTAAAAAAAAAATTATCAAAGCTCATAAGAAAATAAAATTTCGGCATTAAATGTCCCATAAGGAGTTGATATACTGTTAAACAACCAAACTCGGCTGGAACAAGAAGGTTTTTGCATCAAAATTATGATGCTTGGTTAATTGGTCAGATTCCAGGAAGGGAGTCGGATCAAGAATTTTCAACACCCCCAAATAAAGAAAGAATTAAATTTAAAGTTAAAATTTGCACCTTGCTGGAATAATAAGCATTTAAGCCCCTGTTAGTACCTAGGAGCATTATCACAGCATTAGTACCACGAGTTCCAGTGGCGGACTGGCTAGGGTGTTAGCTTGCACGATGGAAATTGGGTCTCCCTATATCAAATAAAAATGCAATAAAGAAACCAACACTTATAACAGTTTTAATAATACAAAGAATAAGAACATTATAAAGTCATCTGCATACTATAAGTTTCTCAAGTTCAATGTGAGAGGACATTTTCAAAGCTAAAGATCATAAAGGTTAAGAAATTCGCTGTCTGAGGAGAATTTGGAATCATATATATTGCTATCTATTAAAAAGGAATTGTTAGATGAATTGGATGCTGAAGCAATTATTGACAGATTTGCACAATCATCTAGTGAACACAAATGATTGTTCTTAATATATTGAACTGCATGTAATGCTTTATTGTTAATGTGTAAATTGTGCTGTAAACTATATGAAATATCAACCAGTTACTTAAAATTAAAATAAATAAATAAAATTATAACATCCTATATTTACATTTGGTATTTACTGCCAGTAATATGTAAAGTACATGTACTCTAATTACTGAGAAAATTTTTCAAAATTCACAATTTTCCATAAATATTTTAACTGTACACTTTTTTTCCATATGTATTTTTCGAAAATTTTATTTATTCGTTATAAAATTTAAATTGTAGTTGTGGGTGAGCCCCCTTTGACTCTTGGCAACCAATAGTTTTAGACCCAGTCCGCCACTGACGAGGTCTTTAAACACTCCATTTAAAATATTATAGATATATCATTTTAATATATTTTTCTGTTTCATTTTGCGTAAGTGCTCTGTTTTAAATTAAATAGTATTAATTACATTTACCGGCCTGAATTTTCGAGAAATTTCATAGAAAATATGCGTCCACTTACAATGTATAAGTTATCCATAAAAAGAAAACGTATAAATAGAAAATATATTAAAATATTTGTCGGATTTAATCCATTTCATATAATATGTTGTCATTGTTTACGTTAGGCTACAATTTCAGAGCAGATATGATAGATTGAGAAAAATCGACAAAGGTGTGTGTTTAATAGCAGTAATTTGAGCTTTGCTAAACCGGGAGTCCACTGTGGCTGAACGGTCATAGCACGTCAGGCTAAAAGAGAGTTCAGTATAGGATAAAGATTCGATTCCTGTCAGAGGAGGCATATTTTCTACGAAATTTCTCGAGCATTCAGGCTGGTAAATCTAATTAATACTGTTTAATTAAAAAACATAGCATTTACTCAAATAAGTGTATCCATAAAAGAATAACGTATAAACAGAAAATATATTAAACTATTTGTTAGATTTAATCCATTTCATATAATATATAACATTTTGTTCATAGTTTTTTTCCGTGGCATGCATCTCAAATAGTCTCTGTTCAAACAATTTCTGCAACTACATCAACCTTTACATCTGGCCACCTAACTCCCCAGACCGCAACCCCCTTGATTATCATGTGTGGGACGCAGCTGAGCGAGAGACCAACAAAACTCCTTGTAACACCAAAGATGAACTGAAGGCAAGGATTATGGCAGCATTCGCCAACTTGAACGAGGAGACCGCCCAGAAGTGTCGCAGGAGACCCCCAAATTGTCTGGAGGCTGTGGTTGAAGCCAATGTCGCTTTTATTGAATAAATTTACTCTTTAGTATTTCTAGATATTTTTGTGCAATTTTGGTAAATATATCTGTTAAAATGAGATGCCAGTGTTATTTTCATTTTTGCGTAATTTACACAGTTTATCCATCGCACCCTTGTATATTGTCTTGAGTGTTCTTTCTTATTTTTCTAAGATAAATAAATGAAAAATAATGTTTTATTTTTAAAAAATTGATTCATACGGTAAATATTAAAAAATGAATTTGTAGGTTTCAAAAATCGAAATATGCAAAAATAGGTTTCATTTTATTTTCAGTATTATCTTTAAAAACAATTTATGATCAATCTGACTCCTCTTCTGTTTTTTTTTTTTTTTTTTTTTTTTTACATTCCAAGCAATAAACAAGAATGTTACTTTGAACATTGCATATTTTTACCACAATTTTTACAATCCTTTCTTTACAGTCATGTGCTTGCAATTCACACAAATTCACAAACTCCTTGTACCTACTCGACAAATGTATTCAGAAGGCTAATTGACTAATCATAAAAAATTTGATTTGCCACTTGCTAAAAATATTAAAGAAAACCTTTTCGTGGGCTGTTTGGACACCCTACAACACCGACGGAAGGCTAAATATTTACGCTATACTTTTCTGAACGAGAAGCTGATTGAATTAATATAATTTAATATATTATTTTGTTTGCAATAAATTTAAAATGCATTACATCCTAGACCAATAAATTCTAAATTCTTATATTACTGAATATATCATTTGGAATTGGCGAGACTACAATATGTTTTTGAACGGTTAGTTTAAAATAAAACGAATGATTATTGAAACAATTTCTTTACCATTAATTACATTACAAAAATTGAAATCATGTCATCAAAACTCTTCTTCTTTATCAACTACTACTACTACTACTTATTATTATTATTATTCATATGATGTATTCAAATATATGCAGCTCTCTAGATGTTATTGCGTATTACCTATTGGCGCTAATGGTCGGTGTTCGAGCCTAGGTAAAGATCAGGATCTTCCAACTGGAAGAATGGTATGAAATTATTCTTTTCTTCTACTTTACGATGCAAAGTGCCCGACTAACCTAAGATTAGAATACGCGCGCGCACACACACACGCATACATACATACATACATACATACAGGCACACACACACATGCCGGTTAGCATGTCTATGTACTTGTAAAATCTCAGATATATACACAATATAGTCATATATACATACATACATATATATATATATATATATATATATATATATATATATATATATATATATATCAATTCCTTGTGTGTTTCAATAAAGTTGGATGAGAATCCGATGAAAAAAAAATAACTTGGTAAGTTTTGCCGATTACCGGCGTCATCAAATAAATAAATGACGATAAAAAAAAATAATCACTAATTTTATATAAGAAGCAGGATTCTACCAAATTGAATGTAAACATTGTGCCTAAAAATACATCAGCGAAACACTCTTAAATTTAAAGAAAGCAATATAGATACATAAAAGGGACTTAAAATTACAAGTACGTTCAATTTAGTTGTGTACAACTGAAATCTTCGTGATCGCAGTTTGGATATAGAAAATACAGTTTCAATTATATATATATATATATATATATATATATATATATATATATATATATATATATATATATATATAAGTATATGTGTGTGTGTGTGTGTTTCGTTAAAGACGACTGACAAGATACTGCGACTAAGCTTTTTATTTAATTTTTCTTGTGTTCGTACAAGTGTTTTCTTTTCTGGACGTAAAGTGTGTAAAAGAATCCAAAACTTTTGCCTTTCCGAGCGCTTTCGGCTATACTTTTAGCCATTATCAAGGATGATTTTATTTTTACATTTAACTGAATGTATTGGTTCTGTTATGTATGTATCTAGGGTTATAGGAATGTTTTATTTACAAACACGGTTAGCACATTGTGGCCGTGTTCATAATTATTGTTATTGAGTGTTGGCTTTTTCTTTTTTTATTATTAAGGCTTCCATTATTTTTAATCTTCTTTTTTTATATGTGGATGAGGTTATTATGCTTGTATTTCCAACTAGTATGTTTCGGATGGAGTCTGGTAGGTTTTTTTGCGTGTTTAAGTGAGACCTGATGGAGCTATAGTCGGGTAGGTGTAATAATAAATCGTCTGGATAGGCATGTAGTAGTGCGACCAGTGTAATTATTTAGGAGTTTAGTTTGATCAAGAACACAGTTCCTTAAGGGGCATTTGAACCCGTAAATAATGTTGGTTCTTTTATTTTTGATTTTGCAGGTGTGTTGTTATTTTTTATAATAAGGTTAGCTGTTTTAAATTTGTTTGTAATAGATAATTTGATTTTCTTGTTCGGGTCGACTGAGGTTGTGTATTTCTTTATGATATTTCTAAACGAAAATTCATCTTGTTTATGGTTGACGTGTATTTGGCTTTTGTAGAATATGTTAATGCTATTGTTTTTATCTGTATGTTCACTATCGTTATTAGTTATTTTGGAAAGAAATAGTCTAATCTCATGATAGTTAGGAAAACCATTGTTGAGTAGTGCCTGTTTTGCATTATTGAACTCAATAATGCAATCTTCAAGCGGGTTTAATTTTCGGTGCTGTTTCCTGTACTGTATTTTTTCAGGGACATTTTGGTAGTAGTAAATTCATTCTTAGTGGGTTTTTTCTTAGTCTTCGAACATATCTAATATGTTTTAACCCCATTTTTGGTCCATTAATAGCACCTTATTTGAATACTGCCAAAACATCTCGGGTGTGTTTGGAAACTAAGTAAAAGCTTTACTAAGGATGAAATTACTACTACAAAAGTATCTTTCGCACAACACAGCGCAGGTAACAGAACAGAAATATCTTAACAGTCCTCATTACAGGAAAATTAACCCCGTTTGAAAATGGCGAAAGTATTAGTCGCAAGCGCTCGGTACCATAAACACTATGGACAATCTCTTCATATATTTAGTCTTCAAAAAAAAAATTTTGTAAGGACACAAGAAAAATTCCTTGTCCGTAATATTTAATCACACACACACACACACACACACACACACACACACACACACACACACACACACACACACACACTGTTTAGCACTGTTTGTTTACGCATATGCATGATTATATGCTTTCTGTTTATTGGTGACGCGTAACCATTTATATATGTAAATAAGAGAGTGCGCTGTTAGCTAAACAAATGCTACCCACAAGTCAGTCAAAGCTTTTCCCGCCCAAAAAGAAACACACCGAAAGCCTGTGTGGGTGCAGAGCGAAAGATCTAGTGTTGCAATCAAACATGATATCATTTTTTTTTATCGACCGACCCATAACTTTCCATCTACCCCCTACGACGATTTTAGGTTAACGTGGATTTTGATTAACGTGGAGTTGTCTTCTATTCTCAGGTGACAACTCCGTTTGTCGATAAAAGATCAAACACTTTGGGTAGGTAGATCTCTTGAAGTCACAGGGTCGGGGAGAGATTTTTTTTTATTTGAAACTACTTTCGGAGTAATTATGTAAAGGAAAACAACAAAAGAAGTTTTAATGTCGCTATTGTTGCTGCCAAATCCGGCGAATCCTTATTGTAATCAGGCGGCTTTTGTCTTCTCAGTGCGAAACTTTTTTTCTTTATATATATAAGTTTGAAGATTGATATTATGTCTTTGTTCTAAAAGACATGTTTTGTGATGCCAACGAATACTCGTTGCCACTTTTGTGATGCCAACGAATAGTTGTTGCTTACTTTTGTAATGCCAAAGAATAGTTGTTGCCAATTTTTGTAATGCTAAAAATACTCTTTGCCACTTTTGCAATGCCAACGAACATTCGCTGCCATTTTTGTGATGCCAAAAAATACTTGTTGCCACTTTTGTGATGCCAATGAATACTCGTTGTCACTTTCGTAATGCTCATTGTAGTAGAGACTTTGTAATCGCAGATACCACTAGAATACGCCGACGAACAATACTGGTGTCAGACGCCTTCGAATAATCTCGCACTAATAGTACTTGCTATACAATACTCACTCGAATAGTAACCCGTGTAGTGGCCTGAATATAGAAATAGTATAGTGAATAGAGTAGAGAATAGCGGTCCGTATAGTATAGAGGATAGACTAGGAATAGCGATCGTTAGTCATCAGCTACTACCTATATATCTGCGTTTCCTTTATGGTCAGGTGGTCTACTTAATTCAATAATGGGATCGCCTGTGTTTGCTCACTGGCAATCTATGTTCAAACTCAAGTGTCGGCAACGATATTTTTTTCTATATAACAGCATGTATTACTTGACTTGTCTTTATTCGTCTGATATTATCAAAGCAAATGTGAGGGATAAATGACCGATGTAAAATAAACAGTCATATATGTTTTATATCTGAATTTCTGGAATGAGAAGTTGTCATTATTTACATTATTTACAAGCAGATTATTGTTATTATTATCACAACATTTCGGTTGTGGTGCCCTCCGGCCTTCTTCAGTTGGTTCGTGGATTTGGTGACATAGTAACTGTGAGTTCAATTCTTGGCCCGGGCTGTGAAAACGGGGTGGGTAGTAATTGAGCAGTACTAAATAAGAACTAGGCGAGATATCCCTAGACATGGACAACGGAACGTGAACAATCTAATCCACTAGATTAAATAAAGGGTTCAGTTTGAAATTCCGTGAAGGTTACCGTATAAACCGATGAAGGTAGGAAGGAGCAGTGTCCGAAACGTTGTGATAAGAAAAACAACAGTGAGGACAATAGTCCGAGTGTAAATAATGTAAATAATCATATATGAATAAGTAAAATTTAAAGATGCACGTGTCACATTTGGTAAAATTCTATTTATGCTATTTACATTGTTCGGACTGGTGTCCTCATTTTTATTGTCATATTTCGGCCGTTGCACGCGCTAGCCTTCTTCAGGTTAAGTTCGAAAAGTTCACCCACTAATGTCTTCAAGTGGCTAAAATCGTTGGCTGATTGAGCCAACAGAGATTTAACCCAAAGAGTTGTTAGTTCAATCCCTGTAACAAATGTAGTTCGTCTTAATATTTGCCATAAAAAATAGCGAGAGGCTTACAACGTTTTGTCTGTGGGTTGTAGATTGTAAAACAGTTTATCACTTCCAGCAATACTCCATTTTGGTTAGATCTGACTCCTGTCCATATGAAGAGCTGGGTACTTTCTGGAACGGTACAAAAAATAGTATGGGTAGGAAGATTGTGGTACAAGATTATGGGTAAGAAAAGAGAAGGTAATTCCACAAGATTTTTCCATAGGTTTCTAGATAGTTTATAGTTTTATAAAATCATAGGAAATCTAGCTAATACTTTTAAGATTAAATTAGAAGAGACCTTACATTTCAGTCGACATCCGTATTTTTTTTTATTATTCATTGTTAACAGAAGCGGCGCACGAACAGACCTCTCAAACATCATTTAATGTCAGGAAAAACAAAACATTATAGCGAAATCGTAATTCGTGCAAATATACACGACACGAAATGTACAGCAGAACAACAGCTATCTCTACATTTCGTCAACTTTTCAAATGTTGATTCCAATGAAAACATCAAATCACGATCAAAATTGTATATCTTCTTCATTATTTGGAAGTTTTTATCGACGAAGTTCTTTGATATAACCTTCAAACCAATTTACTTCAAGATTGCATTATAGCTTTCGCTTGTTACAAACAGGTAATTTGCTTCAACTTCCCGAATCATAATGGTGTTTACCCTTCTAATGCTACTATTTTATGCTTATACTCCATGAATGAAAATGGTGTAGCATTTTTATTTTATGTATAACATCAATGGATTTGTTCTTTTAATAATAATAATAATAATAATAATGATAATAATAATAAAATTAACATTAAGCATTTTTTGTTAAAGAAATTGATTAATTCGTTTTCTACGGTGCATCAACACTTTGCAGGTTATTTAAAGCCAGGAAATATTTTTATATTGTAATTATTTTTGGTGGGGGAGATAATAATGGTTTAGTGATACAAGTCTTACTAATTAACCCATAGCTGGGGTAGAAGAGGTGGAGTTATACCTTTCCCAAGAGTATTTGTGCGTAAGTGAATATAACGAACTCAACGGGAAGTGGGACTCCGATTAACAATTCCGAGCCATTATCCATCATACCACACACACATCCAAAGTTACAACACTTGGTAATTCCCAGAGGTCATCCATGTAGGTACTGACCAGGCTCGATGTTGCTTAACTTCAGTTATCATACGGGTTGTTAAAGAAGGGATTTGTAAATGTATACCTTTTGAAAAGAATCAATGCACATATAAATATATATTTTAATGCAGAAATCAAAAAATTGCATTATTACAAGAACAAATTTCTCTCTTTTATGAAGTACACAAGAAGTGATTTCAGTTTTATAATTTGTACAAGACTTTTATTAAGAAAGCGAAAAGTTAATTCACTATGAGGTACAAAGAATATATGTCGTCAGTATATAGTTTGTGTCGCAGTGGATTTTCCATAGTAATATGTATGCGTATGTACATGTGTGAGTAACAGAAGTTAGCCTCCTTCGAATGGTTTTGTGAAATCTGCCGTTCAGGGACCTGTCAGTAAAATTGATTGAAAAGCAGACGATAACAAAAGGTGGTAAAAGACATTAAAAAAGAGTAAATTAGTAAAAGAGATTAGACATTTCTTCGATAGAAAACTAATAAACTGATTTATTAAAATTGATTTTAGCCATTTGTAAGATTTTGATGGCTCAAAGTTTAAATTGTACTAAGAATAATTTGTTAATTCGAACGCTAATTGGATGGAAATATTAATGCAGTATGCTATATTCATTTATATTGGATAATATATCAGTGACAGAATTCCGAGTTGGAAAGATGTTTTGATCCATTTTTATTTTGACGCAGAGACCTTTATGTTCGAATGGGAAGGTTAGCGTTTTCTACAAGTTTTTCTATTAGTACGAAAATGTAAAAATTCAAATTCATTGAATTGGTCTGTGGTCCTATTTTTATACAAAGATGATTCAGCTGAAATAGACATAATACTGATAGCTACATTGTATCATATCACCTCTTATTTCAACTGTGGTGCCACTCAACCCATCAGTCAACGTACTGTGGTGCTTTCATTGCATTCTATGAGGTTTCGTAGTCAAAAAGATACAATTCGAAGTCGCCATTTCGCGGGCGCAATTTTGAGGTCGCCATTTTGCAGACACTGTTTTATAAAAGGAAAATTACGACTTTTGATATTCTAACAAATGTCGAAATGTTAAACTAACCCCAGAGACATAGCATGTAATTTGTAAGATATGTATATATTACGTAGAGTTTATTATATAAATAAATATTCGCTAAATTCTTGTAATTATTTTCCGCTGATGATTTATTATTCCAGAAAAATAACGTAAATATCATTTTGCATGAATGATATGGAACTTGTTCCAGGAATATTCGGCTGACTTCCATGTACTTCCATGGCCCGAAAACTCGTCAGATTTAATCCCTGTCGAGTATGGATGGGGCATGACGCGTACGTCAGAAAAAAATTCACCAGGCAACAATAATAAAAAAAAAAAAAACTGCTGGACCATGATTGGATAGATATACCAACGCAACTCTTCCTACATCTCATAGGCGCCAAACCATGTCGGGTAGCCACCATTATTCAGGAGAAGAGAGGAAATGGATACTTCTGATGATATAGTCGGAATATAATTTTCTGCTGTTTAAAAATTAACAAATAAAACGCCACGATTTAAAACTATCTGAAATTATTTTTTGCTCACAGATAAATTGGTAGTAATTTTGTAATTTCATTGAGCTTCCAAAATATCAAAAACTAAATACAGTGTAACCCGGATATAAGAGACCCGGATATAAGAGAAACCCGGATATAAGAGAGATTTTCTCTGGTCCCAAATTAGAGCCTGTGTTAATGTAAACAAAATAGACCAAACCCGGATATAAGAGAAACCCGGATATAAGAGACTTCTTCTCCGGTCCCGACAACTCTCTTATATCCGGGTTACACTGTACTGCTATCATTCTTTATGAGACAAGTAAACTAATACGCGCGCGCGCGCACACACACACACACACATTTGTATATGTACTTTTGTCAATCGAGGCTTTGTCACTGGTCTCACTGATGTTTCGATTTTTGTTCAGAAGACAAATAGTGAGTACTTCTGGACACTGTCGCTTATCCAGTGCTCCTGAGAAGTACTTCACTTGTCAGGCCTGGGTTATTTACAACTTTACATTTCATTCGTGACAAAGAATGTTGGGAAACAACCCTCGAGTGACCATTATCGGCCCTCTTACGTACCTTCGTAGGAGCTGCAAGAAATCATTTAACAGTTTGGTGATATCTTTCAAATATTTTGGATATTTCTACTGTACATTTGCCTTTGGAAAGTTCAGATATTATAATATCTTTTTCAGAAGGGGTCAAGTCACATTTGCGACCCATACTTGCACGATTATAATGAGACTCGTTTATAGTCTGGAACATTTCTATATCGTGTTAATATTGCAAATGGATACCGTTTATTTCCTGTTGCGCAGAACAATACAGTTTTTATACAGCCTGCGCCTATATCTATTCCTATGATACTGTGAAAATTTCGTTAAATTCCGACTGGTAGTTTTTGGACAAAGAAAAATATCACCTCGTTAATAATTTGAAACGCAGTGTGTGTGTGTGTATATATATATATATATATATATATATATATATATATATATATATATATATATATATATATTGGAACCATATTTTAAATAAATAATTATATTTTAAATAAATAATTATATTTATGCTCTACTTTTGTATCGAGCACTATTTTTTTTTAATAATAACAAAAAAATACTAAAGAACTTTGGATTATTTACCTAACGAGTTCTTTCCTATTTTCTATATATTTTCACACACACACACACACACACACACACACACACACACACACACACACACACACACACACACATATATATATATATATATATGATAAAATATAGATTTAAGGTATACTATATTTATGGGTTAAAGTCCTTAATATCATGGATAGAGCGTATGTAGGTATGGACTGGACATTAAAATCAAGACCCAGTGGCGACAGACTGTTTCTTATTTGAACGTAATCTTCATTCTTCATCGCCTGAAGATTGAGTGCAAGCATGAAGCAGACTGTCACCAGCGTTTAGTGTTGAGTTCAGTGTCCACTTTTATCTTTATATTTACATACGCTATATCTTTTGATATATATATATATATATATATATATATATATATATATATATATATATATATATATATATATATATATATATAGGCCTTTAAAAGCTTTACTATAATTGATCCCTGGTGAGACAATTTAATTCTCGGAATAACCACGGAGTGCCACTGGAGTAATGAGTACCGTAGCTCGTACGGGCATTGTTCCAATTTTCGCTTTCTTGAGACGTTGACTAGATGATTCATTCAACGCCGAGTAAGAGAGGAAGTTGTACGGGTTCATTTCATATTGTTTGCAGAAAATAACTGAAAGGACCTCTATGAAAAATAGCTTATGATAAACATGATATCAAAAGATAAAATGATGTTGAGTAACACACGTGGTTCAAGAAGACTGAAAAGACGTGCATAATGACACAAGTTGTGGGTAGCCCCAAAACATATGTACATATGCTGTGCACAGCGGGCGAAACTTGGTATGCTCAGATTGACGATTAAGTGATAATGGGCAATTAAAAAAGAAGTGAATATTAAAATTGAAACAGTCGTGGCAGATTTTAACAAAGGATTTGGTAATGGAGATGAACGCTACGTTAGGAGTTCGCGAGTTCTTGGCCAAGAAATCCATTACAGAAATTCTCCATCCACCTTATTTCACTAGATTTAGGCCCCTGTGATTTTCAGCTAGTTCCAAAATTGAAGATTTGCTGACATTCAGCAATAAATGACTATATTGCTGAAAATTATTCCGGAAAATAAAAGAGCCATTTGTACAAATTGAACATGAATAACTTCAATCGAAATTCAATTTCGTTTTTCGTATTTTTATCCTTTTTTTGTCTTTTTATTTGCATTTTCTTAATGATTTTCTTTTTTTTTCTTTTCCATTTTTCCATCAGCTTTCTTATTCATCCATTGTTTTAATCTATTGTTGTTGTCCTCATATTTTTGTCTGTCTTTCCCTCGTGTTCTCTTATAGTTGTGCTTTCTTTTCATGTCTGCTTTCATAAGAATTTTCGGCTGAATTCTATTTCGTATTTTATACTTTTACCTTATTTTTTCTTTTATTTACTTACATTTAATTAACCATCTTTTTTCTGTCTTTCTTAAATATTCACCCGACGTTCTTTTATTTTTTTAAATTTTTCTTTCTAAATTTTCATGTCTTTCTTCATAAGTAGTCTCAGCTGAATTCGATTTAGTATTTTGGATTTTTTTCTTCTTTCTTCTTTTATTTACTTCTTCTTCTTCTATGTACCGTGTCCCTTCATGACGTTAGAGATCATGGCTCTCCACAATTTCATGTCCTTTGTAGCTATCAAATCTATTTACTTACATTTTCTTTTGCACTTACATCCTTATTCATCCTCTGCATATCTTGTTCTTCTTCTTCATCTATCTTTCTTTCTTTCTTTCTTTCTTTTCTCTTTCTTTCTTTCTTTTCTCTTTCTTTCTTTCTTTCTTTCTTTTCTCTTTCTTTCTTTCTTTCTTTCTTTCTTTCTTTCTTTCTTTCTTTCTTTTGCATTCACCATTGTTCTCTTATCTCTCTCCTTTCTACATTTTCATTTTGTTCCATTGCAGTTTTCTTTCTTTTTGCTTCTTCCTCCCACATCCTTTCATTTTTTTATTCTCTTCCTCACTCTTTCAGTTGACGTTCTTTCTTTTTTAGTATGTCTTTCTTTTTCATTCATTTCTTCTTCTTTTTCCTTTTTCTTTTTTTTTTATCCTTGCTGTCCTTTTTTTGTAACCCTCATCAAAGAACTATACCGCTTTCCCCATTATTATTATTACTCTGACGTCAATCTTAAATATTTCATACACCCTGTGAGACCACACAGTAGATATTGTCTCTATTTATACAGAACACTCAACTAAAATTAATCAGTTTCTTCTCACGTACACTATTCCTTCAGAATTACATTTCCTCCCGCCTACTATAAAATGCTCTAAATAAGATACTGTCCGTGTATCATGGCGAAGGAAGCGTCGATTGCACTGGAGAGTAATGTAATCGTCAAAGGTTCAATCTATGAAGTAATCTTCTTGAACTTGGCTGGATTTTCTATCGATTCAGCTTTGAGGTGAAAGTCCACCAGAACTTTGAATAAACGCACAACTACCGATAGATTTATGTCTGTTTGGCCCTTGGACAAGTCACTCATTTCTTGTCGCTGAGTACGATCAGTACATTGCTTTTAAAGAAAGGTTGACAAAAGGCATGATAAATCTATTTTAAAATCGTAGAAATTATTAATAATATTTCAGACGTCTCCCAAGATACATACAAAAATCAAACTCAACCGTAATTAACGTTTTGAATAACAATTTAAATGGATCAGATTCAGGATTTTGAGGTGAGGTGGAGCTCAAAATGGAAAAAAATATTATGAAGGTTATTGTGGATGATCAATGTCTTATCAAGAATTTCTTCCTTTATAGTTAATTTATGATTAGTTGGAACTGGGTATTCATAAAATTTCTTCATCTCGACAGAAAAAGGTTTTGCTTTCCCCGTGAAGTCGGGGCTCGGATCCTCTGAACTTCCCTCTCACTCTGTTTTTCTTATTTTTCTCTCCCTCCTCTCTTTCTCTATTTTACGTATCGAAGTTTGTTTGTTTTCATGTTGATTTTAATGGGTCCTTATAGAGTTCTGGTCCAAGAAATGTAAGGTCAGCTGTCTTGATAAAGGAACAGTGGTATGTCCAACGGAATTGTTAAAGAATTCGTTTCCGTCAGGAAATCACTTCCGTATGGGGACATTTTAATTTCTAAATAATATTGGTCCGGTTTAGTTTGGTTTTTACTGGAGAGTTGTTGTCGCTAGGATGAGGTTGGCGATTTAAAAAATTTTGTAGTAAATAATTAAATTGATCGTCATAATATATTCAGTTGGAATAAAACACTTTTCATTAATATTCCTTAGAGTGAATTCATCTTGTCAGTTCGAATTAGTAAGAATGTGTAAAATCTCAAAATGGCCAACAACCTGCTGTTAACTGGGGCAAGGAATGGCTTGTTATTAATTTTAACACCCCCAAAACAAAACTGTTGTGTATTAATCAACTGAGAGACCCCTTTCTGCCTTCCATCAGCATGGCTAATGCTATCCTCCAGGAGAGTGACTTATTGCCTCTTCCCCTGACATAAAATTGAAAAGATTATATTGAGTCAATTATAAGACATTTTTTCTTGTCCGAAACTATCTTACATAAGTCGACCATTTGTCTATACATTGATTATTGCTGCCACATATGGTCCGGTGTTCCTGCTATATATTTTGAGATTCTTGATAAAATCCAAAGAAAAATCTGCAATGTTGTTGGTTCTGATCTGGTACCTTGGGTTTAGCCATTTTTCCACAGCCGTAATGTAGCTTCCCTGTGTCTTTTCTATAAATACTTTCATGGTAATTGTTCTGATGAATTTTCCTCTATGGTACCTAGACTATAAATTTGAACGCAATACTAGATTGACAGCTAGGTCTCATCATTTTATATTTGAAATGGCTAGATCTAACCGTAAGTTCTATGTTAATAGTTTTTCTTTCGCACTTCCTCTGTGGAACTTTCTTCGGGCTTCTTGTTTACCAGTTAACTTTGATCTTTAAAAATTCAAATGCAATGTCAATTGCTATCTTCTATCTTCTAGATTCTTGCTCTTCTATTGTTCTTGCTTCTTAATAATGTTTCTCCTTTTCTTATATTCTTTCACGTTCTGTAACCCCCTTGCGTCTTAGTGGCTTTATTGCCTTGTTTTAGGTGAAATTATTTTAAAAATTTATTTATTTTTTTTTTTATTTGTCACTAATTTTGTTAAGTTTCTTGGAATGTTGGATAAAATAATCTTTTCCCGTGAACTGAATTAAGGATTCATTTCGAAATTCCAAGAAGTCTACCAAGTATGAAGACATTCACCTGAAGAAAGCCATATGATGCAACGGTTGAAACGTTGCGGGACGGACAGCCAAGATGAACATGCTGATCCGAATTGCAAAACATATAATAATTGTAATAACATGTTATGCTCGCTTATCACTTTTCTAACGAAGAAAAACAAAGTATTATTTTGCTTAATGCATATACTAACTTTTGGGGAATTGGCTTTAGATAAAAAAAAAGCAAGCAAAAAACGAACAAACAAACTATGTTTGAATACTTGAGAATATTTTAAAGTAATGGTGTGGATGTAAAACTGTAAATGAAGTGCTGAGACAATAATAATTATTACCTATAAAAGTGCATAAAAACATTTTGGGACATCCTCTTTGCGCGCTGGCTGCCACTGCAAGCTAATTAAAAGTAAACACATATTTTTCTGCCTTGGATACCAATCTGTTATTTGTGATATTCATTTTATTAGCTCCTTCAATAAATGAAGTAGCTAATAATAATGTTTCATAAGTCAGAAGTATAACGTATATATATTAAATTGTAGTGATTTTGATCCATATTAGGCGGCCTGCACATGTAGTTTGAGTCATACTAAACTAAGCTTCATAAATAGCTTTTTAAAATCTCTGCAAAGACTTATCACCACTTGAAGTTAAGTGTTTCTGAGCGTAGAATTATCATGTAAAGAAATATAAAATGATATACGATACGTCATAATTAAGAATGCAATAATATATTAAATTATATTTGTTGGTAGCTTTTTTGTCTTTTCTTAGCTACTTATTTAATCTCGATAAAGGTCTTCCTCTATTCCATTTTTGGGCTCTTGGCTACCAATCTGCCGGTCCATCTTCGCTTTTTACTTCACTTTCGAGGACGATGTCTTTGATTTTCGTAATATTTTTTATGCTTTCGTTATATCTTCATACTGAGAACTCTTCATTCGATTAGAGAGACTGCAAGGTCTTGCTTTTGTATTTTGTCAACGACCGTACAACATCTGTGCTAGATCTGTGCTGTTGAAAACTTGACTTAGTGTTTTAGGCTTTTCAATTAAAAATAAAAGTGCTTTCATTCTGTTGAAGACAGCATTTTTGTACCCCTTGTCAAGATCTGTATACATGTGAAGGGATATGTGGAAGTTCTTGGACTGTAAATATAATTGTATCTGTTATGTTTTGCATATCTCTCTGCGTAGCAGTAGTCGTAGTACAGTTTTCCGTGTCCTGAATAGCAACTGGGTTTTCTAGGCATAGCACTCTCTGATCGCCAGTTGTTCTCTATTTATACTTGTCTATCTAATTTGCATATGATACGGTAGTATCGTATACAAATTAACGAAAATGTACACATAGTTAAGGCTTATTGGTTCCAAACCTAATGAATCAGTTTGACAATCGTTCTCGTGTTATTTACCCGTATTCAATTATTACGTGAATTTTTAAAACGGCTCTGCTGGAAAATTCCATCAATGTGACTTCATCGAATTTGCTATACTTGAGATACTCGAAATGTTTCCACAGGTTTTTAGTGACCATTCTTCAGTTTTAACATAGGTTTTTAGTGGCAAGCTCGTTTCAAAGCTGGTCAAATATGTTGGTTCAAACATTCAAGGAGAACAGTCACCAGCATAATGTCAGATAATGTGGAAAAAGTTGTGAACTCAGCGATTAAAAGTGTCGCTGAACTTCAGCACTCTCACATGATTGGAATCAATTATCTAATCTGCCAGAAGATCCTCATGGAATACCTGAACATGCATCGTTGGATAATCCATCAGCTGTCTCACATGATTGGAATCAGTTATAGAGTCTACCAGGAGATCCTCATGAAATACTTGTACATGCATCGTTAAACAATCCATCACTCCTCTCACATGACTGGAATCACTTATGTTAGTCTGCCAGGAGTCTGCTCATGGAATATGTCTCATCGTTTTACTGTTAAAATAGCCAGATGTAAACGTAAGTTCTATTCTAACAGTTTCTTTTTTCTTACACTTCTCATCTGTGGAACTTTCTTTCGGTTTAGCTTCCCCACCACCTACGTTCTTCAAAAATTTAAATGGAACGTCAATCGCCAACTTATAACTTCGTGAATTCCGTTCTCTTATTGTCCTCATGGAATACCTGAGCATGCATCAGTGAATAATCCGTCAGAACTCTCACATTATTGGAATCAGTTATGTAGTCTGTCAAGAGATCCTCATGGAATACCTGATCATGCACCAGTGAACATCAGCTCTCTCACATGAACGGAATTATTTATGGAGTGCACCCGGACACTTTCACTGAAAACTTGAACAGCCATTGTATTTTTGCAAATATTCTGACACGGTTTTTGACACGTGAGATATATCTGCGCACGTTGCTAAGTGAATGAATTGGAAGGGGGTGGCGACAAAATGTAAATAATGTACAAATATATTATCTACTAGAATTACGGTGTTTTTTTTTTTATCAATTTAGGTAAATTTCTGATATGATCTTATGTTCATAAAACGCAATCTAATATTGGAAACCCTTTGTTAGCATTAGGTATCTATCAGTCTTTGGGGGACAATTGAGTTGCGCATTGAATTATTATTCAGGCACGGCATTCATTAACAGTCCTGGTGCTTCTCGTTTTCCCAGTGCACAAAGCCATGGTAGGTAAGTGACGATACGCATGATTCCAGTATTGTCGCAGGAGTTACAACCGCAAGCTGCCTTAAGACGCTGACATCGGATTATTCCTTGGGGTTGATTCTCGAAACCTTTCCTATGAATAGGTATAGCCACAGAGTTTTTTTTTCCTAGGCTGGCTGATAACGAATGTCATAAAATCCAGTCTGTCCAGTTATTTAACTCGTAGCTGGGAGGAAGAACGGATGGATTTAAACCTTCATTTGATAGGTATTTGTGAGACAGAGAAAGCGACGGCTTTAACTTAATTCAACGATCTCATTTTCCAAAATAAAAATGGCGAAGATGATATCTACTACCGTCAATGAAGTTGGAGCGAAGTTATGTTTTCACTTATGTTTGTTTCCAATAATGTGAGAGTTCTGGTGGATTATTCACTGATGCATGCTCAGGTATTCCATGAGGACAATAAGAAAACGGAATTCACGAAGATAGAAGTTGGCGATTGACGTTCCATTTAAATATATCCAAAAGTTCTCATTGGATTTCAACGACATTATATTGAAGAGTGATCCGTGCGCCAAGGAACAATTGACTATATCCACTACCCGCGAGATAGCAGTATATGGGAATTCATTCCTTAGTACTAGACATACGTTTATTTTTGCTTTTGACAATGAGGCTTGAATAAATATTGGGATGGATCCGGAATTTTTTTCTTTGTCAAAATTGCGAGATTCATTTTTTTTTTTTTTTGCTTTTTGGATGAAACAAAATGACATCATGAAGCAAGTATAAGTGTGACACTGCAATAATAGTCATAATATGTAATTTTGTTTTGTTCAGTTTATAGTGACAGTATTTTTGGCACTCTCTGAGTGCTCTCTAGTCAGTTAGCAAGAGAAACTCGCCTTTGTTACTCTCGCAAATAATTATTATTATAGATACTCATTGGGTGTCCCGCTACTATACCAAGCTTGATAAACTCATTAGGTATTACAGACCTTTGACCTTGTACCATGCTAGTCTAGGGTTATTGATTATCAATAAGGATGTCGTATTGTGGGGAAATGAATAGTAAGCTAATTTAACTGACTACTGTAAAAATTGTGAATTTGAACCTTATTAGGCGATGTAGTTTGAGTCTTCATAAATACCTTTTTGAAATCTCTGCAAAGTCTTATCACGACTTGACCTTATGTTTTGCTCAGCGTAGAATTATCATGCGAAGAAATATAATATACGTACATCATAATTAAGAATGCTATAAGATATCAAATTAAAACTGAAAAGTGTAAATTCTTTTTCATCTAGAGGAGTAAATAGGTCTACCTATCGTTCGGTCAACACTCCTCCCCTTCTTTTGAATAGGTATAGCGACTCATTCCTTGTTTCCTGTTTAGGAAGGGGTTCCCGGATCTTTTCCTTTTCTCTGGCCTCTGTATTAGTGCTGTTGTGAATCCCTTGTGGTATGTGCAGACTGTGGCAACGTCTTTTCATACTGAGGGTACCGGGTCGACAGTTTTCTGGTTGTTGTTGCCGACTGGTAGTTAGGAACCCTAATTCTTGCATAGCGTCTTGAGCGACTGCTCTGACCAACAGTTGCATAATATCGGGGTGCTTGTAGTGCCATGTCGCGCATGGAAGGGAATCCCTGCACGCACCTCCGGTGGGCAACCCCAAGACCACAATATGTTGCAGGCTGTGCCAGCTCCTTCCTGCACATGTTACGTACGGTAGCCGTTCAGCTACTATTACTTTAAGCTCAATCACTCCTGTTCTCAATCCTCTGTAACCCCTTGCGTGCTAGTGGCACTCCGGCCTTGCTTGAGGTGAATTGTTGTTGTTTTTTTTTTTTAAAAAAAAAAGAAGGATGGCCACTTTCTCGCAAAGTTACCGGATATTTTAAATTATTTTTTCTTTTAATGAATGGACTAAGTTTGATCAATAATTTGAAAAGAGTGTTTTTAATGATAGATCTGCCCAGTGTTAGCAGCTTTTCTTGTTGAATATATTTTAAAGAATTGCTTCAGTTAATACGAAAAAATATTACGTTTATATAAAGTTTGGATGGTCGCTAAAATTGATTCTACTGGATGCGGCAAAGATATTTCCCTTATAATGGTAAGACATTGGCTAAACGAAAATACCATTGCCACTAATGTCTTACCATTATGTGGGAGTTATTTCTGTCGCATCCTGTATAAAAAGAAGAATATGGATATTCCCCGAGGACATAAATAAAAATGATTGGCTTATCGTTTTCTGAGTGAACGCATTTACTGCTTCTTCAGCATCCACAGAGCCGACCTGTAGTTTATACTGCAAATTTGGAAATAACAAATCATCATGAAAGCTGCTTTGAATCGAAAACATTGCAAATCAGTGTAATTTTTCATCTTAAACATGCCCCCCGCTCGTTACTGAACAAGCCCCACCCGATCAAGTTTATATGCGTTTTATTCAACACCCATAAAAGTCTGAGGGTCTTGGCAAAGATCATCCTCCTTTAAACATTGTGAACTGGCGCTACAGAATCACAAACTGTATAAAATAACAGAAACCTTATCTGGACTTCCAACAGCAGTAACAACTAAAATGGATAGCACATATAACACGAAGAGAAAATAATGACATAATCAAGATTCTATACGATTTCAAATAGAAAGTTAGGAAGGAAAGCTCCATCAATAGTGGAAAGAACGATAACAGCTACTGGATTTGAGAAACCTGTTTTCCTAAAAAAGTGTTTTAAGAGAAAGATTTTATAAATTTCAACCGAAAATGTTAATATTACCATTACCACAGATACCTGTGGTTTATAGTGCAAGTATGGACGGTAATTGTCATGTTTCAAACTATTGAACAGCCCCTAGAATAGTTTGAAACTTTAGATTATTCCTATGAATTTCAATGCTTATTGTCCGTTTAGTGACATAGATTTCTGATGACAGCAAATCATCCTGCAACTCTCGACGAGTAACCATTGGATTTTTTTAATTTGACGCATTAATTTCCTCAAAGATCTTGGAGAAATCTTCCATGAATCACCATTTCTTCTTTGGTTTTAAACACTTTTGAATATTTTATACCTTGCAATTAATGAAGTAATGGTAGTAAATAGAATATTCAAATTGTCTGAGATTTTCCTGTAACTTTACCTTCTTTCCAGAGCTTAACAATCAGTTCTTTATGCGAATTTGTCAATTCTTTACCTCTTGCCATGATGAAAACCTTGCACGAATATCAATTACAGAATTTCTGTTTGCATTTTTTTAGGCTAAAAATAACTTCTAATAACATTATTAAAACATTCTAGAATATTCCACTTGAATAATCTAGAGTATGAAAGCAATTTAAATGTTTTCAAATCTGGAATTTGCAATGTACGAATACTTTTTTCACCCATTAAGATGGATAAATGGGATTTATTTCTATTAAATCAATGTTCTGTATTTTCTCTGCATATTTAGTTATTATGCATCTGTGTACAGTTAATTATGTGAAAAGTATGTTTATTCATTGGTTGGAAATACAATAAATCAAAACTTTTTCTAAAGAATTAAAAGATTCGTTTTTAATTCGAATTTCTATTAATTCAAACGTTACTATAGTGGCTAACACACTTGATGAAACTGCGGTTTCCCCTATAAAGGGGGATGCAGGTTTGATCCATGCTGGCGAAACGCATTTTCTTTACTAACATTTCTCGAAAGTGTAGGCCAATAGACGTAATACACACTGTTTAATAAATAACAATTGGGCGTCTATTTCAAATACGAAGTATCCACTATAATAACATTTGAAAAATAGTCCAGTTTCTCACATAGAGATGTAGTCTCTTTTTACGACCATTTTGTGACTTATTTATTTATTTGTTTATTTATAAATTCTTCTTTCTTCTTTTCTATCTCAATAGATGTTTGCATATGGCAGTCAAAGACGAAGTGTGTGTAATAGCAGTAAAAACATTCGAAGAATTGGTAATGATATAGGCGCCGTTGGAATTTTAGTTTAATAAGTCTTGGTTTCAATAATAAGTTAACCTTTCCTAAATGCATTATAACATCAACACAATTTCAAGCTATAAAACTGAATTGTGGATAATTAGTAGCTTCAGTTTTAACTGTTTCTAAAATAGTGTCAGATTTATTATAATAGTGTTGATTTTACGATTATAATTCATAGGCTGATAACAGCAGATAATACATCCGATAACGATGATGTCACGCGTTTATTATCACCATTTGCTTGGAGAGTAAGTCGCCTGAGGAGCAGCGAGTAAAGAGGAGAGCTAATCATAACAAATGATTTTATCATTGGAACATATACGTCAAACCACCCCAACACTCCACTCTCACGACTTACTTGTCTGTCAGCTGCTACCTGACAGGTGTCTGACATCTTTTCTACCCTCTGTGACCATGTGACTAGCTCACAATAACAACATCGATAGTCGTAGCTTGACAGCTCGCTAGTTAAGACGTCCTTTTGTAAGTAACGAAGGGTGAGTTAACTGATTTATACAAGTCTTGTGTTCGGAGCGATACTCGAAGGCGGTTGATAGTTGAAAACAACAGGTGAGTTTATTATTTTAAAAAAGAATATTACACACATCTATAGATGAGGAGATGGTGAAAAGTTCTTAATTCGAACCACTTCTCAAGATTTGATCAAATTAACAAACATCATTTTCGGAAATCCTTTCTGGTTTGACTGAGAACTTTTCAGCATCCTCTCGTATATATATATATATATATATATATATATATATATATATATATATATATATATATATATATATATATATATATGTCCCTAATAAAAAAATAAGTGGTCGATGTATAATAACAGAGCTGAAATTTATACTACTAACAAATATACATTTTGTTAAGCACTACTCTGCAATCGTCAGGTTCGGATTGAAAGTAACCGTTTTAAAATTTAAATATTGACATTTATAACCTACAACTAAGACAAAGTTGTGATTACGGTGAGGAACAAAATGAATATTTATTATTATTTGTATCATGTATATATATATATATATATATATATATATATATAACGTGTGTAAAGTGGTCACTGAGATTAACAATATATA
>CAHIKZ030000897.1:770000-802500 GCA_903632075.3 Acanthosepion pharaonis | reverse complement strand
GTTGCTGTTCTTTGTCGGTAGTAATCGAAGGCAACTCCTTATAAGGAAATAGTAGATATTCGAACTACCTATAAGGAAATAGTGGGAATATATATACGCATATTATTATAATAGTATATACTATATCTATATCATATGCTGTAGTGTTTTTCCTTAAATGATTTAATTTAGTCAGAGTGCAATTAATTTTTATTTTAAAAACACATTTTAGAGACCATTTTGGGTGTCACCGCTCCATGCCAGATCCTAATTAGAAAACTTTTATTATAATTATTTCCAAATGCTAATTATCTAATTATTATTATTATTATTATTATTATTATTATTATTAAAGTATCATCATTGGTATGCCATAGCACATAGAGAAAAGTCTCATAATAAGGAAAATGGAGAAACCTAGAGTTATCTTCCTTGAGTAGTTTTTTATTTTTTATTTTTTTTTTTGCTGCTTAATTAAAATACTCGGAAATTGATGGCTATATTAGACTGAAAGTCGCATTATTTTGCAAGTTAGAAAAAATTAACTGTACTGGGCTAATACAAATTACTCTAGGATGTGCAGTTTTTGCTGTGTTATGATAACCAACACACAAACTTAAATAAGAATGAAATCATTTTTAGTAGATATAGCATTTTATTGAAAATTATAATCAAAGAACTGCAGAATAATTTGATCTTTTTATTTTTTTAGAATTAAGACTGTTCATTATTTTAAATAACTTTTTTGCAAATAGACAAATTAATATAATTTTTTGGTGGTGGGGGGAATAAATAAATATAAAAAACTTTTTGTAAATGAAAAAATAAAGATAAAAAGAACTTTTTGCCAATAAACAAATAAATCTAAAAAACTCATTGGAAATAAACAAATGAATAAACAAGAAAGGAAGTAGAGTAATGGACTGCGGCTCCGACTGAGGAACCCGTGGAACCAAATTCGAATTCCAGTCGAGTTCAGTACTATTACCCTTGGAAAAGGTATAAATCTGTCGCAGTGTGCCCGATCACCACTCCCCCCTTTTCGTAAACAACCCCGGATATGCCTGCCGGTAGAGAGAGGTCACGACCCTTGTGTGCTAAAAATAGCAACGACCTCCTTTCAAACTGACAAAAAAAAAAACACAAAACTCAATTTTCGCCACTAAACAAAAATAAAAGACCTTTAATTTCGAACCGTTGCGACCATGGCTAAGTCTAGTTTGGACCATATCAGGACCTGCTAAGACAAGCCAAGCCAAGCCAAGGCCAACTTGGACCAGAACCTGACTAAGCTTTGACCAGCTTGGACATGTTATGACCAATCTTTGACCAGTGACCCTATGCGGAAACACTCGGGTTTCCCACGAAAAGCGACCTTGTGTCACATCTTGACCCCGTGGGAGTTAAGTAAATACCGCCGAGCAGGGAGCCTTCCTGAATCGCGACTTTGACGCGCCCAGTCAAGTCGACTGAGCCCAGCAGCTGACGGAACCCAGCTCTAGCAGCAGTTGTTAAAACAGTCCTTTTCAGGGCTAACTTCCTAAAGTCATTCGAGGCTCCACTCACTTCACTCTGAGACGCCAGCTCACTCCTGCAGTATCCAGCTCAACCCTGCAGCATCCAACGGCCTCCAGCTCACTCCTCCAGCTTCCAGCCCTGCGGCTAGCTCCTGAGGCGCTTTACTGACGTCCCGCTACATATTCCAGCACCCGCTGACGGCCAGCGCCCGTTAACGTTCGGATACCGTTCCCGAACAAACGACCTCTGTCGTCTTACCATCCACCGTTCGCAAATAAAGACACGATTTCCATCGTCTACAACGGACCATCTGCGTTTGTCATCCTTCTTTGCTATTGCCATCTCCTTGCCTTTGTGTCCACCTTTTTAGTTGTACGGTCGATTGGCACTCACACCTCTTGACCCACTGCAACAAATCCATCTCTTTTTCCTTCCCCCAGCTATGGGTAAATAGCAGGACAGACTTGGGTGGCAACCAGTCTCGGAAAGGAAAGCTGTATGGAAGCCCTATCAAAGCACATACTATGCAGCTATCATTGATTCGATGATCCCGACTATAGTCGACAGCTTAAATAAATAAATAACTTTTTTTTTTAAATAAATAGCTATTTTTTGTAAATAAAAAATAAATAGCTATTTTTTGTAAATAAAAAATAAATTAAAAATAGTTATCTATTTCCTCTCTATGTCGACAGGTTCATATAATTAGAGATTATGTCCAAAACAAACGGTTTCGCTAAACAATAACATCGGAATTCATCGATACAGTGAAACAAACGGTTATTGAACTTAGGCCCGTTGCCAAAATCTTTTGAGTGGAAGAGCAGCATTCAAATCAGAGGGATGGCAAGCTGAAGTGGTTTTATGCTAAAGCATTTATATGAATTTCAGACACTTAATTTTGGGGAACAATGACTGGTCCTCAGATTGAAAAAAATATCATAAATAAAGAGGAACCTTTTCTTTGTTATGATTTGCAATAAAGATTTATTTTCTTGACCAATATATGCGATGGAAATTGAAATAGTATCAATCGCAGGAAATGTATTCGATGAATGGTTTTATATTGTACCATAATTAGATCAAATTATTTTCACGAGGGCGGGTAACAAATGATATTCTTGGGTGGTGGAGAATAACTTTCCTATTACCCCTTGAGGTAGATCTGCTTGAAACAAAAGTTAATATTTGCCAAACAACTGAATAAACTTTGTTTTAATTAACGGCAATGAACTATAGACGTTTACAGAAATAAGCTACCTTGTTATAATTAGCATAATTACATTTTTTTTTTGTATTTCGCTCTCAGCATTTCGGATAATCGGTGTTAATATGAGGAAAATAGCCTTTGCAATCACCTCCGCCCTCAAATCCAATATATTAATAGAATTTTTTTCTTTCTCTTTTTTTGTCTGCATATCTGTTTTATTTCTCACGCCAAATAGAGCAATTTCAATCATTTATTCCGAGTGAGTCTTGAGATATGTCACTGGCGTGCAGCTTTTTTTTCTTTTTTTTTTTTTTTTTTTTTTTAGCGGTGAGACATTAATGAAGCAAGGGGATAAATTTAGAAATAAGCTCATAACTCTACCATTTGCTTACATCTCTGCGCATTTGGGCTTTCTCTCGACTCTTATTTGTCCTGTTTGTTTATGTTGTGTGTAATAACTATGAAAATTCTCCTGCCTCTACCCTTCGGCAATGTTCGAACCTGCATTCAATTTTGTAGGATGAACCACCTTCTCATCCGGCGTGCAATATACTATTTGGCCGAATGCACATCGATTCGTTCATGTCTAACTAATATTACTACTAATAATCTCTCTCTCTCTCTCTCTCTCTCTCTCTCTCTCTGTATATATATATATATATATATATATATATATATATATATATATATATATATACATAAATTAATTAAATAATTAAGAAAGAGACAAACTTAAGGTTCCATGAATATAATTTATTTCCCAGAAAATATATTTTTCCTGATTCATCAGGTCACACACACACACACACACACACACACACACACATATATATATATATATATATATCTGTGTGTCATAGCTTAAAAGTCGCTCTGTCGGGCGGCATTTAAGCTAGACCCAGCGGAGGGGTCATGATTGGGCCTTCGGTTTGTTCTTTGCATATTCTCAGCATTGGAAGCTCTTCTGGCTGCCATTTGATTTTTTTTTTTCACGGGACTTTTCTTTCCTTGTTGCATACGTGGCTTTTTTGATTGCAGTGTGGTCCTCTGTTGACAGAGATTTCTTTTTGAGAGGCATACTGCTATCGTATGTGATAGACAACAATAAACTACAGAAGAGCTCAAAATTGATCTCTGCATTTAAGCATTGTATTAATATTTAAACTTACCTTTTAAAAGTTCAACGATACTTCTTCTCTCGTCGCTTAATTTAAAGACAATTTGATGTACGTAGGCCCTTACTTTCAGTACAAACAATTATTTTTATTTCATGGGTGACTTTCACTAGATTTCACAATTAATTTCTATTATTCTCAAATTTATTTCCCAGTTATAAAAAATGTTATCGCACAAAAAAATTCGTAGCAAAAAAAAATCATGTAAAAAATCGCCGAAAACAATTTCAGTAATGAAAACTTGGGAATTCACAATTTCTGTAGCATGAGCTATTGAAAGTTAGAGAGTTATGTCCCTTTAATTGAAAAGTGTGATACAGTGATACACTAACATTCGCATTATATATATATATATATATATATATATATATATATATATATATATATATTATAAATTAATTGATTTAAAATATGTTTTTTCGCTACAAATTTCTAACCATGTTTCCAAAATGGAAGTTAAAAGCCACGAATTTAATTTTATATATATATATATATATATATATATATATATATATATATATATATATATATATATATATATATGATGAAATGTGGATGTGTAGGTGGTATAATGGTTTGCGGTTTGGAGTGAGAAATCGTAAAAGCGGAATTCAATTTCGGTCGAGTTTGTTATATCCACTTTCGCACAAAAACACTTGTGAGCGCTATAAATCTTCTCACTCTAACTTAAATAGCAGGGCAGACTGGATTGACAAGCACTCTAGAAGGAAAAGTTTGAATCCAAAACCCGAGCAAGGCTGTTTTGAAACAGGTCGTGCACAAGCCTACACCACGATAATCCAATCTTTATGTGTAGGTAGTTTAGCCGGTCAGTTCTAAGAACTGAATTGTTAGGCCGTCATAAGTCGTAATCAGCGGGAGAGTCCTAATCTGAAAATAACGTCATCTAATGTTCTTTTATAGTCCTGCTTGAATATAATTTTCATGCTCTAAAAGCATAATAAATATAAAAAATAACAATTCAAAGTGCTCAATCGCAAAATAAAGAATATATATATATATATATATATATATATATATATATATATATATATATATATATATATATAATGATTTCACCCCAAAAAAGCGATAATACCACTAAGACGCAAGGTTACTGAGAGTGAAACAAAATGAGAAGACTTTAGAGGAAGAAACCGGAAACTAAGCAGGAAACAAGTGATAAATCTACCTCTACTCCTGTTCAAACGACGAAGGCGTATGAACCGGGCGACAGGCGAACCTATCTACTCCTATTATATATATATATATATATATATATATATATATATATATATATATATAAAAACTTTCTTGAATACTACTCGCAGACTTTGAATTATGGCATTTTTTATCTTCCACGTGTTTTAACGGACCTTTCAACCACGCGATGAATATTCATAAACATTCCCAAATTTAAAAGGCTTGATAAACCAATGGTATCCTTGATCCTGTATATGAACATGTGCAACAAAGTAAATCGTACATTTACCTTGATAAAGTTCTTCAGAGGACGAAATGCGTCGACTAAGAATAAGTTTTTCCTCTTATCTTTTTATTAATTTGTTTCATTTACATTCTACCTGAAAACAATTTACCCCCACCTATATATATATATATATATATATATATATATATATATATATATATATATATATGGCACAAAATCTTTTCTCTCTCTCTCTATATATATATATATATAGAGAGAGAGAGAGAGAGAAATATGCCCGTTAAGCTGTAATTTAGCGAAACTTTAGTCATACACCAACACGTAGGCACTAGTATATGTAGTAATTTATATATATATGTATACATACATACATACATATATATATATATATATATATATATATATATATATATATATATATATATATATATATTATTCATGCACACATTATTCTAGATTGGTGCATGAAGAGAATGTAGTAGATAAAAACGAAGATTGATTTATTAGATAACAGATGGACCAATTGATTGATTGAATGATCGATCGATCGATATCCAGCAGCTGTTTGTATAATTTTTAAGTTCAAGGAAGAAGAAACCTGTCCACTTTGTTTTAGGTCGTTTGTATAATGTCGCGTAAAACAATCCGCTTTAGAAAGTATTGGACGCCTTCAGGCGAAAGAACAGAATTAAAATTTCAGCGTAAACTAATATATTACTTGTTACACAGCAGACTGGATACATAAATGTCTAAAACAAATCTATTTTCATATATATGAAGGAATATCAGCAACTCCGTTGTCTGAAACATAGATGAATTTTGATCTGAAATTTTCGCTGTATGATATTCGATCTACATGATTAATGTTCGTCAATGAATTAAAAGCATTCGACAGTTTTTGATATTAAAATCTTTCAACAAACTTTTGAATCTGCTTTTCATTAGAGAAGGTTTTCCCCATTAGATCGTTTTGCAGCGATCAAAACATCGCTCAGGTGAATATGGCAGATGAGGCTAGTTCCAACCGAGTTTCCATTTTTTTTTTCTTATTTGTTATCCTTACTGTATGCAGCCTCGTGTTTTCATAGAAAAAAAAACAACATTTTCCCTATTGACAAGCGCGTGATGTTTTTTTTTTTTCCTTTTTTTTTTTATAGACACGTTGCAGTTGCTGGACGTATCAATGTGCAGTTGGTGTTTCACTGTGTTTGAAGGTCTCTAAATTCATAATACCCCAGCAATCCCACCACACACACACACAACATTACGTTTCTGCAAAGAAGCAGAACTGTTGAGATCAGTTGTGGAGATTTGCCCTTGTCAATCAATCCACTTTCTTTTGCGTTAAATAATATCATATATAACCGATTTTTAATCACGCGTTATGGTATATTTAAGGTGCGTTTAGTTAGGACGATACATTCGTCATTGCAATTGGTTCCCCAAAACGGAAATTACTTATGATTCAACCTAATCTATCTATCTATCTATCTATCTATCTATCTATCTATCTATCTATCCCAGTCTGTTTATATCTGTCTATCATGTCAGTCTGTTCATATCTATCTATCTATCTATCTATCTATCTATCTATCTATCTATCTATCTATCTATCTGTTAGTGGACACCATTGAACTGCCACGTATGATTAGTAGTTAGAACGATATATTCGTCATTGCAATTGGCTCTCCAAAACGGAAATTACTTATGACTCAACCTAATATTTCAATGAAATTTTTACATGAATCGCTCATCTTTTTTTCTTCTTCTTCTTTTCCCAGAGACCAACACAGTTTATTTGACTCAGCTGAGAATCTGACAATACAACCACGAAATTGACATCCTCATATATCGATGGTTGGACAAGTAAGTGTTTCGAGTAAGTGTTTCAGTAGAATGACGTCCCTGGAACTACCACCTATAAAATCCCTACCCAAGAAGGACCCGAAATGTCTAACAAAAAATCGAACAACCAGTTTTCATCAAAACGCACTTAATCGGTCTTTGGAATTCTCTGATGGTTTTTGCAATCGCCATAGCCTAACATCATCTTCATCTGGCTGTTCCAACCAAAATCCCCTTAGTCGATGCCAGAAATGCAGTTCAGAGATCAAACCTTCTAATCCCGAAACCAACCCTAGAAGTATGCAACAACCAGAAACTCAAAGAGGAATCATGAGACGGGAAATGACATGGCATAGCGGGGCAGCCAACAAATCCCTAATTCACAGTAACAGTACCTCCAGCGTTGTGACTAATGCGGCCGTTGCGTCTTCACCTCGTTTAAAACCTCTTCGATCAAACAACACCTCAGCTAGAACATCCACATCGGGGGAAAAACTAACCATGGAGTCTGGAAGTAGCCAAACAGACGGTAGCATTGCAAAGGTGAATAGCTATAACTCACTGAGCAGTCTTAAGGACCGATTACCGGGTAACCGAGCATCACGACTGAGCGTTCCTCATTCATCGGCAGTCGGTACTAATAGTGCTGTTGTTGCAAGGAGAAGTTTGAGTCAAACCCGACCCGGCAGTAGTCAAGTCACGGGACGGAGACTTTACACTGCGGACAAAAACAATAACAGCCGTAATATTGTAAACAAAAGCATAATCTCGCGTAACCAAAGAAATGAAATGGACACAAATTACGCAAGGGACACGGAACAGAGGATTATTAGTTGGCTGATTGGGGTGAAAGACAGCGAACCCGAAGAACCATTAGCACCATTCTTTGAATATGTGGATCTACCACCGCAAACAGATACGGCAGTACATATTGTATACAAAGGAGATTGATTTTTACAAGTAAGACTCTTTGTAATTTCACGTTGGCATTTCTTTTATTTATTTTGTACATTCATATAAAACAATCTTTGAACCTTCATAAAGAAGTTTTTCCTAATTTGTTTAAAAATAATAAACAACTAAAATAACACTCAATGGCATCTAATTCAGTCACGTTCTATTTGCTTAAATCATATTCATGTTTGTATGGCTCAGTAATGTTCACATGGTTCATGTTCATGTGGTTTGTGTAATTCATGTTCATAGGATTCATGTTTATATGGTTCATGTTCATGTGGTTTATGTAATTCATGTTCATAGGATTCATGTTTATATGTTTCATGTTCATGTGGTTTATGTAATTCATGTTCATAGGATTCATGTTTATATGGTTCATGTTCATGTGGTTTATGTAATTCATGTTCATAGGATTCATGTTTATATGGTTCATGTGGTTAATATAATTTGTATTCATGTTATTCATGTTTATATAATCCATGTTCTTCATATTCTTATGATTCATGTTCATGTTGTCCGTGATCATGTGGTTCATGTTGATATGATTCATGTTCATGTGGTTCATATAGATCATGCTCATGTGGTTCATGCTATTCATGTTCATTTGGTTCATGTTCATGTGTTTCATGTTCATATGATTCATGTTCATGTTGTTTATGTCCATATGTTACATGTTGTTCCTGTTCATGTGTTTCATGTTCATATGATTCATCTCCATGTGATTCATGTTCATTGTTCATGTTATTCATGTTCATGTGGTCATATTCTTCATGTTCAAGTTCATGTAGCTCATATTCATGTGGTTCATGTTCCTACGATTCAGTTATGCTCTATTTTGTTCATTCATATTCATAATATTCATATTCATATGGTTCACGTTTATATAGCTCAGTCATGCCCATATGGTTCAGTCCTGTCTTTATACTCCTATGGGTTAGTCATATTCATAATATGTATGCCTATAAAGTTCAGTCATGTTCATATGGCTCAATCATGTTCATATCTTTCATATTCATGCATTATGTTCAATTAACTTCAGTCATATTCATATAGTTATGTTTTGACTCATGTTCAATTATGCTATGTTTGGATCATTCATGTTCATAATAGTAATATTCATGTTCATATGGTTCTGTCATGTATATATTGTACATTTATATTTGGTTAAGTAATGTTCAAGAGCCATTTTCTTTAGATCTGAAATTCTTGCAGAAAATAGTGGTGTAGTTTCCAGCTGGTTCTTCTTCATGATGTGGATCTCAGAAAGTTCCTTTCCTTAGGCTGGTTTCCACCAAGACTAGAGAACCTAGTCTACGCTGTTGTTTAACCCGTAGCTTGATGGAAAAGAGACAGATTCGTGTCTTTCCCAAAGGCATTAGCGCAAAAATGAACGCAACTGACTTGCCCATTCCGCTTTTTTTGCGTCAATATGCGTTATGCTATCCTCGCGTCACGCTAGATTAAAGAAGTCTAATAGCGATCACAATACTTGGACCGTGGATAGCAAATGATACAAAATTTCGATTCTAAATCAATATTTCGTGTCGGTAAGTCTCTGTAACATCTGAATGCGACAAGAGGGGAACAACAATATGAATGCAACCCAGCCAATAAAAAAATCAATCATTGGAATGCCTTCACATGAATATCGATCAGGACCAATATGTTTTCAGTTACGTGATATGAAAGAAAATAATAGACGATCAATCACTTTTTTTAAACTTTATATACCGACGTTGGCGATTATGGTTGTCTACAAATCTTAGATTTTAGATTCTCGTTTAGAGAAATTACAAGATATAATGAAATATAAGTGAGACTAGTACTAATTTATTACTATTTTTTCCGTGGCCAAAGTGGTTGAAGCGATTTCCATGAAAACAGGCACAGTTTAAGAATCGTCGTTCTTGGTTTGCGATTTCATGCATTTTGATAAAACACTAAAGTGTAGCAATAAAAAGCAAAGATAATAAGATGAACTAAGATTAGTAATAAAATAATAATAGTGAAATGTTTCAAGAATAATAAGGGGTAAAACTGGAAATATACTAATAATGGTACTGATAATATTAGGTGTTTCCTTATAAGGAAACGTTCAACATTCATTGACCGAGTAAACAGTGTTATATTTAGTAGTTGAAATTTATAAAATCTTTCTTTTAAAACAATTTTTTCAGGAAAATAGAATTTTCAAGTCCAGTAATTGTTATCGCTTTTTCCATCATTGATGGCGGCTTTCGTGCAAACATATTGTTTGAAATAGTGTGAAACATCAACATCTTGATTATGTTATTATTTTTTCTTCGATTTACATGCGCTATTCAAGGTGGTCAGACGAAATGAATGAAAAAAGAAATTGTATCTCTGTTTCAGTTTCTCGTTCTCGTTCCAAACAATATTCCGAATGCAAGTACAGTAAATTTAGTAGATGTCTATAAAGGACACTTGTTTTAAGAGCAATGCTTCGTAAGCACGTCTGGCAGACCATTAGCTAATGTAATAAAATGGATAATTATGAATGCCCAATTAATGTGTTCATTTGCCGAATGTTAGGAAATCTATTCAAGCAATAGACAAAATCAAAATGAAACTTTAAATGTCATTAAGTACGAATTGCAGTACTCAATTAATAATGGCATTCAATAATGGCAGTTTTACTGCTGAAAAGGGGAAAAGTGAGTAGCATCATTTGTTATAAGATATTAAGGAGAAAATATTAGGTAAAATCTTAAGCGTTAAAAGGATGGTGTGCATTAAATGAGAATAAAAGATTAATTAAATCAAAGAAAGAATATATATATATATATATATATATATATATATATATATATATATGTGTGTGTGTGTGTGTGTATGCATATATATATATATATATATATATATATATTCATTCATTCTTTAGTTTTTAAGAATATATATATATATATGGATACAAACACACGCATTCATATATATATATATATATATTTAATCAAATAAAACTTACAAAATATTTATTCTATTTAATGAAACATGCATAAAAGATGGATTGTTGCTCAATACACACACACACAGAGCGAGAGAGAGAGAGAGAGAGAGAGAGAGAGAGAGAGAGAGATCAAGGGAGAGGTGCCAAAATTTGTAAGGTTGACTAACCTTCCAAAAATAAGCATATTATGTTTGGTCCTTGAAATACTTATTTTAGGAAATTTTCAGTAACTCTTTTTTGATATATATATATATATATATATATATATATATATATATATATATATATATATATACACACACATATATATATATAAATAATAATAATAATATTTCTAAGGAAGGGGGGGAATTAGATGTTCCGTTTATTTATTAAACAGTATATTTATTTATTTTCGTCTATCGGCCTGAATATACCAGAAATCTTATATAGAGAAAAATATGCACCCTTCGGTATGATTCGAACCTGCGCCTGCTCAAATACGTGTTTCCTCTGAAAATAACGTTTAAATAATAAAATCTAACAGATTAATAAATTAAAAAAATCCATCACTTTCCTTAGAAATTATTTTGTTTACGTTAAGATACGAAACTGAGTAGATATCTCTATTTTGCGAGTCAGTGAAAAATCTGTGTTTCAAGGCATATTCAGTCTTGCTTGACCGTCGATGCACTCCGTAGCCAAGAAGTCAAAGCACGTCAGATCTAATGACGGTTTCCACTAGGGGAATTCAGGTTTGAATCCTGCCGGATAGCGCATATTTTTCTCTATTAAGATTAAATAAACGGGGCGTCTACTCAAATGCAAGTATCCACTAAAAATAACGTTTAACTAATAAGAATATATATATATATATATATATATATATATATATATATATATATATATATATATATATATATATTTACCCAAATTTACAAATCCTTAATAAAATTCTGGTTGAAAACGCTAATCTTCTATATAAATCATATTACTGGACACGTCTAACTGTGAGATAGGCATTGTTTATAAAACATTTCGCTCCCACTATCAACCTCACCTTATTCAACAGTGTGAATGCTTTGTGGAAAGTTTTTTTTTTTTTAAAAATAGAAAGACGCTCACTCGAATTCTGACTGCACTCATCACGCGAAACTCGGAATAAACGCTCCTACTAGTATTCAAAACAACACAAAAATACATCTTAAACAGTCAAACATGAAGACAAATTAACAACACCTATAACACCCCCCTTAAAAATGGCTAAACAAGTGGCCGAAAACGCTTGGGTAATACTGACAACTTCTGCACTCCTTTACTTCCAGCAAACGAAAAAAATGTAAGAATGCTGGAAAAGTAAATAAAAAATAATTAAGTTTTCCTTTTCTGTCATATTCAACGAAACATGTTTTAAAGAAAAGGTTGTGGCCCAAATATACACTAATGTACACACACACACACACACACACACACACACACACACACATATATATATATATATATATATATATATATATATATATATATATATAAAGTTTGTGTGAAAGTTATAGTTTGCGTAAAATATGGCGATAACTCACATATGTAACTAATATTGCTCGTTCAAAATACCGATGATACATTTGATATTTATAACAGTATTGACGTATAGCAATATTTTATTGGTCAATAATCACCCGACATGGCAAAGAAATTGCTTCGCTTCAACTGAAATCATTGCAAAACAATTAGACCAAATTTTGTTGTTCAACATTTCGACAGGCTTAGGTTGCTGAGTTCTAAATTCATTTGTCTATCATCGCTATAAACTTGCAAATCATGCTTTGCTTCAGAGCATCCATTCATTTGTTTTGTAACTAATATAAACAAAATATAGCTGTATTATCATAACTCAATATCGTAAATGCCTATTACGTCAATTCTGCTTTTATCTTTTGATGGTTTAGGGGCATTTAGTTCTAACTACAACCATTAAAAAGATCGTTTTAGTTTGTATTTTGTCATCTTTCGTATTGACGTGCATTTCTTAAACAAAAAAAAAAAATGATAATTTATTTATTGATTCTAACATGGTTGACATATTATGCTTCTTTATTTTAAGTAAAAATGCCAACCGTAAAAAAGCTCGGGCAGTTAATGGAGAAGGTATTGTGAATGATCGAACGTGTCAAAAATGGTTCTTCAAAATTTCATGATGCTCCGCGGTTGGGTAGAGGACTTGAGTTTAATAGCAATCAAATCAAGACATTATTTACATATAATCAGAGATATACGTTTCAGGATAGAGACAAGATGTTGAAAATATCCAAAGCACAGAAAATCTCCTGAAAGTCTCTTTGATTATGTGTTCTTTACATACATTAAACGAAAAAAAAAACAAACTTGCTGACTTTTATGCAAATATTTCGATTTTTTAAAACACATTTTGACAGGTGATGAAATGAAGATATTTTACAACAATGAAAAGCGCAATAGAGCGTAAAGCAATAGAAACGATCCATCACTATCGTACCAAAGACGCGTCTTCATTCAACAAATGGTAGGATTGGAAAGAAGTCTTCTGCTATGAGCCCTTTCTAGAAAACCAAATGATTGATTTAAACAATTACTTCTCTCAAGGGAGCAATAACTGAAAAGCGTACGTCTGTTAATAGATATGACTTAACATTACATCAGATAACCTTTGACTGGCAACATGTTATTTTGGTGATCAAGCAAGCATTATTAGTTTGCTTGAAACTTTTCACATATCTGCCGTAATTACCAGATTTTTCAGCTTACTATATATTCCAGTCTTTATAGAATCGTTTTAATGAAAATAGTTTCAGTTTCCTGAAAAGTTGCAGAAAGTACCGAGTGCAGTAAGATAAAAAAAACTTCACAGGGTAAATATGGTAAACCAGTGGTTCTCAAACTCTGGGTAAGATTTGGGTAAAAATAAGTTTTGACTCATTTGGATGGTGTAATGGATAGCGGCTCGGATTGAAAAATCAGAGAACCGAGTTCGAATTCCAGTCGGACTCATTACTTTCACTTACGCGTAATTATCCTTGTGAAACGTGTGAATTTATCTCTTCTAGCTATGGATAAATAGTAGGATTGATTGGGACCCTATAGCCTTGGTTGGTAACCGCTCTAGTAGAAGGAAAACCTGAATTCAAACCAGAAGGGTTTAGGCTCTGTCAGGCTATTTTTTTCCAAGACACACCACTTCTACTTTGGCTGCAGTACATTTGGTGCCCCTACGACCATAATGGGTCACGGGACAGAGACCGACGATGTGATGAAAGCGACTTGGATAATTAAGTCATTTTAGGTTAGCCCGACATTTTCTGCACATATTCGACATCTGGACGACAACAACAACAACATCAATAATAATAATAATAATAATAATAATAAGAAGAAGAAGAAGAAGAAGAAGAAGAAATAAATAAATCAACAATATTAATAATAATCTATTATAAAATTGAATTTTATTCTCGAAGTCTTTGTGCGTTTTGTAAGAAGAAAGAATAGAGAAAATCATGGATTCAGTCAAGAGACTTATATGCACCCCAAACTGCGGTCAAATGGTCAACCTTGAACAATCTGCTCCTATTCTCCATCACATACTTATGTGAAACACGGTTTTCGGCAATACGCAAAATGAAAAATAAATATCAAACTGTTTTCAACGTGGCATCCACTATTACGGCTTACACTTTCAAAAACAAACCCGAGCAAAGTGAATTTATTTATCGAAAAACACACTCACCATTCTCATTAGTTTTATTACTAACCCACTCTTAATTAGTGTTCCTACTTCTAATTGTTACTGTATCATTAAAAAATATATACGATTTTGTATGACTTTATTTCATTAACAATGAGTTAGGATAGTAAGCTCTGGGTAATCAGCAGTGTGCATACATAAATTTAGGGTAATAAAATAAAAAAGAAACCTTGAGAAGCTTTGTAGCAGAAAATTTTTTTTTTTTTTTAAGCATTTCACCCCAAGCAAGGCGGGAAGCCACTAGAACGCAAGGGGTTACAGAAAATAGGAAGATCAGATAGGAGTGATAGAAGAAAGGATGAGGGTAGTAGATAGATTAAGGCAACTGGAGATGTCGATTGACATTACACTTGAATAGCTGGAGATTATAAATCACAGGGAAACAGGAGAAGGGAAGAGAGTTCCACAGGCGAGAGGTGCGAGACATGAAGCTATTAGAGTAGAAGAGACGGCTACATTTAGGAGTTTCGACAGTGAAGGGGTGAGAGCGGGATGCCAGCCTCGTAGGGCGCTTGAAATCATGAAGTCTGGGAACCAGCGAATGCAGCTCCTCGGAGCAATTTCCATGAAAGTATTTGTAGAACAGACAGAGGGAGGCAACGGTGCGTCTGTGAGAAAGTGACTGTAGACGATACGCCAGGGCAGGGCCAACCATATTGCATATCCGCTTCTGGAGCCTATCAAGAACCCCGAGGCAAACAGAAGGGGCGCCAGACCATATATGGCAGCAATACTCCATGCAAGGGCGAATTGTGGATTTGTATATCTGGAGGATCGACTCAGGGGAGAAAAATTTCCTAGCGCGGCTCAGGGAGCCAACTTTCCTCGCAGTGGACGAGGCAATTGACTCGATGTATTTATTCCATCTCAGGTCAGCAGTCAACGTGAGACCGAGAAGCCGCAGAGAGTTGCTCTCGAGAAGTTGAACGTCAGACATTCTAATGGAGGGAAGGAAAGGCTCTCTGTGGTGATTAATAGAGAGAGGACCAAATTGAAACTATATTGCTCAATAAATTTTTTATAAAAAATAAAAATTGTCTGAATAAATCGCACAAACTTATGATTTTACTCAATAAATAAGAAAAGTATAATCAGAAAGCAGTCAGAGATGAATAGAAAAATACAGAAGAATGCAAGTAATTATCAGACAACTTCCCGAAATATTTGCTTTCTAAGGAAAAACAAAATAGAAGCTATCCCATACAAAATACTTTATACGTAAACACTGCACGTAATACCGTATAACATTAGCGATCATTTTGCCTATATTTTTTTTAGAATAAAAGTGCAAATGAAAAAGAAGTGATTTGGTAAAAACAGTTTGTCTCAGTTTTCCCAAGGAGTATAGACATTTCGAGATTTATAGCATAATTGATAATAAAACTAAACTAACGAACTCTCATTCTAAGAGATATAACGAAGAAGCCCATAAGTTGAGTGTCTATCTTTTCCAATTTAGTCTGTTATTCGATATTAAAAAGAACATTGAAATGAGATATATTAATTATCTTGCCTATCATTATTAATTCATTTATCGTGCGATAATAAATCTCTGGTTATCGAGAAATACAAACGAAGAACGCTAACAAACATAGGATAGTCCTTGCGTGATGCAGCGGCAAACCTTATTACTAATGAGATTCAGCAAAAAGAAGCGTGTTCCTGCAAAAAACAGCATTCGGATAAACGTTTTTTTGTTTTGTTTTTTTTTTGTTTTTTTAAATCATTTTACTCTAAGGAAGGCGGTAATGCCACTAGAACGCAGGGGTTTACAGAGAGAGAAAGAGAATGAGAAAACTTTAGTGATAAGAAGTGGGAAAAGGACTATAAAGGAACAAGGTTTAGGAAAACAGAAGATGGCAATTGTGGTTGCATTTGAATTTTTGGTGGCAGGCAAGCATGAAATCGAAAAGAAGTAAACAGGGTGAAACGAACGAGAAAAGGAACTGTTAGAATAGAAGAGGCGGTCTAGCTAGTTCAACAGTAAAACTGTGAGACCTAGTTGCCAATCCAATAACACGTTTAAATTCATGCAGACGAGGTACTATGGAAAAAAGGACAGAACAGAAGCCATGAAAATATTTGTAACGAAGACAGTGAGAAGCCACGTCATGTTGGTGAGAAAGTGACTGAAGTCGGGATGCCAGATCCGGATCGACTACATTAAAGATCTTTGTTTGAATTTCGTTAAGAATGTTAAGATGTATAGCAAGAGCACCAGACCAGATATGACAACAGTATTCAATGCATGGACGAATGGTAAATTTACAAATGCGCCAGATGGGTTTTGACGAGAAAATGTTTTTAGTACGACACAGTGAACCAACTTTCTCAGCAGTAGACCTAGCAATTGATTCAATATAATCACTCCACTTCATGTCAATGGAAAATGGGTGTCCAAGAAGGCGCTAATGTTCCTCTCCTGGTGTTTAGCATCAGCCATTCTGATGGCAAGCAGAAAAGATTCCCTGTGGTGGTTAAATAAAAACAGTTATGTTTTAGAGGCGTTAAAGTTTACTAGCCATTTCTTGTCCGAGTTAACCACTGATTGGAGGTTCTTTTCTAGAGCAGTTGCCAGGTTTAGTTTGTCTGATCTGTCGGACTTGCTACTAAAACTGGAGTAAATAGTTGTGTTATCTGCATGAATACCTAGTTGGAAACTGATGACATCGGAAAGGTCGTTGATGAATATTAGAAACAGGGTAAGTCCAAAGACAGAGCTTTCGGGCAAATCCACATTAGTATGTAATGATTTAAAAGTGTACCCGTTTAACATGAGCTTTATTACACGATTTGTTAGGATCGGTTGGATTAAGCCAAATATTCGCCCCGTGACACCATATCTCCCTCGAGATTGCGCAGAAGACCAGAAAGTCAAATCCTGCTGAACGCCTTTGAGATATCTAGAGCCACAGTCTTATCCAAAGTTTGATAGACAAATTCAATAGTGACCGTTAACACATCGGCGGTAGATCTGGCGAAACGGAAGCCATATTTTTTGTCCGAAACGGGGCTGTGTTTAGTCAAATGCTTATTTAATTAGACGTTGATTAGAGCCTGGAATATTTTGTCAAAAAAAGTTAAGAGATTAAAAAGGCGATAATTTGAGGTGCCAGAGGGTTCCCCGGGGTTCTTAAAAACAGAAACTACAGTGGAAGATTTCCAACAAGCCGGAAAGCAAGAAGTAGCGAGGCATTTGTTGCAAAGTTTAGAACGATCAGGAACCAAATCAGGAGCATATTTCTTTAAGACGACTGTAGAAAAACCGTCGAATCCGTATGCCTTGTGGGGATCAAATTTAGAAATGATAGCAGAAACCAAGAAGTGAGTTATTCGCATATCACTCAGTAGAGCCTCTAGACTGGGGGATCAGGGCTTGATCTTCCCTGATTGGGGTCGGCTTGGTGATAGGGTGTATGATCCGAAACTCGACGAACCAAGTCAATTTACAGCACTGACGATTCCCTCAGGCGCCCTATTTAAGAGCGTATATTAAAAAAAAATGTTCAATGTTAATCACAAAACATCAATGCGTCTTTCAATCTTTGTCGACTTTTCTTATTCACTTGATGATTTCCTGATTTAATTTTGCATCCACACATTGTTCTTGGGGGGGGGGGAATCAGCAGAGATACTCCAGATGAGTCGAGAGTGGAATCGAAAGAGAATTTTCGAGCAAAGCACCCTGCTTTATCTCCAGTAGATATCAATATCTTAAATTGATTGAAGAGAGTGAGAATTTGATTTTGTTCAGCATACACTAGCAGAGCCATCAGTAATCTCTAGAAGCAAAGTTGTGAGAAGCTATACGGTGTCTCATTCTATCAGTAAATAGTGACTTTGTTTCTTCGATGACACGCTTGCACCCATTAGGAGCAATGACAAAGAGACGCCTGTTACAATCGGATCTGTCACTCTAGTATAGCCGGAAGAAGTGATTACTGTGGGTTATAGCAGTTGAAGAGACAGGAGAGAACCAAGGAGAAAATTGTGATTTCCCTTGGTATTTCCGTCTTGGCACGAAAGCTTCAATGTCAGACCCCAGGAGGATTAAGATTATAATTCGATGGGGTCTTGTGAAAAAAAATCACGGAAGTCGTTCCAATTTTTGATAAAAAAGAAAGATGTTCTGTTAATCTTGACTGATGGGAGTGCGGAAAGAGATATCTATAAACACTACTGCGTGGTCGGAGTTGCCAAGAGGACAGAGCTGCAGAGCACGGCATGAGACTGGGGAGGAGGTTTATATTTACTTGAATGATTCACAAATGTTAAAAAATTGTTTCCTTGTTTTTCTATATACTGTGCGTCCTCATTTAATATCATTGATAGATTATTATGAAGTGCGACTAAGTGAAACAACGTACAGCGAAACCAAATTTACTATAGTCATAGTAGTCAAGTGCCATATGTATACAAGCTTGGGCGATCATGTCTCTTTTGATTCATGACTGAATAAACAGAAGAATTTCCGCATTAGGCAACCGTTTCTTTCTGTGGTAGACATGTTGTGAACCAGCCTGTCCTGCTATTCAATCCAGGGTTGGAGTTGAGGGGGGGAGAGGAGATTGATTAATACCTTTCCCAAGGGTATTTGCATAAGTGAATGTAATGAACGCGACTGGAATTTGAACTCGGCTCTCCGATTTCTCATTGCGAGTTGTTATCCGTTACACCAATTTTCCCATACACGGCATAAATAATCATTTTTTTAAGACTCCCGAATAAATGATCTGTGCCGAAAACAATATGTAGTGTGTACCGCAATCATCCCATATCATTCCAGAATGACTTTGCAATCAGTGCCCTTCAGAGAAGCCGGATGTAGGGTTGACCCTAGAGGTATCCTCCTAGCAGCTGAGTGTAGATCCACCTGATCGACACAGAAGCCCATGTGGGAAATAATTATAAAGATATATAAACACCTACCCTAGCGAGGGAGATAGATAGATAGATAGATAGATAGAGAGATAAAGAGAGAGATAAAGAGAGAGAGAGAGCACACGAGAATGTAAAGTTCACTTTCGAATGACGGCCTCCGGTACCACACATACGTGTGCACACAAATGGCCGACGATAATTGATGAAGTTAGGGGTTAAATAGAATAAAAAAAAATAGCTCCTTTCATAAGTCAGTACGATGATAATATCACAAATATTTACAGTCTCATTCGAGTCAGTGTAAATAATGGCACACGATGTAATAAATTGGAAAACTTTGGCAGCAGCTGATACAGCAATTCAACGTTATAATAGGCGACGAAAAGTGAGAACAAGTATTGGATACAAAACAAATTCTCGTAAAATACCTTCATAAAAACATGAATTATTATACCAGTGTTTTCTTGGTATTGTGATGCAGGAAAGAAATGAAACTCATAATTTGAACTTGTTAAATATTTATGTCGCATAGCCCCTTAGTGTGTGTGTGTGTGTGTGTGTGGGGGTCTTGGGACGACGGCGTCGATTCATTCACATCTTGTATCCCTTTCTCTCCCTCTCGTCTTCTCCCGGTCGGTGATTGCTAGTCGGTTTGGGTTGAAAAGATGAATGTACTTCAACACGAGGAATTTTAACAGAGCTAGTTTATTAATGACGTATACATTTTCTAACTAACCAGTGGGGTCGCTCTCCCCCCCACTGGAGAGCAGTTTCCAGACACGAAAGGAAATCAAGTCTACATTGTTCGACGGTTAAAACTGGACTCCACGAAATACCTTTCTCCGTATATATCATTCCCACGCTGGCTCAGCCAATCAAAATCGACTTCCTTTATTTTGTCTTGTATCTAATCTCTAAGGTCAACCTGAAGAAGTCAGAGCAGAGATACACTTCCCCCTAAAAATAATAGTCTGCTAAACTATCATCTAACATTTTGTCATACCTGAACATACCTATTCTATTATTAATAGACTCTCCCACACATAATAAGTAGTATTAGTAGTAGCGGTGGCCAGTGGGGCTCAGTGGTGTTGAGTGAGTCCGTCGATGTCGGACATTGAAGTATCAACCATCACAACTAGATTGCTGCGTCATTAACTCTTATTTCAAGTTCCTAACGTTTTGTACGTCGGACCCTTTAGGACCGACTAAGCGGAATACAAGCCTCCACCGTGAAAACTACTCTACAACACATTTATACAAATTACTTGATGTTTTTAAATTGGTAAGATCCTTACATGAAATGAACATATTTTGTTTTGCAAGAAGTAAAGTGTGTGTTGTCGCTCTGCAGGTCGGCATTAAAAATAAACGAGGTCTTCAAAAATAGGATTGCCTATAAGTAAGTCAGGAACGGTAACCCTACTGGCTCATCGATATAAACGAATGTTAAATTCTTTCGGTTATCTGAATATTATGCAATTTTGAACAATTCTTGGAACTAACCATAGTCTTTTTTTTTTAATCATTTCACCCCAAGCAACGCGATAATGTCACTAAGACGCAAATATTTACTGGGACTGAAATGGAATGGGAAAACTTTAATGGGGAGAAAGGACAATAAAAGAACAGACTTCAGAAAGGCAAAAGATGGAGATTGACATTGAATTTCAATTTTTGAAGATTGTATGCGGCAAGAAAGCAAGAAATCGGAAGGGAGTTCCACAGGCAAGAAGTTCGAGAAAAGAAATTATTAAAATAGAATTGACGGCTGCATTTATCTAATTCAGCATTAAAACGATGAGACCTAGTAGCCAATCTAGTCGGAGAGTTTAACTTCTTGCGGTCGAGGTACCAATGAGGAGAGTTCATTAGAATAAATGCCATAAAAATATTTATTTTAAAAAGCTTATATAGCAATCGCGAAAAGTGAAAGCAAGAAATATTGATTCATGACTGAAAGTGTTTGCTTTCTGCGACAACAACAGAGGGAATTAACATAGCGGTCGATATCATCAAACATTTGTACGTTATTCTAATTTTGAATGGTAACCAAAATGCTGCTTCTTATTCTAATAATGACTGGCAAAATATACTTGTGTCATATTCCAACGCTGATTGGCACAAAATATTTGCGTCATATTCCAATGCTGATTGACTCAAAATACTTGTGTTTTATTCTAATCCGGATTTAATTGGAGTAGTCAAACATGCTTAATTTTTAAACAAACCTTTTTAACAAATATTCTCAAATATTCTACAGCTTAAATATACTCCAGAAATATATATATATATATATATATATATATATATATATATATATATATATATATATATATATATATACGTGCAAAGATATCTCCATGTGTGGATGCAAAATTAAATCAGGAAATCGTCAACTGAATAAGAAAAAAAGTCGACAAAGATTGAAAGACGCATTGATGTTTTGTGATTAACATTGAACTAAATAGGGCACAGGAGGGAGTCGTCAGTGCTGTAAATTGACTTGGTTCATCGAGGAGTTTCGGGTTTTTCAACATCATACACCCCATCACCAAGCCGACCCCAATCAAGGAAGATCAAGCCCTGATCCACACCTCGGCTATCAAACGCTAACAGAAACTCTGGCCTATATATTAATTGGGTGAACGGAGACCACGTTTCCGGTCATTGGATTGGATGTTCGTAACAACTAATCCAATGCGCGGATTGATTTTTTTAAATGGTCTGCGGGGGACTGGCTCCTTTTTTTTTTTTCGGGTTATCGGATGGACAGCAGCGTGAACGGATAATCGAGGAGATAATTTGACATTCTTAAAATTGAACACCCTAGGTTGTTGCCAAACAATGTTAGATACCTTATTTTAACGATACTCGGTTTTGTTTTGGCTAATCTCTATCTATAAAAGGCAGGATGTGTGTGTGCGTGTGTGTGTAACGAATGCACGGCCGCAATTTTCGACGGATTTGCACCGGCAGTTTTCATGTAGTTTGCGGCCATTTTGTACTGGCCAGAGTGAGAGCCTATAGCTGGCTGCCACGAATAGGCAGGAAGATTATATTGGCCAGCGTGAGAGTCAACAGCTGACTGACACGAATGTTAACTAGCATGCGAGCATGCAAAAAAAATCGATAGCTGCATTCGTCACAAGTGGGAAAAATTTAAATCTGCATGGCACTTTACTCCAATTGGCTCATTCACTTGGTTAAACTCAATGTTGATTCTGATTCCTCAGAACTGGGTTGGGTGTGAAAAAGTATTTGTTGTTAACATTTTTTTCATTCGGTTTTTTCAGTTACGAGTCTTTTTTTTTGTGTTCATTTTGTTTAGTTCTTTTTTGTAACAGATTTAATGTTAAGTATAGAGCTTAGAAAAAATTCTCAGTGTGAGATAGGCAAGAAGTAAGGGATGTAGCAACATCAGCACGGCAAAGGGCACTCTTTTAAAGGCAAGGAAGGGCAAAAATATTTTAAGTCAAGTGATAGTGATTGCTGTATGAGTCGTACGATTTTTGAATCAAGCACGGGCAACGCCGGGCCATGCTGCTAGTTATCTTCTATAAAAATTATATAACTTAAAACTATTTCTTAACCTTATAATCTCTATATGACTAATGAAATTGTCAATCAATACTGCTTAAAAAACAGTAATAAAAACACCCACACTGTTACGAGGATGCATTTCTATAATAAGGGATTCCACTGAGTTCTACTTGTTATTACAAAAAAGTTTTCATTCATGAAGTAGTTGTAAAATAGAGAAATTAGAAATAGAATGTTTGGAAAATTCTAGATCATTCTAGTATATTCGAGAAAGGTCTAGATGATTCGAGAAACATCTAGAAATATGCAAATTAGGTGTTAGCCCCCTATAAAAATGGGATTTTGGAAAAGGGTTGTCAGTTGGTGAAAACAAATTGCTGTCAGTATCAACTCCGGCTTTTGATTCAAGGACTATTATATCCAGCCGAAAGAATCTCTATAAAAAGTTGCCGACCAACCAAAACCCAAAAGAGAATTTCATGGAACAAATTTGGTAAATAGAATTTTGACTAATCTTCATTAACCAAACTAAAAAATTAATATTTATTTACACACGTTTGTGGATTTCCAAATATAGCATTTAGATTACTTCACTAGCCCTAAAGTGATAAAGATATTTGACTTCCTTTTCCTTTTCCCTCGTAACACTTCGCCAGTAACTCTGTGTTTTCTGTTTTGTAGGCCACAATTGTTTATCTTGTATATATTTTATGTTCTGTTTTAGTAAATTAAATATTTGTTTGTGATTTAGCTCTGTGTTGTGGTAAATCATTTTTTTTCTTTGTTACAATTATCAACACGTAACACCCACCCACCCACCATCTCTATTTTCAACAACGGTTAAAACATTTAAAAACTATTCCTCAGCCCTACTACAGGTTACTTAGCCCGATTTTTAGAATAATCTTTAAACCAATTCCTAACATTATTGTAGGTCAATTATCGTTTTTAAAAGGACGTATTTGTAATGAGAAAAGTACGCAGGTGTAGGCTTTAAGAAAGCTTTATTCAACCGAGAATACAAGGTTCGCGTATAGTGTCTTTTATAGTCCCAGTAAACAAAAAATAGCTCTCTCAAAGAGGAGAGTAACGAAACAAGGGGAAACCACTCGCTATGGACCCTAATAATGTTTTTTTTTTTTTCTCGAAGTCGTTCTTTTGCTACTAGCAATTCTTTTAATGCTCTCCATTCCCTTCCTGAGTAGACTTCGATGCCCGCTCCAAGCCACCTTTGGATCTTTGGAGAACTTATATTGCATTGTTGTTCTAAATTTGGTGACTTTAAATTCTTCTGCTAGGCTTCTGAAAGGAAGTTGGAGTACGTTGGAATTGCCGTATAAGGCAGCACTAGTCAGACTTTTCGGTAGACCTAGCCATCTACGCAATCGTGAGTTTGATCCTCTTTTCTAACTGTTCTATATGAAATGTCGTAAATTCATAGATGGACAATGGCCATAGGATTTTCGGAAGAATGGCATACTAATAGATCCCTGCTTTAAAGCAGCCAGGCAAACCGGACTTATCAACTCTCTTTAACCACGTTTCTAACTTATCCTTAGTTTCTTGGATCAATGTGTTTTCCTAGACTCATTATGGTTTTTTTTCTTTAATTGTTGGAATGTATTCCCGGGATAGTCTGAACCGCTCCTTCTCTGGTAATTTGCCTTTTTTTAAAAAAAACGAGCGACATTGATTTCGAGTGGTTGAAACTCATTCGGGTTTATGTAACGACCTTTTCAATCCCCTTTAACAGCCATCTTGCACCAATAGCAGACATAGTTGTTACTGTCATGTCATCCATATAAGCTCTTATCAGAGGTTACCTTAGTCCAGATCTATGGGCTACAAAAGGCAGGAAAATGTGAAGAGCCATGATCGCCAATGCCCTGAAGAGACACGGGATATAGAAGAAGGAGTAAAAGTGGAGACAGAAGATTTCTATCTTTGCTTTGTTGTCGAGCTGCTTTTGACTAATTGATCAGTTTTTTCATTATAAATTTAAATGTTATGAAATATGGCCATAGATAGTTTTTTTTTAAATACACACACGAATATGAACTTACTTTATTCCAATGTTTCTATTCAACTATTTGTGCAGCTTATTTAGTGTGAAGACTGGTGATTTTTCACTTCTTCAATGTTTGTTCGAATGTGTGATAAGCAGACCGCCTTTTCTTCTTCAGTTGAGCGTAGTTTTTCTCGCTTCTTATTTTTGATGTTATTTAGGCTTGAGAAGCCTAATTCACATAAATAAGAATTAGAAAATTGCAATAAAACTGATAAAGCCTTTTTAATTAATATAGAAAAAAACTTTAATACTTGTTGATTTATTCAAATACTAACGCTGTACCATTACTATTTCCACACGCACACATATATATGTATGCCGTGACAATATTTCGCGGCACACGTAAGAAGATTGCGCAGTACATTATTGTGCCGCGTCACGGCGGTTGAGAATACACTTTTTGATAGAATGTGAACAGTTCAAACAAATGAAAGTTATATATAAAATATTAACGGGACAATATGCTGATCAATGTTAAGAAAATATATATATATATATATATATATATACACACACACAAGTATTCACTGTTTATCAAAAAATCGTTTTCTCACGTTCGCTTTCACCATAAATCTACATTACTATAAGTTTTGGTCGCTAGTCACAATATCACATAAACAAGTATCATTAATTTGCATACGGAGACTTTTTAAATTTTCCCAGAGACACCCAAAATTACCTATGTCTGCCTGTTTTGACGTTGAAGTTTGCTTGATTACTTCGCTTCAGGCATTTTTCTGTCATACTGTTTAGGCACGCATAGCATGTGTCCTTTTAAAATTAAATCCATTTTTACGATCATTTCAGCAATGTCAGTCGAAGCGACATTTTCCACCTAGTATTTTTGGTTGGCCTGAGAACATGTTAAAAGTTTTCTTTTCTAAATGAATGCTTTTCGCTTTACGCAATTTCGGTTGGCGAAAAGTTTCACGGAAGTGGTTGAATTTCGGGTAACGGGAAATCTATACTTAATAAGCATTTTTGGTAGGGAAGAGAAAAAGAAAATATGAGAGATGTTAACTTTTCAGGGGTAGCCAAATATCTTTAGCCTCTCTAGTGGCTGAGAGCGTTGCGTATTTCCTACTGTGCAGATGGCAGTGCTCGAACCCAGGTAAAAGTCATTATTTCGGACGCTAATTTTTAACACGAAAATTGTACTGGAAAGATTAACACAACTCAATTTATGGCATACAAAGCTAAACCTATTTGTAAGTCATGACTTTTTCCCCCATTTAACTTCACTTATCTCCCTTGGTTAATTTAAACTGAAATAAGATCCCCCTGCTTTCAGGAAGTTTCAGCTAATGAAATTACTTTTATAAAGAACCAAAGAACAGTAAAGGCTTTGATGTAGTAATCGGTACGGTCGTAAAGTGTGTGATAGTTTTTGTAGAATGTTTAACAATTCAGTCTCTTTCTGTGTGTCTGATTTTTTTAACCAATTACCTCGTAAAATAAGTACATGCATAGCAAGCAACAGTTTTATCAGTTCATTCCATTTTAAAAGAGAATTATAAAAATGTTTTAATCTTTGACAAATGCAATAACATACATCAGCGTCGTTTATCCAATCATTAAACCAGTTTTTATTTATTTTTTGTTTCTCCATAATTGTTCTTTTGGTTGCTTCTGTATTTTTTTTTTTATTCTGCTATCAAACTTTCAGTGCTTTGTGTGTTTACACAGGTTGTCACTTGATTCGATACAACAAGAGAGCCGCTTCCATAAGCACATTCAAAACGTCTTAGGAAATGATGTCCATGACAGTATCATGGGCCATTCCAATGCAATTCTACGATTGATCTTCACTATTCATTTAAGTGTAAAATGTCATTTAAAAGAAAATATTTAATACATGTGTCTCTATTTTTCATACACGCAAGCACACACAAACGCGGGCGCGCGCGCACACACACACACACACACACACATATATATATATATATATAGATAGATAGATAGATAGATAGATAGATAGATAGAACGTAGGATATAACACTGTATGGAGAGTGAATGTGTGACACTTGGTTTGAAAAAAATTAGGGTGTGAAACTGATAGCCACCATGCAATATTGATTCCTACGTCGACACGGTATTTGCAAACGCTCTATCTACGACATCAAGCATTCTTCCCTCATAAATTCCTCGGTATAAAGATATGCTTTTGATGTTTACTTTGTTTGTCAGTCGCTATAGTAAAAACCCTACGTGCTAGAGAATAGGGGATGGATTTCAGGCAGCTTTTTGGCTGATGGCTCTTGAAATGAAGATATTGTTGAGTGTCTGTAGGTTTGTGGTAGATATCTGTGATTATGTGGTTGTTTTTATTTCTAATGAGTATATCTAAAAATGGTAATTCGTTGAAATTATATTCTTGGGTGAATTTGATTTTGGGGTGTAAGTTTTGAAGTAGAGTGTGGAACCACATATGTGGAGCACGAATATGTATACGCATATTGGCAAAAACAATAGACTGCTCACAGGCACGCGCGCAAACCCTACACAGTATAGGAAGTGTGTGCGTGTGTATGAATGTATATAGGTATGTATATGTGTGTGTATGTGTGTATACTAATTCCTTATAATAAGAAAGTATGTATGTATAGAGAGGGAGTGCGCATGTGCATGCGCGTACTGGTATATATATACACATATTGACAAAATCAAAACTGCTCACTGGCACACACGCGAACTCTACACAACATAGGGAGTGTGTGTATGTGTGTTTGTGTGTATGTGTGTATATGTGCATGTGTGTGTATGTGTACATATGTGTATACTAATTCCTTATAATAAGACAGTATGTATACATGGAGAGGGAATATACTTATACGTACGCATGCTGACAAAAATACAAAAAATGGAAATAGATCTAAGAACACACAGGTCTCATTAAAAGATAAGACTATAGATATCTTTCTCACCCTTTCCCGAACCAGTCTTAATTGTTTTATTACCCTTCACACAGAACTTTTTCACTACCAGTTCAAGGAAGACATTTGGGTCACTAACACACAAAAAGAGAATATTTACATTAGTCGGACTATTGTCCTCATCTTTGTCGCCTTGAGGACACATGGTACAGTGGATAAAGGCGTTGGTTAGATCCAGTGACAGACCCAAAGAAGGTGAGTTCAATACCTGGTTAAGGCAGTGGAGAACTTTCAGAATGAAAATTAGCAGGAGATAACTGATAACTGACATCCATCAAACATGGCACGTGGAACTAGAACAGTCTACCCCAGTGATCGAAATAAAGGGTTCAGTTCGAAATTCCAACCACCTGAAGAAGGCCGGAGCGCACAACGGCCGAAACGTTGTGACAAATATGGCGACAAAGATGAGGACAATAGTCCGACTAATGTAAATACTGTACATAATACCTCATCTTAGAAATATAGACAGACTCCAAAAAAGAGAATGTCAAATATTGAGAATATTTAACATGGAAAAACATAAGAAAAATCAATTCATTTTAATAATATGTGGAATATCCACTCTCTGCCTGATGAGGGTCCCGAGCCCGGAAACCTGTGTAGCAAAATTATGGAAAATAATGTATAGTATATTTTAAAAATCCACATTGCAGCCAAAAACGTTTGCGGTTTCTCTCTTGTTAATATACACACTTTTCTCTCATTGGAACTACACACACACACACACACACACACACATACATATATATATATATATATATATATATATATATATATATATATATATATATATATATATATATACGCTCTAATGCAATCTTTTAGTCCAAGTTCTGAATATTCGAGAAATCTTATTAAAGAAAAATATTCTCAAATATTCAGGCCGGTAATTGAAAATAAATAAATATACTGTTTAATAAATAAATGGAGGGACTAATCAGATATGTGCATCCAATAAAAATAACGTTTAATATATATATATATATATATATATATATATATATATATATATATATATGTATATATATCCTCAACAAATTGAAACATGACACTAAACTCGTTCAGAAATATCTAAGCTGCTAGCTGTATAAAACTTCTTTCTCGGTTCAATAATTTGAAATACCTTCGAGCAAGTGAAGCCTCTGGATTTTAGTGAGGACAATGCTTTTTTGAACCTCGTGCACTGGCGCTACAGAATCATTAACAAAGAACTGTACCAAATAACAGAAACCACATCACTTGAGGACTATCAACAACAGCAACAACTAAAAGGAATAGCACATTAACTTAAAGAGAATATAATGACATAATCAAGATGTTGATATTCCACACTACTTTAAACAAAATGTTAGGAAGGAATCCTGGGAAGAGCAATAGCCACCACTGGATTTGATAAACCGATTTTCCTGAGAAATTGTTTTAATAAAAGTTTTATAAATTTCATTAGACGGTAGCACTGACTGCTCGGTTAATGAATGTAGAATACTTCCTTATAAAGAAATGCCTAATGATTCCATTACCATATATATATATATATATATATATATATATATATATATATATATATATATATATATATATACTGAATATGTACATCAATAAATTCAAAGGCTCATGTTGATAGAAGCATTTATTTTACACTACAAATAATTATTTTCAAATCTACTCTTTTGCTAAAGCGCTAATTCGGTGGTAAATATTAAACACATTTATTACGATCGAAAAATCCTGGCATACAAGAGGGATAATTAATTTACGTAAGAAAACGAGCCCGGAAATTTGTCACCTGTGTGATATAAATACCAATTATGGATTCAGGATTACTGTCAACTTCCTGTTATTCTCGAGCAGTAACAGGTGATCGACTGAGCGAATTCAAAACCTATTATGAGTGTGTGTGTGTGTGCGCGCGTGTAGAGGTGTATGCATAGATGTATATGTGTACGTATATGCGCCTCTTTCCATTGGTAATATCACATGTTTATTTTTGCTGTTGAGAAACTCAAGATCTCTCAGGCTTGGAATTGATATCAACAGAAAAATCTTAATATAATGGAGCAGTTACATGAATATATTTTCGCTCTAAAACGAAGCAGGACGACCGGATAACAAAAGTTATGCATTCAAATAGAAGAAGAATAAAAGGGACAGAATATGCAATTGTTTTTAGGGGTTTTTTTTACCATTATATATTAAAAGAAAATTCAATTTCTTAAAATATGTAAAAGATATTTCTTAATATTTTTATGCATTATGGAAACTTATTTTGCACTACCATTTAAAAAATGTCTATAGGTTGAAATTAAAAACTTCAAGTCTATTCTTAGTATAATACTTTTACGAAATATAAATGAAATTATTGTATTGATCGGTTTAATCCAGTCTATGGCTCTATACCCTGTAAGTTATATATATATATATATTTATTAAAGACATTTTTATGTTTAACGTTCTTTTTTATAGATACAAGTATTTAAGTAAATGCTCTGTTTATAATAAACAGTATTAAATAACATTTACCGGCCTGAATGTCCGAGAAATTTTCATAGAAAATATTCGTCCTTTGACAGGATTCGAACCTGCATCCTATAGAGAACCGTCATTTACGCTGACGTGCCTAACCTCTCGGCCACAAAGGATCGTTCGGTTGGCAAGGTCGTATAGGATGCAGGTTTGAATCCTGTCAAAGGACGAATATTTTGAGCATTTACTTAAATACTTGTATCTATAAAAAAGAACGTTAAACTTTAATAAAAAATGTCGGACTCTGTCCATTTCTTAATATATATATATATATATATATATATATATATATATATATATATATATATATATATATATATATATATATATATATATATATATATATACTGGACACCTCATCGTTTAAGACGTATGAAAGTCAAGCAGCTCACTTCTTAGAACCAACAGCCAGATTACCCAGTCTGTCCTGCTATTTATCCATAGCTAGGGGTGGAGAAGAAATGGATTCATACCTTTCCCAAAGGTATTATCACGTTTTCTTCAATCCGATCCACTATTTATTACACCTCCGTGCCTCCACACACACACACACACACACACACAGAACACACACACACACACACACACACACAGACACACACACACACACACACACACACACACAGATATGCATACATATATTATAAAGAATAATTGCTATATTCAAAAAAACGTTTTCACTTAAAATATTCACAATACAACTCTAGCGTTGCGACATTGCACGCTCCAAAATTATGTAACTGTTAAGAATAAGACACTCTTAAAAAACATCTTTCAATCAGTATTACATTTATTTTCGCCTTGGAAGATACCTGAAGTTACTTGAAAATGAAAATATAATATCCATGCCTGATGATGATAATATGAGAATCATCGAAAGTACTATCAAACTGACGGAACATTTAACCAATTTTATAATTTTTAAAAACAAGGATCGCGTCATTCAACGAGTGGTTAGTAGGTTAATGCTTTATTGAATCTGTTAGCGAAGTAAATTCGGTATTAATTACATTAACTCACTTTCTAATATTAATTATACTGCACCATTTTATATATATATATATATATATATATATATATATATATATATATATGTTTAAACATGTTTTATTTATATTTTTATATATGTACACACACACATGTATATATATATATATATATATATATATATATATATAGTGGAACATCGGTTATCCGATCGCCAGTAATTTGATCAAAATTTCACGGTCTCGTGAATATTTTATTTTCTGAGTTTGTCTTGAGTACATATCTATTATAAGCGCAAGGGTTTATTGCTTTTCCCCTGTCACTGAAGAGAAATCAGTCTGTTGACTTGACGACACTTAGCCACTCTAAATGAATGAATCATTCTTGAAATAATTTTAACGCATATATGATTAGCAAAGTCAGATACTGACACATTCTGTTGTCTTCTCTAACGAATCTATCGACTATTTGACATTTTCCATGTCGTGGAAATGTATTTTTCTAATAATTTTCTCAGAATTTATTGTATTTTCAACTCGATAATTTTTCATTATTCTAACAATAGTTAGTGTTATTTGATTTGGAAAATAAAATATCACAAATTTCCAAGCCACATACTGTGTTTATACTCATTTTATCGATTCAATGAAAGAAAACAGTTTAAACATGATTTGTTTTTTGTATGGTTTCCTTTCTTTTTTTTTTT